>JAFMOC010000007.1:4590000-5182500 GCA_019802505.1 Corydoras sp. C115
AAAAAATAATTGCAAGGTGTTACTATTTCATCAAAAGTCAAATAAATAAGATCACTTGTAAGCTAATATATACATAAACCTGTACATCAGTTTTGATATTAAATCAAAACAATCTATTTATTAAGTGTTTATGTCTATTAATATTACAAAAGTGATGTCACAAAGTAGACTAGAGTTCACAATTAAAATGATGTTCATTGTATAAACCTCATTGACAGTATATTTAATCCCAAAAAATGACATGTGGATCCTCAATGGCACCCACAAGACCTGACTACCATGTTGCGGTATTTCTTCAGAATTACATTGGAGCTATCATCAAAATATAGCACGGATATGGCATTCAGTTTGGTTGGAGCACAGCAGGGCTTTGGCACGTTATCAGGAAACATAAGATGGACCTGTAATTGAACAAACAGGATTGCTGAAATATTAATATACACTTACTAGAATTAATGAGCAATTGACTTGCATTATGTAAGCAGGATACACACAAAGACACTCCTTACTATGAAAACCTACCAATGTCTGAACTATTGCATGATTTGTTGCATTCATATGTGCATTGAGAGGAAATGAGCATTCTCCATCACAGTAAAAAGCTGCATAGCCCTCAGGTGCAATTATCCAGTCCTATTGTGACAAAAACAAAGAAGGTGCATAGCAAAGACATAGACAGAGAAAAAGATAGATACATTGAATTAATAGTTGTTATCACTTTTAAAGTATTACCAATTTGTTTAACATTTGTAGTAGTTTGTGGCTTTTCTGGCGTGTCATGTGTACTTCATACCTGCCATCCCAATTCACGGAAGCTGACATAAAGCTCATGCTTCTTACAGGCTTGCTGCTGCTCGCTCATGTTTTGATCTAGATAAAGACAACAAAAACCCACCATCAATGTTCAAACGCTTGCGTAGTCAGTAATTTTGTTTAGTCTACTCCTACATGGGTGGGCTCAGAGGCCAACCCTCTTGGACATTTTCTCTTTATGTCCATCGGCCGGGTGTACACCAAGAAAAAAAATAAATTAGGTAAAATTTTACTCAGTAAGTCTACAGAATTTTTTGGTTATCTATATATTCAAAACAAACAAATGTACACCCACAGTTCTAAATGTAAAGAATTACCTAAAACTATTCTACCTTCACCCCTGGGAGCCTGGGAGGTTTTTTGTGGACTTCTGCTTTTGTTCTTGTTATGAGGCTTCTTTTTCCCTCCAGTGGCTCTTACAGAGCGCAGCAACACTTCACTGGCTTTAAAAAATGCAACAAGAAAAGGCTGCTTGGATTGGGGCCCACTTCTGCCAATGATCCCTGCTGATTTCATGTTGATACTTCGACCTATATATCAAAAAAGCAAACACATTCATTCATGTTGAGTCAATTCTAAAGCAGACATCCTGAAGAAAAACAGTGTTATCAATTATTTAAATACATGCATTGTCCAAACCATGATTTTAAAAAAATGAACAAGACTGTTCCAACAATATCCTACTTTTATCTAACAGGAATAAATAAAATATATATAAAATATACACTTGTTTCGGAACTACTTATGTTAAGTTAACTTGATTCATAAGAAATAATCATAACGCATTGAGAACAATATTGAATGTAAATTCTTGCCTTACCATCCATGGTCTCTACACAGAGTTGCAGGCCCATGTTCTGCTGTGGGTTAAGCACCCAGTGGTTACTAGTGGCTGTAATGTCAAACACCAACCATCCTTCATCTGATGCACGGACTTTTTTTGAATCAAGCAAAAATGTATCTGCGTCTCTAAGGCACAAAATCACAAACGATTGTGAGTGTAGGTCTTACATTGAGCTTAAAATGAACTAGTAACCACTTCCAAAAGCAAGCTTCAAAGTTAATCTTTTTCAAGCATTCCTTTGTCATCCTGGCTTTGGTTCCATCAACAGGCAATTTTATTTAATCTAATTTTGTGATGTTCCAAAACAGCTTATGGGCCCACACACTGTGAGTGCAGACAGAGCACAAATAGCAGAGACATTAACAGGTCTAGGCCTGCCGAATGCACAGATTGATTCTCATCACCCACCACAAACAAAATATTTTTTAGCCTTGGACTGTGCTTTTGTGTTGTTTTCATTTTATTTTACCCTTCTAATATAATCACTGTACTAAAACGCCGTAATCTGTGTCTTTAAATACATCAGATCAACAAAGCTTACTTTACAGTACTTTTCCAAAATCCATGTTTATTTTAACCACTTTTCTTCACAATACCTTCCCATTACTCATAGAAACAGAGTATCCACAGTACACACCTATTCTGCTGTATTTTTCTAAACTGAGATGTCAAACATGTGACAGACTGACATTAACCCTTCATAAAAACAAAACAGACTTGTGGACTTTATAGCCTTAGATGTTCTTTCAAACCATCTGATCCCTAGAGACCTGTATTTCTTTGTCATAGAGTGAGTACAGGTTAAGGCTGTCCAAGTACAATGGTAGATAAATCACAAGATTTTCCAGTGCATTATAAAGGTAAAAGAGACAGGTGGGTTCCGGAGTACACATCACAAAGGATCTTCTTGCATAGGTGCCATTATTAGGAACAGATGGACTTCAGAGGTCTGACAACATAGCCAAGGTTTATGCAGAGCGAAACCTCATGAGTTTGTGGGGCTTCGTAAGTGGAGGGCACTTGCAAATAACCTGTTAATGGAAAACTTTGGTGTCTGGCATTTATCAGGGACAGTGAATGGTGAGGCAGAGCATGGTTGGAAATGGAAAGAGAAACTAATGAAAAGAGCTGACAAAAAATCCTTTTTGGCCATAACAAAAAAACACCAAAGAACTCTGATGCATGGCATTTCTCACTCTAGCTACGTATTTATGTTTTCAAATAATATTCAAATTTTTGTCAGAAAATTACACTATGGAGTTGCAGACAGACAGTCTTAACTTTTTTATTTTTATTTTTTTATGAATTTTTTAATTCTGTCTGTGGGACAGGGCCAGTTTAAACACAAGAATATTTATGAGGTGACTATTGCAATCGATATTTTAATTCCCAAAGACATTCAGTGACAATGAGGTTGAAGTCTGAGATTTGTTTGAGCCAGTTGAGAACTGTCCACATTTAATGTGTAATCTACATTAATGCTTCACTATTAATAATACATTTTAAAGAAATGTGTCAAATAAGCTCCATCCGTCCAACGGCGGTGCTGCGCGGTGCTACGTTGGTGCGAGTAAGCGAGCCAGGCGACCAGGTGAGCGGCAAGGAGGTCTTTATTTATCGATCAGCGTGAACGAAGCTGAAAGCATGGCGGAATGTGCCGGGAGCAAACCATAAACCCTACCAACAAAACAATACCGAAGCGCAACCGGAATACCGAAATGAATAGAACATAGAAAACGCTAACCAACATAACAAAGCATATGACGAATATAATGCTGGCCTGCTGACTAAGGGCGCATGCGCTCTTTAAGTGTAGTCAGCAGGCCACATGTGATTAGGTAGGACCCAATCCCAAGACTCGGGGAAAGGCCCTACCTACGGGAACCCCGAACGGACAAAACCGAAACTAGAAAACAGGGGGGGTGGCCTAGCACTCCCAACCCTGACATATCGCCCCCCACCAAAACAACCGGGGGGGGTATGGCCACCCGGGAAAAAAAACAAAAGGGGCCCGGGTCCCTCCAAGGCCAGTAGAGGGCGTGAAGGCGGCGAGGCCTCCTTGAGGGCGCGAAGGCGGCATGGCCATCCGAGGGCGCTAAAGCGACGAGGCTCCTTTAGTATGCGGAGACGATGCGGCCTCTTGAGGGCACGAGAGCGGCGACGCACTTTGAGGGCGCTAAAGCGACGAGGCTCTTTTAATATGCGGAGACGATGCTGTCTCTTGAAGGCACAAGGACGGCGATGCTTTTTGAGGGCACTAAAGCGGCGAGGCCTTTTGAGGGCGCTAAAGCAGCAAGGCCTTTGGAGGGCACTAAGTTGGCGTGGCCCATTGGGGAAGCCAAGGCAGCGAGGCCCTTTAGTGGCGCGGAGGTAACGCGACCCCCCGAGAGCGCGGGGGTGACCCAACCCTTTGATAGCGTAGAGGCGACCTGACCTTTTGAGAGCGCGAGGGCGAAGTGACCCCTTGAGGATGCGGGGGCGACATGAGCCTTTGAGAGCGCAAGGACGGCATGACCCCTTGAGAGCGCGAGGGCGACGTGACCCTTTGAGAGCACAAGGGCGACGTGACCCCTTGAGGATGCAGGGGCGACGTGACCCTTTGAGGGCGCAAGGGCGACGTGACCCTTTGAGGGCGCAAGGGCGATGTGACCCTTTGAGGGCGCAAGGGCGACGTGACCCCTTGAGTGCGCTAGGACGGCGTGACCCTTTGAGAGCGCGAGGGAGATGTGACATTTTGAGGGCGCAAGGGCGCGTGACCCCTTGAGAGCGCGAGGGCGACGTGACCCTTTGAGAGCGCGAGAGGCAACGTGGCCTTTTAGGGGCGATACCTGTGGGTTCTGGCGCCAGAGAGACTCCCGCAGACTCAGGTGCTGGAGAGGCTAACGTGGACTCAGGTGCTGGAGAGGCTAACACGGACTCTGATGCAGGTGGGAGCGCGACCGCAGGGGCAACCGGGGCACACACGACCTCAGAGTTGACCCGAGTAGACGCGAACGCAGAGGTGACCCGAGTAGACGCAAGAGTAGCACAGTCCTTGACCCTAAGCTGGGTGTCCGGCATAGCGTCCCGTGTCTCCTGGGCGGCTTGCCCACTGTCCAGAGCGGAGGACACATTGTCCAGAGCGGGGTTTACTACCTTGTACATGAAATACTGGATTTTGGAAAGAATGAAAAGCTTAAGGCAGCACAGTGGCAAAGTGATTAATGATCAATAGACCTGGTTTTAGACCATAGTCTAAAGATATTCTATTAGGTGAAACAAAGGCACTTAACTTCATATAGGTCTAATATGTCTGCCTGGCAATATACTACAGACGGGTGCAGGGTGTTTCATTACCTTTCACCTCATGAGTAAAGGGAGTGGCCACAGCACCTGCACCATTCTGATCAGGATATCAGGTCAACGCTGTCGTTTTTTAACATTTCAAATAGCACACAGAATAAGTCATCAAAATGTTTATGGTTTTGGGTTCATGTAAAAATCTCCATTACCATACATCATTGCTTAATTTTTTTATGTATACAATTAGAAGAATAGCACATATCATCTAACGTGTGGGTGAAGAACATTGTTAGTAACTTAATAGAGACAAATTAATGTCCTAAATGTTTCCTGGAGCATGCTGTTTAATCACTACTAGAGAAGACTCCAGACAGACTCCAGACACACACACACACACACAGTGTAAACAGGATGTTCTTTTATTTCATGCCTGATTGCCTAACCAAAGTGTTTTACAGGCCAGTCCTGGCCTTAAACCATAATTTTAAAGATTCCACTGAAAACACTGTAACCAAGAATGTTACGCAAGGATTTAGGAACTCTAGCACTGTGACATATCCAAATATTACTATATATCACAGTAGTAAAAGTATTATTGACAGGTGTGTTGTGGCTATCTTTTGAGATATATCAAAACAAAAGTAATAATGTTAAATGATCTAGAGCAGTGGTCGCCATAAGTATTTACGAGGTAGAATCCCTAACCTGCAGGCACAGACCAAAAGAATACATTTTTTGCAATGGCATTTTTTTACATCGATTATACATTTCTTTTTAGTTTTGTTTATTTCTCGCTTTGGTAACTTTTAAAGACATCTAAACATTTAGTTTAACATCAAACATAAGCTGGACAATTTAACAACCCAAAAGAGAAAGCATGTACACCTACATTCTTACTATAAAAGGAATGATACACATTTAACTCCATCAGAAATAAATTAATCTCAAGATCCTTTTTATTTTAATATAGTTGACCAAAATGTATCTTGTATAACAAACCCACAAATATTTAAATAAAACTATAAAAGTAATAATTACACAAAGTTAATAGAAAACAATATCTGGTGTGGGACACATAATTAACTAGGAAACCTCTGAGTAGACTTAGCCAAACGCACACTGTGAAATTTTGGCTCTTCTCCCTAAAGAGAGTACAGACCTTTGGGAATCACTGCTGTAGATTTTAAGAATTTACCTTGAACTAAACATACTAAAAGCTTAGAGATATATTAGTTTTCTATATTTATTAAGTCATTTAGATAATTATTACATTACGCATTTATGTGGTTCCTGGTACTCACCTGTTTTGATATTCCTTGATCACTTGGTATATGGATACTTTCAGTGTGACATTTTCAAATCTACCATGACTGTGATCTTTATAGATACGAAACTCAGCTGCAGTAACGGCTTCTCCATCAGGAATCTGGGTCAGATCAAAACGGAACTCTTTATAGTGTCTCCTTTGGTGCGAGAAATCCCTGTCTCTCTCCACTGCAAGAAAACACCGGATAAGTTTTTTAAAAAATGGCACAAGATTTACAGATTTTATTATGATCTGTGTTCTCAAGCTGATTTTAAAGCTGTGCAGCAGAGACAAAGTATTGGATCACTTACAAAGTCTTTGAACATTACCATACATCAATGTTATCTGTGCAATTGCTCTGGCAAAGGCATGGAAACAACAATCTACTGTTCATTTAAGTAGGTAATTAAGTTAGCCTTATGGTCCATCCATGATGGTCCTCAGTATGCTCAACCTATGATGAATGAGCTGTCTAGTAAGCAAAACAGGCCCTCACTAATGACACCCTGCCCTTCAGCTTAGGCAAGTCTACAAGATAAAGGCTTTGTTCTCCAGGACAAGCCGACAATATTCACATATTTCACATACTTCACAAAGGTTAACCGCTCCAATATATTTAAAGGTATATTTGAACCAAAATGTTAATAAGGCATTTAAAACCTGTTATTGATCTTGTTTTGTGTATACTTAAAACCCTAACTACATAACACTGAAATTTTAAATGTAGAGACAAATTGTCTCAATACATATGTTTTATGTACACTATGATACACTTTGACATATGCTTGGAAATAGATATGCAGCTAAAAGGACTTCTATAGGTATTTATATCATCAAGGCACTTGTGCCATTAAGTGCCAAAGTACCCTAAGCTTTTAAACACTTATTTACAAGGTTCAGTAGAGTACAGTGTAAAGTGAAATTTAAAAGGACAGCACTGCAGCTTAATTTGGAAGCTTGTGTTAGCTTAATGGTGGCAGTGAAATAATGCAGTGTTGTTTCTCTGATAATGTATCTGTAGTGAAAGTCTGTAGCTGCTCTGTAACAAGAAGAGGTCAGGAACCAGGTCCAAATTATACCAGCTGGTCAGACTCAACTTCAAACCAGGCCTGCTAATTAACAAAACAGAGTTAAGGACCTGTCAGAACACAAACACTGCCCAAGTTACTAATATATATATAAAATCCCATAAACATGACCGAATACAGAAACATTCCTGCTTAAATGACATTTTGTTCTTCTATAGACTGTTGCTTTGCACATTTCTGCAGATGTTTACTGGATAAAAAACATTAAATGTGCTATTTGTACATATCACATTCTTTGTATGCATTTTCTAAACACTGTCAAATTCAGTTCATATATTTAACCTGCTTAAAATGTTTTGGTGTGTACCATGTAGAGGATAGACCAGTAGTCCATAAAACTGTATTAAAATATACTGTACCGCAGTAAAACATTTCAATAGCAGCTATGAGGATGCTAAGCTTTGATAATGGACTGCACTTCATGGCAAATGACATATTCCATTGATTATTTATTAGGCTAACATATAAAATCATGTTGAAGAATAAACTACAAAGCAAAGTCTTAACTTCTTCCTGTTCAGTACAGTGAGAAATACAGTAGCTCACCGCAGCCTGATTACAGTGGGTTATGTTCCATCTGATGCTAAATTAAAAGACACATTCTTTCAAAGTGAGCTTTGTACATCATCATTTGCTAAGTGAAAACATATGTAGTATAGACCATTGTGTTGGCTTTCCCTGTGGGCTCCCTATGCTGAAATATTTCAGATGTTCATACAAGCTTTTTATCTTACTTTTTGCTCTCATGTCACCAATTTGTCAACGTTATTTCCTTCTGGTTTAGCTCCACTAAATTTTAGTTGCAGTAACTACAAAAACAGAGCACATGTACTTACAAAAGCTCTATTTTAGTGATTTAAGACAGCAGTCTCAGAGAACATAATACAAACATGGACTTACCTTCACCAAAACTACTGTGAGAGAAGCCAACACATGCAACAGTTTTATGAACTGGTCTTTTTTAACAACAGGAAATAATTATGTGAAATTATCAACAGGTCAGGCAGTTATATGATAAGCTAGATCAGCTGCTGGGGAAAAGAGGTCACAGCTGCTGAAGCATTACACTGTTAATCATGCATATCTCTGGTTCAAATACACAGCATTCCAGAAAACAGGGCATAAAGACTTTTTGGCATAATTTTAACAAAATACAGGAGCCCATCTTTGTGAATTCAGAATTTAGCTTCCTGCTTCTCTCTTTGCACACTTTGTGTGTGAATGTTTTTCTATTACATGTCTAACTGAATAAAAGCAGATGAAATACTATTTAAATAAGAAATACTATTTAAAATAGCAGTTTACATTACATCCGTACAATGACACTCCACCTTAATTTTGCTTTTTGACCTGTAATTGTTTGTTTCAGAAGCTATAATATTCCATTTAATCTGCTTCAAAGAGATTTAAAGGATAGACCTCACATAGATTAAGTATATATTTTCTGTATGTATCATGTTTTAAATTGTAGGGTGTTATAAATATAAGATCACCTGCTGTTTTATGGTTCCGACTGTTTTCCAGCAATAACTAAATAGATCATGTTGGAAACCGGTTATGAAACCGGTCATATGCATTTGATCACACTTCTGTGTGTAAAGCCTGTAAGACAGGGTAGTAAGATACATGAGCCTTTTTAAATGAAGGTAATTTTTATTTCTGGTTTGAACTAGTAATATTTTATTGGCTTATATAAACTTTAATTATATAATCTATATGGATGTAAAACCACTTTTGCATTTTTTCAATGCAATGCTGAACTCAACCATGGCAACAATTAAGTTCAAGTATCTTTTTTTTTTAATAACACAGTCGGCTTGAAACAGACATACCTGCGTTATCCAATTAGGTTTTTTCCTTTTTATTATCTTTAAATATTTCCTCTAACAATGTTCAGTAAATGTAAACACTTTTGCAGTTTAATGATCAAATAAAACAGTATTAGACTTTATCTCTCAACCATTAGACCCAGTATCATGATGCTTAAAGCTCCCTTGAGGACAATGTGACAACAGTTATTATAGCCAGTAAAACTGGTAATGAAAGGAAACTAGTTTTTGAGGCATCAAAGGTGGGAGTGGTGACTCATTGGTTACAGAACTGTAACTACTGAACAGATGGTTGGGAGTTCAACTCACTCCCTTCCTCAGTACCCCCTCTCTACCAAAACATATATATATATATATATATATATATATATATATATATATATATATATATATATATATATATATATATATATATATATATATATCCTCCTTTTTATCTGAGCTGTTTTTGTAACTCAATTACATACTTAAATGTTTTTTTTATTTCTATTTCTTAAGGAGAACATAAGTGGGTGAACACACAATTGTACAATTGTACATTCATGCCCACTTAGAACACACAAATTAGTTGTCAGAATCAACACCACTGCTGTAAAATCCACTTAGTACAATCTGCTTCCTTTTATTCATAAAACTTCATAAAATTGCTAACAACTTGGGGCCAAACAAATTTGGGCCTGTTTCTAAAGTATAGTATTTTTTTGGGCTTACTCCGTATGTCTTGACTCAATCGATTATAACTGTCTAATATGGCATTGCAGGATCAGTCAACAACCATATCCTCCCCCCCTTTTTTTTACACAAATAAATACTAATACAATATTTAAGATCTTGATACTATTTTAATCATTAGTTACTAATGACAGAGACAGAGACTGAAGGAGTACATTTACAATTATTAATTTAGCAGACAGTTTTATCCAAGTATTCCAACTTAATAGTTTGGGTTAGAATACAGGGTCAGCCATAATACAGCCTTCCCTGGAGCAATAAGAGGGTTAAGGGCCTTGCTCAAGTACCCACACTGGTAAATTTGGACACGCTGGATTTGAATCCCCAACCCTTAGATTGATAACCCAATACTTTAAACACTATCAAGGGGCGATTTACAATAAAAATAGTGGGAAAGTGGGGAAAAAAAGAGTGAATTCAAGATTAAGTATGATGTTAACTGTAATATAGCATCAACTAAACAGCAAACGGTCTGTTGGTTTCAATATGATGGAATGAAGCCCCCTCTTTTTTTGCCTACGCCATCAAACATTTGAATTACAAACTCACTCACACCAGAGATAAGCACAGACCCACAGGCCAGCATCAATGATCTAACAAATTTAACACAAGCTACATTCTTATTGTTGTTCTTTGTTTTGACCTAGTACATCTGATTCTATTTAAAATAATGTGATTAATGTTTAATTAAAGGTTTGTAAAGTTTTTTATTTATTTATTTTTAAGTTTAATATAAACTACATAAACTATATATTAAAGCCAAAAAATTCTTCTAGAAAAATGTTGTACCCGTAAACAATTTCAGAAAGACAAAAAATAGAAATCAGCCCAAATCTGAATTAGCAGATCAGACTTTTTAAATATTGGAATTGGCAAAGTAAATTGCAATTGGTGCACATCTAGTAAAATCAATATATCGGATGGAGCAGTAACATGTCAGCCGAGATGTAACTAAAAATTGCATTGCTTGTTATCTGGCTTAGGCTTAAACAGTGTTGTATTTAAATAAATAGTTATATTCTGATAAGAGCACTTTGTATTTTCAGATCATCTTAGACAGTAACTAATGCTGGTTAATTAGTGTGAATGAGTATAGAGAAAGGGAGGCACGGTGGCTTAGTGGTTAGCACATTCGCCTCTCAGCGCTGAAGATTCCCAGTTCAAATCCCAATCTGGGTGGAGTTTCAGTGTTCTCCCCGTGTCCGCGTGGGTTTCCTCCGGGTTCTCCGGTTTCCTCCCACAGTCCAAAAAAATGGATCACGGTCAATTAAATTCTCAAAATTGCCCCATATAAAGAGTGTGTTTGTGTGTGAGTCTGTGTGAGTGAGTGTGTGCCCAGCGATGGGTTGGCGCCCTGTCCTGGGTGTATCTGACCAGCACCCGAAATGTTTTCCCCTGGTTGGGCATGGGAAACCTCCCCGCACCTTCCCTCACAACCCTAGTAGAGGATAAAGCGGAAGATAATGGATGGATGGAGTATAGTGAACAATATTTCTCTCTGAAAAGCAGTAGGAGCGGAAGTATAAAGGACCATAAAATGTACCTAACTACAGTTATTTTTACAGCTAACTCTACAAATTATACTACAAAACTATACATTTTAAATGGAAGCTAATAAAATGCTAAATAAATCCCCCCACCACAAACCAATTATTCACATAATTAAAACACCCTACCAATGCTTACCTTCACTAGTCTTTTTATTTGCTCCACTTGTCATATAGTTAGTAGCTTTGCAGACTTTAATCAAGTGGTTTCTTTGCATATTTTGATGTTCCACTTTATCTACTTCTTTATAAGTTAGAACCTACAATAGACCACCAGAGAGCAGCTAATAAAGCTAATAAAATTAACTATTGTAGAAACAAGAATAAAGTTTAATGGTTAATTCTGATGGTTGTACTCATACACAAACAGCTCACAAATCTGACAGATGTTTTAGTATTGGCATGTATTTGGCACAACAAATACATGCAAATACATTTTAGTATGGCCAAGTATTTGGCACAACAGCCCAAATATTGGATGTAGAATAACAGGGATAACTAGTTTTTATTTAATTTGTAAAAAAAAAAAGAAAAAAAAAGTTGAAACAATTATAATCATAATGCGGATTTTCTTTAAACTTGTGAAATACTTATGGCACTTTCTCCAAAAAGTAAATGTTATAAAAGCAGGTGGGTACCAAATTAGAATTATTTAATGGCAAACATAATGTACAGTTGAACACAAAACTGGTGAGAACAGGGTTATTTTTTATTTATTTATTTATTTTTTTTATTTAATAGAACAGGACATCTGTACAACAGTTAAACAGGACGTCACCTTAATACGGACACCTGTATTGTAGTAAACACGTTGTTTACGCGCGTTCACACCTATCCGTTCATTCAGAAAACTTCTCATATTTTTACGTGGATAAATGCTATATTTTGCTAAAATAGACGTTTATTACAATATTGTAAAAACATGAGCTTCCATTTCCTTCCTGAAGCTTATAGTTTGAGTTTGGCCAAAGTTTTCAGTGAAGCCTTCCGCCATTCACGCCACACAAAGACAAACGGTTCACAGACAGTCGTGCAGTCACGTACAGACTAACTTACCCAGATTCACAAAGCTCATGACCATGTCGGCATCGTTCAGAAAGTTGGCTTCGAGAGAAGTCGATAACGGTGGACTGGGACTCGTCCAGGCCGCGGGAGCGCGTGAAAATCCGTACGCCGAAACCTGGTGGCTTTTGCGCGAAATAAAGTTCATGCTGAGCCCTTTGCCTGCGCTGTCCAAGAACGTCTCTTCGCCCGCTTCCTCTGTGGACATGGCGTTGTAGAGATCGAGCATAAACTGTGGGGCTGAGGACGCCTGCTTGGCAGGAGAGAGGGGCTTCGGGCGATGGTGCAGACCCAGGATGGAGAGGATCTCTCTCTGAATCTCACGGCGCTCGTGGTTCCTCAGGCTTCTGTAAACAAAGCTCGAGTGAACATCGTTGTCCCCTAATGTGCCCCGGACGCCTTGAACGAAGTCAAGGCAACTCCACAGAAATACCAAAGCCGCCCAGTCCGAAAGCTTTGAAACCTTCATGGCTGTTTCGTGTTCTGGATGCTGTTGCTTCACCACGAGATTTTCAGGAGTTCCATAGTGGCGCGCAAACACTTTTACGGTGTTTATTGCTATATATGTATATATATACGTTTATATACCAATATGGTCTTCGAAATGTGAAGGCACCGAAAATAAAACTTGTCTGGCGTGATCCAATGTTTTTAAAGGTAGTAATCCTCCTATCCAACGCTGACTTACATCACGACCCCGATTTGAATTCAAAACTTCTTAAATCTGTACTTTCACTTTTTTCCGTGCAAGTCTTCTAGGATGGATTCAAACATGTATACGAGAAGAAAAACTTATAAACTATCCCTACTGTTGCGAGCAAGCGAAAGCTTCATGTTAGCCAGGACACTGGAATCCCATGAGTGAGACGTCGACGTTTCTCTGTTTAAATCCGCAGAGCGTCAGCGATAGCAGCTCATACATCCCCGCAAAAACACTTGAGCAAGTCCGTCCCACATGTCCCACACCCAGCAGGATGTGTGTCCACCTCTAGCGGCCGTATGAGCCTCTGAGTGAACCGCCAGTGAACGAGCGTTCAGCTGGAAATAAGAGCCATGTGATGATATATGAGACAATGAAGTAATGCAAGGACAAAAAAACCCAACTGTAGGGTATAAAATGTTAAAACTGCAAATGACTAATGAACTGCAATGAATATCTGCATATTATTGTTCAATAAGAATTTGATGCTATGTATTACATTTCTAGGTGGAACTAGAATAAAAAAATAAAATAAATTGCAATCAGAGCTTAGATAGATGTTTAAATAACAAACCTGAAAACAAACACATCAGATGTTGAAACTAAGGCATTTTGTTATACAGCTATTTTTTAAATATGCAAAAATAAAAAAAATCATTTTAACAGCACTTTAAAATAATTTGGAATTTGTAACAATAGACTCCACATGTAGTGTAGTATACAAAACACACCAGGTGGAACATCTTTCAATTAATTTAGGTATTAATGAAGAATTCTGGTATTTTAGAAGTAAACTTTCTTACTGTTTTCCCCAAAGCAAACTTTCTACTTTTATTTTAGTATAATTAAATTATAATTTGATTAAATTATAAAATGATGTTGTGGACCCTGCATGTGAAGGTAATCTCTGGTCATTGTTACTAATAATTTCACTTTTTTCGAGTGAAGTTTAGTCTCAGGGATTTAGAACAGGATAGTATTAGAAATGTTTAATTTACTAGTTTAGCCAGCTCAAATTCCACAGATTTAGATTCTTCAACTCCAGCACTGAAACCCTCAAATCAGGGTGAGTGGGTGATGGCCAGGCAGCACAGATGTAGAGCTAAGAGGTATGCTTTTAAAAACCACCTGTCCAACTGGTTTTCCTCATTCATTGAAACCCACTGAGAGACAGGTTGCTTGGGTGCTCTATTTATTGTTGATTCTCAGCATGGACACATAAAAATAGCCACCTCCATAGAAAAACCAGCAATCATGGTTTAGTGCATTCCACAGGCCAGGGTGCCAAACATCAACTTGAAAGGATTGGGTAATAATAAACTTGAATTTTCTAGGATAGTTTTTTTTTTTATCTTGGTAATAATGATGTTGCCGTAAGAAGTCAAAGATTACTAAGCCTAATGTTAAACAGTTGTGTGTAATTGCTGATGTCCGATGTGTGCACTGGTCCCATTGCAATCAGGCCTGGTGGTGAAACTTTAAATCAGGTTAAGCTCATGTTGGGTGGTGCTTAAAGAACAATTCTGACTCTATTGATTATTTTGAAGATGCTGTGCTCATGTCAAATGAGGTAGCACATATTTTATTGTCTAGATAGAAGCGACTTGGCAACTTGGAGTTCACTCTGGGATCAGAACCAGACTTTGTTGTGTAGGCCAGAGTCAGGGCATACTGGATGCATTTAACTAGTGTAATCCAAAAGAGACAATGTATGATGAAAGTGGTCAAAAGTTTGAAAAAACACAACAAGTAAGTAGAAGTGAGGTCAGTAATGTAACATAAGTCAAAATCAAATAACAGTGTTCAGTACATTGTACCATGAAACTCTGACACCACTGTAAAAAAAAATTAAAGGAGCATTAAGTATTCAGTCAAATATCTCTGAATATCTTAATGGTAAGCTGGGAGAAGTTGTGAAATTGACAGCAACGACTGTCCCGGTTAATATACACTAATTAAACACTGGGTCATAATGTTTCAGTTTCATTTACGCCAGCGTGTGCCTTTCACGGCATTTCTTTTAAGAACTGTTTTGTGTCCCTCTTTCATGGGGCTCTGTCATTTAAACAGCAGGTTAAAATGGTTTCTTGTCAGTGCATGCCATGATTGTTTTACCTTCTTTGGGTCTGAGTTGTTTTTTGTTTTGTGCATACTACTTGCACCATAGTCCTGGGTTGTCTGCGCATACTTCCATAATGCCTGCATTGCGAGATACTTGCTGTTTTCTTTTGTTTTATTTCTTTCATTTTGCATTAATTAATTTGTGTATTCCTACTACATGTATGCCAGTTCCTTGAGATTTATGATTAAATTTATTTGCTTCTTTAATTGGTCTCACTCCTAATAACATCTTGGGCCAATAGCTTAAGTGATCCTTCTGCTTCTGACACACAAGCTTGGGACAAAATCAAAGTAATGGTCAGTGAGTGTCTATGGGGCAGACATTTTTATAAGAAATGCAGACCTGCAATAATTTTGGGGACTGTCTGTTTTTGTGTGCCACTGTTGTAAAAAGCACTTAGATTCTGCCAATCTTTATTTAAAAGTAAAAAGCTTTTAATAAATCCATTTTTTAGTTATTTTATGCCTGCCTTCATCCTATTTTCCTGGAACTTGCCAAACATTGGTGCCAAAACCTGGGACATGAGAAATATACATAATTATTTCATCCACTATACTTTTAGGCCCTGCTACAGGTACAGGTAAATTGTAAGGTGCTGTAAGGTCTAGTCCTGACAGAGGGGACCACACTACCACCATACTGTCCTGACAAAGATAGGACCACGTAATGACAGACGTAATGAGCATTCCTCTAGCTCTTTCACTGAACCACAGAGGCATGGATCTTGTCAGAGAACCAGTGGATGGCTCATTTGCTGCCTTTTTTGTCTGAAATCCTAGCTTATGTTACTGCAACACTTAATTTTCTTATGTGTTAACTAAATGCCAGAGCACCACGGTCAGTGCTTTCAAGCAGTGTCCATTCGTTCGCCTTCATCCAGTTGAGGGATACTCAGAGGTGGCTGCTTGAATTGAATTGTGATGAATGTCAGCCACCTCAGAAGTGCCACTGTGCCCACTGTAATTAATTAAGCTTACCTTTAAAAAAGCTTCTATGGATCTCATCAACTCCTCCTTGGATCACCACCTTACTGTGGTGGAGGAGTTTGCGTGCTTGAATGATCCTAGGAGCTGGTTGTCTGGGGCAAAAAGCCCCTGGCAGGGTCTCCCAAGGCAAATTGGCCCTAGGTGATGGGCCAGACAAAGAGTGGTCCAACAAAAACCCCTATGAAGAGAAATATCAAGAGCATGTGTACCCTGCCCGATTTAGGGTTATCGGGGCCCCACCCTGGAGCCAGGCCCGGGGATGGGGTTCGTCAGTGAGCGTCTGGTGGTCACTTTCCCATGGTGCCTGGCCGGGCCCAGCTCGAAGGAGTTACATGGGTTCCCCCTCAAATGGGCTCACCACCTGTGGGGGGGTAGTAATAGGGGTTCGGTGCAGTGTGGATCGGGCGGTGGCCGGAGGCATGGGCCTGGGCGTGGGGATCCTCGGTTGCTGAAATTGGCTTTCGGAACTTGGAACGTCACCTCACTGGCAGGGAAGGAGCCTGAGCTGGTGCGGGAGGTTGAGAGATACCGGCTAGATATAGTTGGGCTCACCTCAACGCTCAGCTTGGGTTCTGGGTCCAACCTCCTTGAGAGGGGCTGTACTCTGTTCTTTTCTGGAGTTGCCCATGGCGAGAGGCGTCGGGTAGGTCTGGGCTTCTCGTGGCCCCCCGGCTTGACACGTGCATGTTGGGGTTTTCTCTGGTGGACGAGAGGGTAGCTTCCCTACGCCTTTGGGTTGGGGAACGGGTACTGACTGCTGTCTGCGCTTATGTGCCGAACAGCAGTTCAGAGTACCCAGCCTTCTTGGAGTCTGTGGGGGGGGGGGGGGTATTGGAAAGTGCTCCCCCTGGAGACTCTGTAGTCTTACTGGGGGACTTCAATGCTCACGTGGGCAATGACAGTGAGACCTGAAGAGGTGTGATTGGGAGGAACGGCCTCTCTGATCTGAACCCGAGTGGTGTTCAGTTGTTGGACTTCTGTGCAAATCATGGTTTGTCCATCACCAACACCATGTTCGAGCACAAGGGTGTCCATAAGTGCACATGGCGCCAGGATGCCCTAGGTCGCAGTTCAATGATCGACTTTGTAGTTGTGTCATTAGACTTGCGGCCATGTGTCTTGGACACTCAGGTGAAGAGAGGAGCTGAGCTGTCAACTGATCACCACCTGGTGGTGAGTTGGATCAGATGGCGGGGGAAGATACCGGTCAGACCAGGCAGACCTAAACGTATAGTCAGGGTTTGCTGGGAATGTCTGGCAGAAGAACCCGTCAGACGTATGTTCAACTCTCACCTCCGTCAGAACTTCAACCACATTCCGGGGGAGGTGGGGGACATTGAGCCTGAATGGGCCATGTTCCGTTCCTCCGTTGTTGAGGCGGCAGACAGGAGCTGTGGTCGAAAGGTAGTTGGTGCCTGTCGTGGCAGTAACCCTCGAACACGGTGGTGGTCACCCCGTGTAAGGGATGCCGTCAAGCTGAAGAAGGAGTCCTATCAGGCATGGTTGGCTTGTGGGACTCCAGAAGCAGCTGACCGGTACCGACAGGCCAAGCGATTTGCGGCTTCGTGCGTCGCGGAGGCAAAAACCCGGGAGTAGGAGGAGTTCGGTGAGACTTTTGAAAGTGACTTTTGGTTGGCTCCTAGAAGATTCTGACAAATTGTCAGGCGACTCAGGAGGGGAAAGCAGTGTGCCACCAACACAGTATATAGTGGAGGGGGTGCACTGTTGACTTCGACTGGGGACGTCATTAGGTGGTGGAAGGAATACTTCAAGGACCTTCTCAATCCCACCAATATGCCCTCCGGAGAGGAGGCAGAGTCAGAGGAGCTTGGTTCGCATGGCCGGCAGTAAGTCAGACTTGTTTCCAGTGAGGGTTGGACTCCGTCAGGGCTGTCCTTTGTCACCGGTTCTGTTCATAATTTATATGGAGAGAATTTCTAGGCACAGCCAGGGGATGGAGGGTGTCCAGTTGCTGCTGTTTGCAGACGTTGTGGTCCTGTTAGCATCATCAGGCTGCGAACTTCAGCTCTTACTGGATCGGTTTGCAGCCGAGTGTGAAGCAGCCAGGATGAAAATCAGTACCTCGAAATCTGAGGCCATGTTTCTCAGTCGGAAAAGGATAGAGAGTCCTCTCTGGGTTAGGGATCAGATCTTGCCTCAAGAGGAGTAGTTTAAGTATCTCGGGGTCTTGTTCACGAGTGATGGTAAGATGGAGCGTGAGATTGACAGACGGATCAGCGCGAGGTCAGCAGTGATGCGGACCCCATACTGGTCTGTTGTGGTAAAGAAGGAGCTGAGCCACAAGGCAAGGCTCTCGATTTACCAGTCAATCTACGTTCCGACCCTCACCTATGGTCATGAGCTTTGGGTAATGACCGAAAGAGCAAGATTGCGAATACAAGCGGCCGAAATGGGTTTTCTCCGCAGGGTGGCTGGGCTCTCCCTTAGAGATAGGGTGAGAAGCTCGGTCATCCGGGAGAGACTCGGAGTGGAGCCGCTACTCCTCCGCATCGAAAGGAGCCAGTTGAGGTGCTTCGGGCATCTGGTAAGGATGCCTCCTGGGCGCCTTCCTAGGGAGGTGTTCCAGGCAAGTCCAGCTGGAAGGAGACCCCGGGGAAGACCCAGGACACGCTGGAGGGATTATATCTCTCAGCTGGTCTGGGAACGCCTTGGGGTTCCCCCAGTCAAGCTGGTGGAGGTGGCCGGGGCGAGGGAGGTCTGGGTCTCCCTACTTCGTTTGCTGCCCCCGCGACCCGAACCCCGGACAAGTGGAAGATAATGGATGGATGGATGAATGGATCTCATCAACCCATTGGAGTGATCAGCACATTGTTTTAGTTTTAGTAAAACTATGCAACACGCTACTCAACAAAGCTGTGCCACTGTGCAAGATTACAGCATAAACTGCTGAAGGTACTCTTCAAAATCATCCAATCATCAAAAGGATTTCTTAACTGATTAAAACCTTTTTCCTTGTCAAGTATTCTAAATAAACTATAATATTTTTTGTATTGGAATGTAGATGATTCAATTGATTTATATCTGTATGACAGGGGGTTTGGGACAGTGTTGTCCCAATATTGTGATATGGGAGAATTACCCAGTGCTACACGTTTCTATAAACCTTCAGTGCAGGGGGGAGGTGGTAGTAGAAACACACCATTATTGAAGAGGAATGCCTTTTGAGGCAAATTAATTACCTTTGCTTCAAACTGATCAGTGTAGCTACAAGCGACTAATCTTAAGACATACCAAGCTCAGGAAGCTTATGGCAAAATACCAGTACAGCACCATCTATCTAATACCTTGATAAATAAATATAAGGTCTTAATCAGGTAGTGGCCATGATGGTACTTAATGTAAGACAAAGCTGAAGTCAAAGCTATTTTCTTCCTGCTTGAATCAGGTTTGAATCTTTTTTCAAACCTGCTCTCAATAAACATTTGTTTTTTTTATGTTCAACAGTGTTTACTTTTAACCCATAAAAGCACCTGTATAGCGTTGTTCTTTAATACATTAAAATCAGCACATTACACTGATAGTTCTCACAATGATGTTGTAAATCCTGTCTTTCAGTCTGAGCTAGGCCCAGTGCTGCCCTGATCCTGATATGACCAAGGAATGTTGCCTTACAACACGGTAGGTGGTACTTCCTGTGGTTAATTGACACATTAGGTGACTGGATAATGTCAAACATAAACCATTGATTTTTCATGACATTGTGAACGACAGTGAAATAAACCAGTATTTTATGTGTAAAAAGAGAGAGAGATTAGATAGCAAGTCATGAAACGATAGATCACATTCCACTCCATCCATCAAATATATTTAAGCATTATCAGGTTTTGGGTTCAGGGCAGGGCTTACCAATGTCGGCTATGATAATAAGTCCTATGAGCTAAATTGCTATAAATTGCTCATACTATGGTTTAAGGCAATGGTTGTGCAGAAAGTGCAGTTTCATCGCTTAAGAAATACACCTGATATACTTCTTGGATCATATCTGAGCATGTCTGGAATTTTGTGGTCTGGCATTTGCATTGACATGCACACATTGCAGATAACTTGTCTTGTTATGATACACTGCTGAAATTTTTATTATTTGATGCTTTGAATGTATGGACTTCTTTGATTGTGTGTGATAAAGTGATTGATCTTTAAAGGGTAAAAAAAAAAGTAATTTTTAATACAGCATGGAAACATATATTTACTGACCTTCAGAAAGTACACATTTAAACTGATTACACTGGTCTAGGAATCAGCTCTTGTGGCTTTACTATTTTATATCACTTTGGTGGATAAAAAATGATTTCTGTTTACCCTCATTTCTGACATTGTTTCTGGATTGTTTGAGCTTTTTAGCACATCGATGGGTGGTGGTTGGAGAACACAGGATGGTTTTTGTAGTGACTGGCCACAGGGTGTAATAAAATGAATACTAATCCACCAATTTTAATTAAATACAAACAACTCTCAACTTTGTGTATGTGTGAGTGAGTGTGTGCCCAGCGATAGATTGACGCCCTGTCCTGGGTGTATCTGCCCAGCGCCCGAAACGTTCCCCCCCCCCCCCCCCGAGACCCTGATATAGGATAAAGCAGAAGATAATGGATGGATGGATGGATGGATGGATGGATGGATGGATGGATGGACAAACATTTTTCTTCATAATCTCTACAACATTCCCTACCTTACCCATGCATGTCCTGTTGCAGATTCATGTCAAGCTGGGCAAGTAACAACTTTCTTTACAAATCAATGTTATAATCTGTTGAATTTCACTAATCTGGAAAGATTTGCAGTACATCTTATAACCTACCTAATCAGCATGTGGGTAGGCTATCACACCCATCATTCAGACATATGCTCATTTGTTGACATGTCTTTACACGTTTCACACTGATGATCCTATGAAGATTATGGTCATTTAAATACTTAAATACGAAGTGTAAGAATGCATGAACCTAAAAAAAATGAACTGTTAAAATGTCAAACAATTTTATTAGACACTATTTATCAGTTAAGATTCAGGTCAGTAATTAGTAATCACACAGAACAAAACAATCTTCAGTATTTAGTTTGGGCAAGAACATGAAAACTGGACTGTTACTTGGAAGAAGTTACTTACTTATTTACAATACTGAATCCCTAATTGTAATTACAAAAAAAATGGATAGAATATGTGGAAAACATGACTTTTTAGTGTGTTTAGCCTGAACCTATTTTGTGCATAGTTGATTCATTGAGGTTTTGAAAGGGTTATTTTTATGGCAACTAAATTCACAAAAAGTTTCCTCCAGCTTAACAGATAATTTTATTGTCTTACAATTTATGCTGTAAGTAATGCATTAAAAAAGTAACAAAAATAAATATTATCATAATAATGATAATAATTATTAAGTACAATCTCAGGGAAAACATTTTCATTAATATAATCATATTACTACATCAGCTTATTTAGATTTGTCTCTAGAAGCTTTATTTTAATGTAGGAGAAATGTTTAGGGTCATTGGAATTGCCAGGCCACAGGGTGAACATCCTACCCATCTTCAGCGTTTTAAAAGAGGTCAATCATATTATTTTAAAGCATTTGGATATAATTGGGAGCATTTATTTTTCTCTAAAATATTGCCTACTGGGGCAAAACAGTGGCATAGTGGTGGGCACATATGTAAAAAAATAAAATAAAATAGGGATATCAAGGCCAACCTTGAGAGGCCATCAGGCAAAGAATGTTTGGCAGGCCGGATGGGGTTGGAAAAATAACAGTGAATGAAAAAAAAAATACAAATTACTCCTAAATTGAAGCAGAGGTCTAAACAAAACAAAACCAATGACAAGAAGGAGTTAATTAACTAAACTAATGACAAATGAACCTTAATTAACTGAACAGAACGAAAGGAAACACAGAACAGGTGACGGGCAAGGAGTTGGCCACGCCCTCTGGCTGCATGGCGAGGCGGACGCCCCCTGGCTGCGTGGTCCGGCAGGCGCCCTCTAGCTGCGTGGTCCGGCGGACGCCCACGTCGGACGAGGAGTGGGCTACGCCCTCTGGCTGCGTGGTCCAGTGGACGCCCACGTCGGGCGAGGAGTTGGCCACGCCCTCTGGCTGCGTGGCATGCGGTGTACGGCCGCTGGACTTCGGGCTGGGCGGCGTGCGGCCCCTGCTGCTCGGGCTGGGCGGCGTGCGGCCCCTGCTGCTCGGGCTGGGCGGCGTGCGGCCCCTGGACCTCGGGCTGGGCGGCGTGCAGCCGCTGGACCTCGGGCTGGGCGGCGTGCAGCCGCTGGACCTCGGGCTGGGCGGCGTGCGGCCCCTGGACCTCGGGCTGGGCGGCGTGCGGCCCCTTGACTTCGGGCTGGGCGGCGTGCGGCCGCTGGACCTCGGGCTGGGCGGCGTGCGGCCGCTGGACCTCGGGCTGGGCGGCGTGATGCCCCTGGACTTCATGCTGGGCGGCGTGACGCCCCTGGACTTCGGGCTGGGCGGCGTGCGGCGCATGGACCACCACAGGTGTGCAGGCTCGCGGGTCCGTGGCAGGACTGCCCGCTGGCTGGACCTTGGCGGGAACGCACGCAGGAGGGGCCTCGGCGGATTCATACGCTGGCCGGACCTCGGCGGGTTTGCACGCTGGTAGGACCTTGGCGGGCACGCATGCTGGCAGGACCTCAGCGGGTTCACACACTGGCAGGACCTCAGCGGGCACGCATGCTGGACACAGTAACCAACCTGCACCAACCTGCACACAGTAGAGGTACACCCCCACCGCAATGCCCAAACACAAAGATACGGACATATCTGACACAGGGAAGGCGGACTGGACACACGAGACAGACAAGACAGGGGGACACACCACGCTCACGCCACATGTCTCCACATTTACCCCCCCGAGTGCCGGCTCCGGTACCGCCCCCTCGCAGCGCGATCCAGACACGGCGCGGTGACTGCCCCGCAGTGCACTTACCGCGCTCAGCAGCTGTGCAGCGTGCACGCTGCGTCCTGGCACCGCGCCGGCGCGCTCTGCGTCTGGATCTCACCACGGGGGGTTTAACAAGCTGGACCGGAGCGTCCGTCCAGAACTCCTCAGAGTTGAGGAGGGTTCGTATGGGCAGAATATGCCCATACAGGTACGACTCGCCCGCCTCGTCATCGGATATCTGAACCAAATCCAGACCTTCCTCAGCGCAGAGCGCCTCGTACCCATACCTCCATAGCCACTTATCATCGGAGTCGTAATACTCCGACTCATCTCTCTGTCATCTGTCCGCCGCGAGTACAAGGTTACACGGCCCCCGCAAAGAAAAATTTTGAAAATAGCTTACCTGGGCTCTGGACTCCCCAAATTGCCTGGCTGGTCGTTCTGTCAGACTCATCTACCTCGGGATAAAGCGGATGCGCATAGGAAGCGCAGAGCCGCCGCGTTTTAACGCGCTGAAGGGAGCCAGGCACGCAGGTAGCAGAAGAACAAGTCTATTAAGGGTGTAGTGACACCACAAAACATGAGGTACGAACTGACGAGTGACATAAAACAAACGACCAGCACCGAGGACGAGAAACAACGGAAATAAATACATAAAGACACCCGACCACGTGCACAAAACAAACAAATGACAAGAAGGAGTTAATTAACTAAACTAATGACAAATGAACGTTAATTAACTGAACAGAACGAAAGGAAACACAGAACAGGTGACAGGTGCCCTAGGCACCTGTTACAATTTAAAGGTTTTTGCTCATAGACCCATCATGCCACTTGATTATTAGTCATTCTAGTTAATAGTTTAACCTTTAATGTGCCACTGACTTAAACTTTATTGTCAACTTGTGTAAATTAAAGAATAATAACAATTACAGTGTAATTCTTTTAGAATGTGGTCATTCCAGTAATATCAAATGATGCATCTATAGCATGTCTGTGTTTAACCAGCCCAAGCGAACTCATGTCACTCCACTACTCATTTCCCTCCATTGGCTCCCTGTAGCTGCTCGCATTCAGTACAAGTCACTGACTCTGGTCTAAAGAACCATTTCTGGATCTTCCCCCTCCTACCTTCACTCTATCTTTTCAAAATACACTCTGACTCATTCACTTCGCTCCAGTGATGATTGCCGCCTGGCGATTCCACCTCACAGAGGAGCTGCAAAATGCAAAATGGTGGAACGATCTTCCCAACTGTGTCCGTAAGGCAGAATCACTAAACAGTTTTAAGAAACTACTGAAGACGCATCTCTTTAACAAATACCTGTTGTACAAAAACAAAACAAAACAAAAAAAAACGGGGGGGGGGGAGGTGATCAGCATCAAATAACAATCAGGTTTGATGAATTTACAGTATAGTTGGTTTTCTCCATAAATTCTGACTTGTAATGTTCTCATTTGTAAGTCGCTTTGGATAAAAGCGTCTGCTAAATGACTAAATGTAAAATGTAATATGTAATGTACGTCTAAACCTCTTTTTAGCATTTTGGAAAAGGTTTAGGAAGCGATAAGGTCTGTGCTTTTCGCTTTCCCCAATCTGTCCCATGAGCTCCCTAATATATTATTTCAATATTACAATATTTAAAAAATCAGGTTAAAGATAATACAGCATAAAATACAACCTACAGTTTGGAAATTGTTTATAATTGTTCCTTTGTGCCTGAAGTGTTGTCAAACTTGAGAAGATTAAAATTGTTAATGAAATACATATCTATCCAAAAGACATGTCTGCTTTGAAAAAGCTAAAATATTAAGAAAACACAGAGAAACTAATTGGTTCTGGATTTGGATAAATACCAGTTTTTTGCATTGTTTTTTGTTATACCATGTATTTTAGCGCAGAAAAACTGGGTATAATATTTACACTTAACTTTTAGTTTTATCAAGGTTTAGATTAAGATGTACATTGCAACATTGCATGAAATGTAACATTTGTATATATTATTCTTTTTTTTTTTTTTTTTTTACAAAAAGCTGATTCAGTTTAATTAGTTTCTTCTCAAGTCAAATTTTTGTTTTGTGTATGATTTTTGTCCAGCCAAATTATTTATCATTATGTTAAAAATTATCTTAGATGGGCGGCATGGTGGCTTAGTGGTTAGCACATTCGCCCATCTGGGTGGAGTTTCCATGTTCTCCCCGTGTCCGCACGGGTTTCCTCCGGTTTCTCCGGTTTCCTCCCACAGTCCAAAAACATGGATCAAGTCAATTGAGTTCTCCAAATTGCCCCATATAGAGTGTGTTTGTGTTTGAGTGTGTGCTTAGCGATGGATTGGCGCCCTGTCCTGGGTGTGTCTGCCCAGCACCTGAAACGTTCTCCCCTGGATGGGCATGAGGAACCCCACCGTGACCCTAATAGAGGATAAAGCAGAAGATAATGAATGAATTATCTTAGACGTTATAAAGATATCATAACATAAGTATGGTATTACTAAATGTTATTTTTTATATTCTGAAATGAAAGACCAATCAATTATGTAAAAAAAAGAAAAAGTTTAATATTAAAAACAGTGAATAATGCTTGCTTTTAAAAGTAAAATGCATTTAAAAATATGATTTTTATCCTTTAACATACCAACAACAAAATTCATTTTACAATACATAACAAAATGTCAATTATTAAAACTATTTGATTGGATGTACAAACAAACAATAAAAGCTTTCAACAGCATGGTGGTTTTAAATTTCCTTGTACAAAGCCTTGTACAAAACTCACATTTGTTTTTCTACAGACAGTGATTATAATACTACTACTACTACTACTACTACTACTACTACTACTACTAATAATAATAATAATAATAATAATAATAACAACAATAACAATAACAACAACAACATTTACTATCATTTTCATTCATTATCTCCCGCTTTATCCTCTATTAGGGTCGCGGTGGGGTTCCCCATGCCCATCCAGGGGAGAACGTCTCGGGCGCTGGGCAAATAGACCCAGGACAGGGCGCCAATCTATCGCTGGGCACACACTCACTCACACAGACACACTCTATATGGGGCAATTTTGAGAATTCAATTGACTTGATCCATGTTTTTGGACTGTGGGAGGAAACCGGAGAACCCTAATAATACTACTAATACAACTAATTATTATTATTATTATTATTATTATTATTATTATTATTCACTTCAAGTCCCATTTTTTTAATTCTAGGCAATCTTCAAAAGATTAGCAGGAAATAAATTTATGAGCATGCACTTTCAAAGTTTACCCATGTGGTATAAAAAAATGGACATAAAAAATAAGAGCAATAAACCGAAAAATGGGCAGGGGTAATAACTGTTAATTATGGCAAAATGACAGAAAAGAAGTGTTGCTACAAAATGAATAGCTAGAAGCACAGAACCAATGACATTAATTTTAAAACATAGTTTCACCACAGGTTTAAATCAATGTCTCTGGGAAGTTCAGACTTCTGATCCAGTCTATAATCCAAATGTAAAACTGGTTGGAAATTTGTTGTACTTTACTTTATGACACAGAAAAGATGGAACAAAATTAAAGACAGATGTTGTAAACTTGTTATGATATTGAAAACTTGCCATATTATATAAATGCTAAAAGAGGTACTGGATGGCTCTATATATTAGAGACAGCCTTAAAAACTATCATCCTGAGTTTATTTATGAAAGTTTGCTGATTACTGTATTTTCATTTTCTGCGCACCACATCCAGACAGGCAATCTGTGTCATCAAAGATTGTTTCAGTTGTTTGGCCCTTTACTGAAATGATCCCTCCGTAATACTGTACCATAGCAGAAAGATGGATGACATACACCTGGTGATCCAGGTTCACCTTGAGATCCCCTTTTTCCTTCTAGTCCATCACGTCCAGGCTCACCTGGTATACCTGGATGTCCAGGTTTGCTGGAGCCTGGTGGTCCCATAGGACCTAGAACAAAAATGAGTTCTATCAGCATATTTGAAAATTTAGAATTGGGTTAACTGCCTATAAAAGTATTGACTGTGTCTGTACCTGTTCACAAATGAATAAAAATATAAATAAAAGAGAAAAATATTTATTTATTTATTTATTTGCTTGCCTGGAATTCCTGGTAGACCTGGGTCTCCAATTCCTGACCGACCTTGATCTCCTTTATCCCCTTTTTCTCCTGGATCTCCTAAAAATGTAGAAAAAAAATTATTATTATTATTGAGTATTGAGGAATAAATATAGAAACCCTTTGGTATTAATTTACTGCAAATGATTTAGTGATCATTTAGATGTGTGTTTATTGTGTGTGATTTCTGAAACTTCTAATTAATGGTGATGTATTGTTGATCTTTAAAGGAAAAAAATGAAGGAAACTTTACCGTAGTATATGCATGGTGATGCACATGCAATCATTTATAAAGGTAATTACCAACAAGGTTGGGACATTTTCTAAAAATGCAAAAAAATTAGCTTACCGACATAAGCCATCACATCAGTAATGCCTTGACATATATCATTGGTCGCTTATGCTGTGGGCACTGATGAACCCATTACACATATTTGTGTTTTACAATTCCTGACAATTTTTTCAAGAACAATGTGATCCGGAGTTTTCTTTTTGCTTGTGGCTGACTATTATGGATAATGGTACCCCCAGCTGACATCTCTGGTGTAGGAGTCATAATTTATGACAATCTGGTTTCTGCTCTCCAAGGTGGGAGCTCCTAATTTTAACTGAAGACTATTCATTATTCATTCATTATCTCCCGCTTTATCCTCTGTTAGGGTCGCGGTGGGGTTCCCCATGCCCATCCAGGGGAGAACGTCTCGGGCGCTGGGCAGAAAGACCCAGGACAGGGCACCAATCCATCGCTGGGCACACACTCACTCACTCACTCACACAGACACACTCTATATGGGGCAATTTTGAGAATTCAATTGACTTGATCCATGTTTTTGGACTGTGGGAGGAAACCGGAGAACCCGGAGGAAACCCACGCAGACACGGGGAGAACATGGAAACTCCACCCAGATGGGGATTCGAACCGGGAATCCCTAGCGCTGAGAAGTGAACGTGCTAATCACTAAGCCACCGTGCCGCCAACTGAAGACTAATTTAACATATTTTAGAACTGCAAATAAATATTTTTATCAAAATTGAGTGATTCCATTTTCCCCCCTCTACTTCATTCAAAAATGTAATTATATATATTTTTTAATGTTTCTTACTGCCAGAAAATGAAAATATTGAAAATTAATAGTTTTGTGGCATGTCTATTTTTTGTACAAAATTTAAAAAAATCTTTGCCCCAACAACCTACCAAACAAATGCCATATTTAGTTAGCCAGTCCTTTCCACTAAAGTGTGTGAGGTGCTGATTTCCAAGATTATATTGTCTAGGAAACCAACAATCCTTGACCCTGGCTTCGTTCACCTCCCCCAATCTATATCTATTACAATCACACCAGCACTCACATACCTTATCAGCCCCTTATGCCCCACTGGTCATTCAACTGAGATTATGGTATCTCTGGTTAAAACACTAAAAACTGCCTAGACAACCATCCAATATTTTGTCCTTTTTCTGCTGGACATGTAAATTTTGACCCAGTGAATCACCTGATTATTCTATCTACTTGTCTCTAATCATAGGTATAATGATAACACTACACATCCCCAGAACCACATTATCTGCTTGGAATTCTGCTTTATCAACATCTCTGTATGGATAAAGACTTATTATCTTAATTTTAATTTGGGAAAATTAGAGCTTATTACTTATTAGGGCTTATTTTAGCAAATCCCCAATTTATCACAACATTTTCTTTATATCTGTTAAATACTTATTATCTACTTATTAGTACTTATTTTCCTTTATGTTTAACCAGGTAAACAATACATTTATGATAATGCAGTTTAGCATGTTAAGCTTGTGAGTTATAAAAGCACATTATTTTTAATACCTGTTATGCAGAACAATTCAAACAATTATAAATTATTACCAAGTAAAATAAATATGGCTTTTAGTTGATGTCTAGACCTTCTTACCTTTCATGCCAGGGATACCTGGCCTCCCAGGTAAACCACGATGGCCATGAATTCCATTAGATCCTGGTGCTCCAGGAAAACCTCTTGGTCCTTGTGGACCTGTTGGCCCTGGGGAACCTGGCCTTGTATGACAGTGGTCACAGCCTCTTTGTTGGCTGTGTTGATGGCTAAGTAAAAGTGAAGAAATCTCATCTGAAATATAAGTAATGATTTTTACATTAATATTATATTAGTTT
This sequence comes from Corydoras sp. C115, assembly GCA_019802505.1. Taxonomy (NCBI): domain Eukaryota; kingdom Metazoa; phylum Chordata; class Actinopteri; order Siluriformes; family Callichthyidae; genus Corydoras; species Corydoras sp. C115. The sequence continues at coordinate 4,619,523 of JAFMOC010000007.1, forward strand.
AAATTGAAAATACATTTGCATATGCCATACACCTTTATGTTATTCATCACAAAGTAACAAAGTACTTACCAATAAATTAAATATAGCCGCTAACCTTTAAATCTTTGTATATTTTTGGTGCATCATTTGTTATCATTTAATTTATTATGAATACTTACTCTGTAAGATTTCTCTGCATATCTGCTGAATTTGATGCTCAGACAACACTCTTCCCTGTAACAAAACATAATAATAATATGCAATAATTTTAATGAATTTTACATTAGTGTTGAATAAGACATAAGCATGAAACTAATTGAGAATAACTTATGCAATGCAATGAACTCTTAAAATAACATTTTGTGACATATTAGTCAATACATAAAACAAATCCGAAATGAAATCCAATATATTTGCAAGGTGTTTACAACTAAATATAAAACATTAGCAGTATAAGTTTATAAGTTAAAACATTATTATTAATACATATCTTGTTTCCTACAGGACATATAAAAATGTAGAAGCAAGCTGTTTAAATGTGAAATGACCTTGCCTTTTTACTTAAACAAAATATAATAGCATATATATAAAGTCCCAGTGTAGTTTTGATTTGAATTCAATTTCTAATTCAGTGGTGACCAGTTTCTTAAAAAAAAACTAATTTTGCTCTTTATCTCTTAAGCTGCAAAACATGAAAAGCAACGCAGTCTCTTTTTAAAAGCATGAACAAAAATTAATTTCACACCTTTATGACAAACATCCTTGTCCAGAATGTTTCAGGGTAATACATTTACCCCCTGAAAATATATCTTTCTTTGGTTAAGAAAGTACAGAGCCCCTAAAGGGACATGGGGAAAAAAATATAATGCGAGATCTCGCAATAATTTTGCGAGATCTCGCAAAACTTTTTCTCTCCATAATTATATTTACAGTGCATCCGGAAAGTATTCACAGCGCTTCACTTTTTCCACATTTTCTTACGTTACAGCCTTATTCCAAATTGTATTACATTAATCTCTTTCCTCAAAATTCTACACAAAATACCCCATTATGACCATGTGAAAAAAGTTTTCTTGAGAGTTTTGAAAATTTATTAAAAATAAAAAACTAAGAAATCACATTTACATAAGTATTCACAGCCTTTGCCATGAAGCTCAAAATTGAGCTCAGGTGCATCCTGTTTCCACTGATCATCCTTGAGATGTTTCTACAGCTTAAATGGAGTCCACCTGTGGTAAATCCAGTTGATTGGACATGATTTGGAAAGGCACACACCTGTCTATATAAGGTCCCACAGTTGACTGCATGTCAGAGGGCAAACACGAAGCATGAAGTCAAAGGAATTGTCTGTAGAGGCACAAATCTGGGGAAGGATACAGAAATATTTCTGCTGCTTTGAAGGTCCAAATGAGCACAGTGGCCTCCATCATTCGTAAATGGAAGTAGTTTGGAACCACCAGGACTCTTCCTAGAGCTGGCCGGCTGTCTAAATTGAGCGATCGGGGGAGAAGGGCCTTGGTCAGGGAGGTGACCAAGAACCCGATGATTACTCTGTCAGAGCTCCAGCGTTCCTCCGTGGAGAGAGGAGAACCTTGCAGAGGGACAACCATTTCTGCAGCAATCCACCAATCAGGCCTGTATGGCAGAGTGGCCAGGCAAAAGCCACTGCTCAGTAAACGGCACAAGGCAGCCCGTTTGGAATTTGCCAAAAGCCACCTGAAGGACTCTCAGACCATGAGAAACAAAATTCTCTGGTCTGATGAGACAAAGATTGAACTATTTGGTGTGAATGCCAGGCGTCATGTTTGGAGGAAACCAGGCACTGCTCATCACGAGGCCAATACCATCCCTACAGTCAAGCATGGTTGTGGCAGCATCATGCTATGGAGATGTTTTTCAGCAGCAGGAAATGCAGCAATGTACAGAGACATCCTGGATGAAAACTTGCTCCAGAGCGCTCTTGACCTCAGGCTGGGGCGACGGTTTCTTTTTTCAGCAGGACAACGACCCGAAGCACACAGCCAAGATCTCAAAGGAGTGGCTTCAGGACCACTCTGTGAATGTTCTGGAGTGGCCCAGCCAGAGCCCAGTCTTGAATCCAATTGAACATCTCTGGAGAGATCTGAAAATGGATGTGCACAGACGTCTCCCATCCAACCACATGGAGCTTTAAAGGTACTCCAAAAAAGAATGGGCAAAACTGCCTAAAGATAGGTGTGCTAAGCTTGTGGCATCATATTCAAAAAGACTTGAGGCTGTAGTTGCTGCCAAAGGTGGTTCTACAAAGTATTAAGCAAAGGCTGTGAATACTTATGTAAATATAATGTCTTTGTTTTTTAATTTTAATACATTTTCAAAACTCTCAAGAAAACTTTTTTCACATGGTCATAATGGGGTATTTTGTGTAGAATTTTGAGGAAAGAGATTAATTTAATACAATTTGAAATAAGGCTGTAACGTAACAAAATGTGGAAAAAGTGAAACGCTGTGAATACTTTCCGGATGCACTGTATATTTATTACGAGATCTCGCAAAAGTTTATTACAATTTGATGGTCAACAAAAATAAACTATCACAAAGGAGAACGTTCATTTGTGGAAAAGTTTTATTGAGTTTTATTGTCATATAAATGACATCAAATCAGTGCTTGCCTGTAAACATGGTTTTCGTATAAGTGAGTGTTATGTTCCAATAAAACGGTCATAAGTCAGGGGCTTTGTTCCAAAAGAACTTAATGTGTTTTACTGAATAGACAAACAAGTGTACAGGAAAAATCATCAATGGCAGACGACTGCGTTTGATAAGAGAGCTCTGAATTCTCAAAGATGCCGCTTCGGTATTTAACCCTTAGGTGGATGAGTCTGAATGGACCTTCCATATATGGTGGGGAGTTCCTGAGCCCCAGTCTCACCATTACATTTACTCCATTACATCTACAGCTCACCCTGTGATCAGACACCCCTACATTTTGCCCTGCTCATCCCGCAGCTGGACATTCTTACAATTATACACACTCATCCCGCAAATGACCATTCCCTCTGTTCCCTGTAGTCATTCAGCAGTTGTTTGAACTATGTGAAATAGTAAATGTCATTACAAAAATAAAGAGCATTACGAAGTATAACAAAAACCTTACAAATAATGCAATTCATGTCTTTTTATGTTTAAGTTTATGTTTTATGTTTATGTTTACGTTAGTTTTGTTAGATATCGTGAGATCTCACACTAACTTTTGCGAGATCTCGCAATAAATATAAATACAATTATTGTGAGATCTCTCAAAAGTTTTGCGAGATCTCGCAAAAATTTTGAGAGATCTCGCAAAGTTATTGCGAGATCTCGCACATTTTATTTATTTTCTTCCATGTCACTTTAGGGGCTCCGTAAGAAAGCAACAAATAAACAACAAACAAATTTGACTTTTTACATGTTAAACAGTTTTTTTTAAACTGCCTGATACAAAAGCTTCAACTACTTTTCAACTATAATATAATTATCAATTTTCTATTTTACATGAGGTCATTTTTGCTTTGTGTTGCTTTACAGTATTTGGTATCTAAGATATAGGATTTATTTTCATTTACACAGGATACATAAACCTGTTTTTGAGTGAGTTTCTAGCCTATGTTTGAAACAATTTCTTGATCACAGACAAAGCTAAAAGACTAGAAAGAATTAAGTGTTCTTTCTAGTCTTTTAGCTTTGTCTGTGATCAAGAAATTGTTTCACATGCTTGTATATTATAATTATTATAATTGGTCAGAAGTACGTAAAATATTCAGATGGTCCGTGAATTTTTATATTGTAAACAAAATTTTAATATACAGGAGCCTGAACTGTTCCATATTATTGTAAAATCAAAGCAGTTTAATGTTTTTATTTCATGAGAATCATATTGTATTTATGAACTTGTAAACTGGATGTTAATAAACCATACATACATTTTCATAAACTTCTCTTTCAAAGATAAAATGACCAATGAAATATAAATAAACCTTTTATCTTTCACCAAATTTTAGATTTAAAAGAGACAGACCTACTATAGTGATACAGCAAGTAGTAAGAGTCATTTTCAAATTACATAATCCATTCAAAACCATTTTTAAATCAATTATTCTATATGCCCTGGTCAAGGGCTCCAAAAAAATCTCTGATAACTATTGCTGATCAAATCATTAGGAACCTATGTGAAAACAGCAGCTTTTTATATTTAAGAAGAATCATATCATATTTAGAATCATATTTAGGGTGTTTGTGCTTACTGATAAATTAATTTACTTTAAAAGTACATAAATATTAAAAATACAATACATACTGGTCGCCCTTCAGGTCCAGGTGGTCCAGGATTTCCTGCATCCCCACTTTGTCCTCTGGGCCCAGGAAGACCTGGCTGCCCAGGAAGTCCTGGCTGCCCCTGGTGACCTAGCTGTCCCATTTGACCAGGCTGTCCTGTTGTCCCTTGCTGACAAACATAATGAAACAAACAAGAATAGCATTGACAAAATAATAGACACTGCCAGAAGTTACATATTATATGACACATAAAGTTTTGTGTGTTTGTTACCTATACAATATCACACTGTTGCTTTGATTACCATGACACTTGATTTAGTCTTTATGAGCCTGTGAAAATTTATATACACTTTATAACCAACAAGAAGTGGTTTAAGATGCTTCCCCACTTCTATGAGCAGCAACACCAATGATTGGTGGCTAAGCATGGTTAGTGCTGTTGGGTGCAGGGAAACATATTTAAGTGATGTGGATGTTGATTTGTTTGTTTTTATTTTTTTCCTCTCAGTTTTTTAAAGTAAATTTTCTTTTTCTGAAAAATGACATACCCACCAAGATGTGACTAATTACACATTAAAGTTAAAGTTTGGATTGTTTTCAGGAAACGTCATCACAGCCTGGGTCGAGAAGGGGCAAGTAATATGAACTGTAAAACATAACGATACAATAGAGCCATCTCTATTCCTCAATTCTCATAATGTACACTAGCATTAATTATTGGACCTTAAGTTTATAACCTGTACTTTTGGAGTGCTAAAAACATACCAGGTACCACCCTATTACTAAGAACAGCATCCCTAAATATACAAAGATATAAACTAAAAATATAGATCAAGTTAGCCCTTTTTTGACGGCAAGGTAGCTCTGTGGTTATGGCGTTGGGCTATCAATCTGAAGGTTGTGGGTTCAAATCCCAAGTCCACTAAAGTTACCAATGTGGGCCCTTAACCCTCATTGCTCCAGGGATGTTGTGATTAACCCTGAGCTCACCTTGTAAGTCGCTTTGGATAAAAGCGTCTGCTAAATGACCAAATAGAATAAAATGTGTTTATGTTGATAACATAGCCCAATACGTGTTGGGTAGATCACGATGGAGGTTTGGAAAAAAAGTGCTTATCAGCGCTTTTTTACAGCACATTATTGGAAGTACTTATTCACATGCGCGCACACGTTTTAACACACACCATGTGAGTCATTCTGAATCGCAATCTCTATCGCTGTGGAATCGAGCAGTCTGCACCCCCCGTCTCTCTCGCTGTCCCCCCCCCCCCGGTCTCTCTCGCTGTTCCCTCCGTGCCTTAATCCGAAGCACTGTCTCGCGAATCATCTACATTAGATAGTTTCTGTTTGTGTTTTTGCACTTTATTTGACTGACAAGATGAGTGAAGGCTCCAAAAGAACTAAATTGTACCACTTTCATTTAGAGTGGGAGGATGAATATTTTTTTTTTACAATGTCAAACTCAAAATGCATTTGCTTGATTTGCCAAGTAGCCATTGCACTTCCATTGTATTTGGGTGTACTAAAACCAAGTTTTCGCCTTGCTATTTCCTGGAATGTGTTTAATAAAAGAGCAATTTCTGTGAAAATGCCAATCTGAAGCTGTCTTTTCTGTACTGATTCGACAATACTAACATGATGTGTGTAAACAGGTTTCAATATAAAAACCTAAAAAAAAGATTAACCCTGGTAGATCTCAATGACATGTCCAATGGAAAAGTAGATCTCGGGCCAGAAAAGTGTGGGCACCCCTGACATTGATTTTGCAATAATGCTAATATGTCAGTAAATGACATATTTACCATAAGCAACTAATTTGAATTTAAAAGGTTTTATCTTTAGAGTCTTTTCGTAGGATTTTTAGTATTACTATATGTAGGTATGGAAATGAATGTTTATCTAACATTTATCTAGAAAATTCATGCCATATCTACAGTGTATAATATCAGTCATAAAATAACTTTGTGAATATTTGTATTATTATTTAATCACAGTAATGGAACACACTTTGGTGGTTTGAGGAAACAGTGCAATTAAGCATTATAAATGAATATTTATTGAATAAATTATTGAAATATTCTTTACATTGTAGCATTTAACATGTTCTACAATCTGGACTGGTAAACAAATAGTTTGACCGTTTTGCTATCCTCTTCTGGAGGGTTTTATTTATCACTTCTCGTTCTATTTTCTTGTGTTTACTCACACATTGTGTTGATATTTCTCAGTTAGTTTATTTCAGTTAATTATCTTTGTTATATTCTTATATTCTTTAGGTCTCTCTAGGCCAATATTGATTTATATGTTTGTCTGGGCCTTTTTGTCAAGCTTTAATATTAAAGAATTTTGGTTTATTTCACCATCTGTCTATTTTTGCCTCTCTTTGTGTGTTTGTTTGTTTTGTTTTAATTAATTTTAAGGTTTACCGACTTTCTATCTACAGTTGTATTCAGTGTACAATGTATTCAGGAACATTAATAAGTGATTTGGCCACATTTAAAGAGGAAAGCAATAATGCAATGACTTTTTTAAAATTATTTTAAGTATAGCAAAATATTTACCAACCTCTCCTTTTTGGCCAGTCAGTCCAGTCAACCCCTATTCGGGAAAAGATAGGATATCATCCACAGTTTAACTTATTGCTAGAAGTACCACAAAATACGTTTAAAATAAAAGCAGCACAACCATCAGCCTGAATGTTCTGCACCCAGAACAAAGGGCAATAAACAAAACAAAAAATAATAATGGCACATTTTGTATAATAAGTAGACTAAATAGAATTTGTAAACCATTAAGTGATTCAAATTTTTTTCAGTTCCACTTTGCAAATGAAATACACTATATGTCTGTTTCATCTTTGGTTAAAATTTAAAAGCAGCGCTGTATGATCACAGCGAAAAAAAGGTGCTATGAAAATGATTATACCAAGCTCCACCTTAAATGCTCTTGACCTAATTTTTAAAACTGTAAACTGCTAAGGTATCAAATATTCTTGAGTAGTCTTTGACAATCAAGCATTAAAATTAATTGCTCTTACAGATTTCAAAACAATAGATGGGCCCATTAATGTTGTATAAAATGTTTTTTTAATTACATTTTATTTTTACCTCCACAATTTCTATTTTTAAAATGATATATTAAATAGAGTGATTCTGTTTCACAAATAGGGCGGCACGGTGGCTTAGTGGTTAGCACGTTCGCCTCAGCGCTAGGGATTCCAGGTTTCCCCAGTTTCCATGTTCTCCCCATGTCTGCGTGGGTTTTTTCCGGGTTCTCCGGTTTCCTCCCACAGTCCAAAAACATGGATCAAGTCAATTGAATTCTCAAAATTGCCCCATATAGAGTGTGTCTGTGTGAGTGAGTGTGTGCCCAGCGATGAATTGGCGCCCTGTCCTGGGTCTATCTGCCCAGCGCCTGAGACGTTCTCCCCTGGATGGGCATGGGGAACCCCACCGCGACCCTAATAGAGGATAAAGCGGGAGATAATGAATGAATGAATGTTTCACAAATAATTGCAGAAACTGTCACAGCAACTAAACCAGAAAAACAACATTCAAAAATACAATAAATGTTTAGTGGTAATGAATTACTTGATGTTTTGTTTAGATTTATTTCTGTATTAAAATAATTAAAGATAATAAATAACTAAAAATAATGTGTGCATGTTTTGTGGTCTAGTGAAAAAAAATGGAAAATTTATTTTGGCCAAAACATCCTTCTAGCATTGTAATACATTTTAATCCATTTATAAATACGTAGCACTATTCAAAAGTTTCCAACTAGTAAGCCTGCAAGGTCCAATGGGTAAAATTAAAGTGGAAAAATTAATATTTACTTCAGGGGCAAAATTAATTTGCAATAAACATATTAATGGAGTGCGTGGCACTGTGGCTTAGTGGTTAGCACGTTCGCCTCTCAGCACTAGGGATTCCCGGTTCAAATCTGGGTGGAGTTTTCACGTTCTCCCCGTGTCCACGTGGGTTTATTTCGGGTTCTCCGGTTTCCTCCCACAGTCCAAAAACATGGATCAAGTCAATTGAATTCTCCAAATTACCCCATATAGAATGTGTATGTGTGTGACTGTATAAGTGAGTGTGTGCCCAGCGATAGATTGGCGCCCTGTCCTGAGTGTATCTGCCCAGCGCCCGAAACGTTCTCCCGTGGATGGGCATGGGGAACCTCCCCTGCGACCCTAGTAAAGGACAAAGCGGAAGGATAATGGATGGATGGATATTAATGGAGTTCCTAATCTCCATGAAAACTTTTACATACATTTAGATTTATACGCATAAAGTCCCTGAAAACATTCAAACCTTTTTCAAATATCTTTTTAACTATACTTTCTTAGATTAGCTATTAGCATTGTAGCAAGGGCTTTGCCTGAATTGTGCAAATGAAAAAAAGGAAACCAATGTAAATGATTAATATAACATGCACTTAAAGAACATGATAACTGCAGACTAAATATATTACAATTAGGAAAAAGAGAAAAATGACTAATAAAAACAGAAATTAGAAAATGAAGGGAAAAAAAGTGTAATAGCCAAAAAGAGCATGTCAATTGTAATTAAACAGCTACTTTTTTTAAAAACTGTGCCACAAAATTTTGTATTAAATAAATATATAAATACATATAATAAATACATCCATCCATCATCTTAGGCTCAATCCTCTACTAGGGTCTGTCCAGGGAAGAACGTTTCGTGCGCTGGGCAGATACACCCAAATGGGGCGATTTGGAATATTCGATTTACCTTAATCCATGTTTTTGGACTGTGAGAGGAAACCGGAGAATCCAGAGGAAACCCATGCGGACATGGGGAGAACATGGAAACTCCACCCAGATTGGGATTTGAACTAGTAATCCCCAGCGCTGAGAGGCAAACTTGCACACCACTAAGCCACTGTGCCGCTCTAAATGAATACCTTAATAAATTAAAAAAATATTTTAAATATACCTTTTCTCCAGGTTTTCCTAAATCTCCTTTGTCACCTTTTATTCCCTGTTAAAAAATACACATATTTTAATTAGTAGAATTAAATTAGAAATTAATCTACTATATTAGTGTAGGAGTCATACGAATATAAAATAATTAATTAAAAAATCATTTGTAAATGTTCCACTGCAGGTTAATAGACATGTCAATCTATTAATAAAAATATAATAAAAATAATGAAAAAAATATTAAATTTAAGAATATATTAACATGTTTTGACTTTTTATTTATGTTAAAATAGCATATTGTACATATTTAAATGTCTTGGAAAACATAGGGACATGCAGTAACTGATGCTTAAGGATTATTTTAATATAACTGAAAAATGATTTACATGTAAATGTTTCTGTACCTGTCTTCCACTTTCTCCTGTATTTCCCTTTTCTCCCTGGCAAAAAGAAAAGCAAAAAGATCTAAAAAATCATACAAAGCATTTTGTACGGTGTTAGATGTCAACAGCAAGTAAAATTTTAGGTTTAATTACTGAAATGTATAACTGCCAAATTGTACCGTTAGTATGTATGTACCGTCTGTATTGGACTCGAAAAAAAGTCCAAAATATCATGCCATCAGCATCTAAATGTACAGAATAATATAAAACAGTATGCGGACATAGTGTTTGAAAACTCATCGATAGATAGGAGTTTTTACAGGACTGAGAATAAAAGGACACAGAATACCTGCAACATGGTGACCCCTGAGCACAAACAACAGAGTAAAAGAGAGCTAACGAAGCAAAGAAAAATAAATAAAAAATACAATAATCTTTAAAAAGCTTTAAAAAGGTAATGATTTTGTTGTAATGGCGTGTTGGAGTATATTGTAGGACTGTCAACTGTCATGTATTTTTTCTATGCTCCTTTAGTGTTGAAACCTGTGGTCAGTCTTCTTATCACTCTCCGTGGTTGTGTGTTTCTGCTATAAATGATAAATAAAACGATAAACCTTTGATAAATCAGGTGCTAGTATAAAGAACATCAGCTACATCTAGTGGTCAGAAGTCAACATCCATATTGCTTTTTTCATCCATCCATTATCTTCCACTTTATCCTCTATTAGGGTCGCGGGGGGGGGGTGGTGTTTCCCCATGCCCATCCAGGGGAGAACGTCTCGGGAGCTGGGCAGATACACCCAGGACAGGGTGCCAATCTATCGCTGGGCACACACACTCACTCACACAGACAATCTATATGGAGCAATTTGGAGAATTTAATTGACTTGATCCATGTTTTTGGCCTGTGGGAGGAAACCAGAGAACCCGGAGGAAACCCGTGCGGACACAGGGAGAACGTGGAAACTCCACCTAGTTTGGGATTCTAACCGGGAATCCCTAACGCTGAGAGGCAAACATGCTAACCACTAAGCCACCGTGCCGCCCTATATTCCTTTTTTATTCTCACTACATAAAAATAAGCTAATTTATATACGATATATTGTGTTACATTAAAAAAACAGCATTACTCTCTGTGATTGACTCACTTAAATCTGCCAAAGCCAAATCTCAATCCTTGGTCCTCATTTTGTTAGACCTTTCGGCAGCTTTTGATACAGTAAATCATCAGATTCTACTGTCCACTCTAGCTGAATTAGGCTTTTCTGATACGACACTTGAATGGTTCCGATCCTATCTCACAGGAAGGACCTTCAAAGTGTCATGGAATGGGGAGATCTCTAACTCTCACCAAGTACGCACTGGTGTGCCTCAGGGCTCTGTACTTGGTCCTCTCCTCTTCTCTCTTTACATGACATCACTGAGCACAGTCATCCAGGCGCATGGTTTCTCTTACCACTGCTATGCTGATGACACTCAACTTCATCTGTCTTTTGCCCCTGATGACACCACCATCTCAAATCGGGTATCTGCATGCCTCTCCAACATATCTGTCTGGATGAAGGCCCGTCATCTCAAATTGAACTTAGAAAAAACAGAGCTTCTCATTATCCCTGCTAAACCCTCAATCCATCACAACCTGACCTTCCAAATTGATGGCTCCACAATCTCCCCAACTGACTCGGTCCGGAACCTTGGGTTCACTATAGACTCCCACCTTAAACTCTCTGATCATGTGATCAAAACCGCCCGTTCTTGTAGATTCCTTCTTTATAACATAAGGAAGATCAGACCCTTTCTGACTGAACATGCTACCCAACTGCTTGTTCAAGCCCTAGTCTTATCCCGGCTTGATTATTGTAATGCACTTCTTGCCGGTATCCCAAATTCCACCATCAGACCTCTTCAATTAATTCAAAACTCTGCAGCCCGACTCGTGTTTAACCAGCCCAAGCGAACTCACGTCACTCCATTACTCACTTCCCTCCATTGGCTTCCTGTAGCTGCTCGCATTCAGTACAAGTCGCTGACTCTGGCATACAGAACCATTTCTGGATCTTCCCCCTCTTACCTTCACTCTATCTTTTCAAAATACACTCCGACTCGTTCACTTCGCTCCAGTGATGATTGTCGCCTGGCGATTCCACCTCACAGAGGAGCTAATTCTCATTCTGTGGCGTTCACCACTGCAAAATGGTGGAACGATCTTCCCAACTCTGCCCGTAAGGCAGAATCTCTAAACAGTTTTAAGAAACTACTTAAGACGCATCTATTTACCAAATACCTGTTATAAAAAAAAAAAAAAAAAAAAAAAAAAGGGGGGGAGGGGCGCAGCTTCGAATAACAATCAGGTTGATGAACTTACAGTATAGTTGGTTTTCTCCATGGCTTCTGACTTGTGGTGTTCTCATTTGTAAGTCGCTTTGGATAAAAGCGTCTGCTAAATGACTAAATGTAAATGTAAATGTAAAAAACCTAAAGAAAAGCTAACCGTAATGTTTAATTAACAAAAAAAAAGAATAAATAAATAACAATAATAATAAATTTGATGTGCAACATTGGCATAATGGCCCAAAAGCTGGCAATATTTTCGTTTAAAACATTTGGCAGTTCACACACAAAAAAAAAGAATTTAGAATGTTAGGAAAGTTAGCATATGTTTTAGTGAATTTGAACTAAGTGAAATGATCATAGGCCTAAATTAGTGGTACTTAAAGAAGAATTATGCTGATGCAGTTTGTTTTAATCATTCCCATTTAAAAAAATTAAGATACTTAACAAATGCATAGATTTGATAAACATGATCACATATATACATGACAAGTGGTAAAGGCAGATAAGTTAATTATCACTGCACTCCATTCAATGCACTATTCTCTTATTCTGCCTAAACAAACTTGTTACTAATGGAATAGGTCTTATTCATAAAATGGTATTGTCCAAACAGTGTTCATGATGCAAAAACAAACACATTTTAGTCTTAATCCGAGTTTTAAACTATTTTGGTACAGTCCACGTACTACATTTGCCACTGAAAACAATGAAAACAGAACAAGAAGATGGGCTATATAAATACCATCACAAACTAAAAAGACACTCTACAAAATAAAAAGCCACCATCATGATGCTTGCTCTTGTAATGAACTTACAATTTGAAAACCATGATACAACCCATAGTTAATTTAAACTGTTGCTGTGTGTTTTTTGTATTTAGCATATTAAAATAAATAAAAACATTAGACTGGCAGGTATTTTATTTCATTTTTTTTTTTTATATATGGCCTTTTTTTACGTTTTTATCAGTTATTTTAATGTCACATCATTATGTATTTTCCACAGATCTAAAAGACCACAGATTTGTAGAATTTTTTTTCAAAAGTGCAAAGAAAACATTTTGCTTTTGAAATTCAAGTTGTACGATGTAAAAATGTGTAGCCACAACTGTTCCAAAATATTATATATTAAATGTTTTTAATATGATCTAGATTTTTATTAGGCTATTACGTAGTGGCATCTAGTGGTATTTTTTCGAATTGCATTTCCCCTCCTCAAATGTGTTCATAAAATAGTTTTATTATAATGGTTTACACAGTATAAATGACCCCAGTAAAGCAAAGTGTTTTTGGTATGGAAACTGTGCACTTTACATATCACACATGACTTGTATTTAACAATTTTGTAAAGTTGTTAAATACCTTCCATTATTCATAATTTTATTTGTGAATAAATATCCAGCAATACATTCATTCATTCATTCATTCATTCAATATCTTCCGCTTTATCCTATATTAGGGTTGCGGTGGGGTTCCCCATGCCCATCCAGAGGAGAACGTTTCGGGCGCTGGGCAGATACACCCAGGACAGGGCGCCAATCTATCGCTGGGCAATCCAGCAATACATGCATACAAAAGGCACGTTCTATAAAATATGTCAACTATAAAATATGTCATGTTGGTGAAGTGAACAGTTTGAATAAGAACACAGCAAACACAGAGTTGAAACCTGGCAGCTTCTCAAGAAGGTGACTCACTTTTTTTCTCACATAAAAGAGTTATTCTAAACTAAAGAAACAATAATTCATAATTAAATGTACATTTCAAATGATGAAAGCATAATTATAATTATATGTATTATTAATAAATAATCTTGTAGATCCTGTGCACTGCATTTAATTCTATAGTAAACTAGCTAAAAATTGTTTTTCTTTTGAATGTAAAACTTGATTGTTAAACAAAATACAAAATACTTTTAAATGCATAGCTAATTTTTCTTAGGTATCCTACCTTAGATCCCTTTATGCCTGGCATTCCAGGATGTCCTGACTCACCGGGGCTGCCTGGTTTTCCATATTGACCCTTAAGTTGTTAAAAGCATCAGTTATACATAATAAAAACATATTTTATATAAAAAGTAATAGATCTATTTAATTGTCCTGTATTACATGTGTATGTCCAGCTACAGCATTTTACCTGTTGTCCAGTAAGACCTTGTAGACCTGGCTCACCGTTGTCTCCTTTACTGCCCTAAATAAAAAGTCAAAAATAGCATTTTCTAATTAATTAAACATTTGATAACCTTGTAACTCACAATGAATGTCCTGTATAACATATACTATTTACTTCAGTGACATAATGAGCCAATTTCTGGGGTTAATAGTAATGTAAAAAATATGACCTTCAGTTTAACAAAAAAAAAAAAAACTATTGTTTCTATAAAAATACAAATATTTGATTTCCAAATTGTTTTAATTAAAACTAATATTAAGAATTAACAGATCTGACAGAATAAGTTTTACATGGGACAATTCAGCTTAAGAACACTGACTTAGAAAGACCACTCACAGTCAGCTTTACCACACTTCACCTACATACAGTATCTTGTAATAAAAATCGACATTTACTAAATTATTATTAATAAAAATTTCAGCTAGGGTATTTTTTTAAATATACATTTTACAAAAATATGAATATGTTAATAATTAATAAATAATGAATAAGTTAATACCGAAGACAGATAAAAGAACAGGTGTACACATAATCTTTACTGTTTATCATTTTGTTTTTTGCATTTACAATCAATATTCAGAAGCTATGCTGTCATTAGAAGAACAATGAATGAAAACAAATGACCAAAAGATTATTTTATTTATCTTTGTATTAGACAATTGATGGGGTTTCTAATAGATGAAATTCACTGCACAGAAAATTTCTATGTTCATTTTAAAATTGTTTGTAACACTGGATAAAGTTTTGTGGCTCAGACAGTAAGATTTAAATTTTATTTCTGCTAATACTTCATGTAGTTTATAATACACTGTGCCTAAACAAGCTCTCCAGGGTCTCTGGCAAAAGAAAACTGTCCTACAACACTAGCATTTCTAATGGTGCTGACATCTGATCATTAATGCCTAAATTTCCCTGTGATTTTCTATTTTAATGGCATACACACGTTTGAAAACAACCCAAAATATTCTGTTATGATTCATAGCTTAAAGCCCTTAAACTGTAAACTGAACTACAATCCTTGAAGGAGCTAGTAGCCCTATAACTAACTGAGAGTTAGAATAGGAATAAAAAAAGATTTTTATTAAATCAGATGTGACACAGATTAATAAACAGATCAAGCCTGACAATCAGGACCTAAACAGAACTTAATAGTTATACAGGGCTTAAACAGTGAAAAATCAGCATACAGTGCTAACAGGAGCTAAACAAGCGTACAGGCTAAAATTATTACCTTTGGTCCACGCATTCCGGGAGAACCAGGAGCTCCTGTCAACCCTATCTCACCCTGTAAAAACATTACATTGGTATTGCAATGTATTAATTATATAATTAATAATTATAATTAATTCATTAATTATAATTCATGTATTGTACTTAGGAAATGAATACAGTTCAAAGCATATAATTATATCAAATACAGAGCTAGATGCTTGATTTTATATACCTGTTGCAATGGGACTGAAAGAAACATCCAAATACAGTAATTAAGTTATAGCCCATTGACTTTTTTATAGTGTGTGTGTGTGTGTATGTGTGTGTGTGTGTTTTATATATTTACATATACATATACACACACACACACACACACACACACACACACACTGTATATCATCTAAGGTCCAATCGAAATAGAAAATAATTTATGATAGTATATATGGCACATAAGCTTGTATCTCAATAATTTTTTACCACAATACCACACAATCCATTCCAATTAACTTTCTGCAATCAGCCACAAATCACGTTTGTCCTTTAACTATGTTTGAAATCTTATGCTAATTATGCAAAGGATAGTGAAAGCCTAATTAATTACCATTACAATATAAAATGCTGATGTACAGTTTAGCACTTGTAATGCAGTTCATTTTCAAAGGATTGTTTATGCAATTAATGCCATCTAAAGCAGACGTAGCAGCTTTTAAAATGTTATACATACTCACTCATGCCCCCCTTCTTCTCTCTCTGCGCCGCACACGCCCACTCCCTCATGTACACAGTCACGTCACTCGCCGCCACACGCCGCTCCGCACACACCCAGTTCCCTTGTAAACAAACACACCCCTCTCCTCCACGTGCAGCTCCACACATGCCCATTCACACACCTGTTCCTCTTTTCGCTCGGGATCGCTCGCCCTCTCCAGATTATTAGTTTCAGGTGTGCCCATCGGCTGGAGAGACTACTTAAGCCGACGTCCCGGACTCTTCAGCGCAGAGTTTTGTTTGTTCGATTGCTGGTTGGTCTGTTTGATGTCTGCAGGCACGGGTGTTCACAGAGTGCGTCAAGACTCGGTGTGCCGCTGCCGCTCGCACTCCGCTCCTATGCTCAGCTCGGTTTTTGGCTCTCTACAGGATCGTGATAAATAAGTGACGTCACTGTCCGGCATTCTCGGCCACTATGTCCCAGCTTCCTCCGCGATCTCCACCGCTACTGACCGGCTCACAGCTCGTGGCTTCGGCGGTCAAGTCTACACGCTCCTTTTTTTTTGTTTTTGTTTTTCTTTACGGACAGTGGTTCGTTTGTGGGGTGTTCCCCCACGGAAGATAATAAACCTTTGTGTTAACCTAAAATCATGCTTCCTCCTCACTCCGGTAGCGTGATTGCTCAATTCTGACATAAAACTCTGCCATAAATGGATCCGCGGATGGAGCCCACGGACGAGGCGCTGCAGGCGCAGGGACGCGCTCTATTGGAGCTCCAGAGCGGTCTGGGGGAGATGACCAGAGCGATTCAGGCCCTGATGGGACGTATATCAGAACTGGAGCGCGGCGGCTACAGCCCTGGTACCTCTGGCTCCTTCCATCTCTTGGAGCCCGAACGCTTCGATGGGACTCGATGGAAAAGTGCCGCAGTTTTCTCATGCAGTGCGCACACTATTTCCGGAGCCACCCGAATTCCAGCGAGGTAGACAAGATCTCCCTGGTAATCTCGCAGCTGACGGGCCGAGCCAGCGAGCCACCGCAATCTGGTAGGCACAGGGACCGGAGTGCCGTTCCTTCTCCGCCTTCCACGCGCATTCCGCGCCGCCTTCGCTCACCACCTGGAGGGCGAGGGGGGTGGGTTCGCAGCTGTACCGGCTGCGCCAAGGATCTCGTTCGGTGGCGGATTATGCACTGGAGTTCCGTGTCCTGGCTGCTCGGACGGGTTGGAGCGAATCTGTTCTCACTGTGATGTTCCGTGAGGGGCTGCGACGAGCTGGTTCGTCTAGCGGTGCTGATGGAACAACACCTCGCCACCGTCCCTACATCTCGCGGCCCCAGCCCTCTACCACCCTGGACTTCGCTGTGGAGGGATCCCGCTCCGTCTCCAGCCCAACGGGAGGCCGTGGCCGAGCCCATGCAGCTGGGCAGCTCTCCACAGGAACGCCGCCGTCGTTACCGCAAGGGTCTGTGTGGTTACTGCGGGAGCTCCACGCACACGCTTCGAGACTGCAGTGTGAGGCTGGCACCTCGGGGGCAACCTCCTCAAGCACGGTCCTCACCTCCGCCTGCGGAGTCCAGGAACTCGGTGAGGGTATCCGGGGTTATGCCACAAAGTGGTCTGTTAATAAATGTTGTTTTGTGTGTTAAGAAAACCAAGGTGACGACCTCTGCGCTGGTGGACTCCGGGGCGGATGGCAATTTTATCGACAAGGTCTTCTGCAGCATTCCTGAGAGGACCCTCGAGACCACCGTTTCTATTCAGGCCGTCGATGGCAGCCCTCTGTCCTTGGGGGGGGTAAAAGTGCTACACCCCTCCTTTGGATGGGGGTGGGAGAGGAGCACTTTGAACAACTGGAATTTCTGATTATCTCCTCTCCTACTGTACCTCTGGTTTTAGGGCTGCCATGGCTGAGGCGACACGACCCCTCCATTTCCTGGGCCCAGTTGCGAATCCAGTCATGGTCATCCCGGTGTCATCAAGAGTGCACATGCCCGTCTTCCTGCCAGCTGTTCTCCGCCTCCCGGGTGTCCCCCAGGATCCAGCTGCCTCCTCGGGTTCCAGTTCTAGCTGAGGTATTTAGTAAGCACCGCGCTGATACTCTACCCCCCATTGTCACTGCGCTATTGACCTGGTGCCGGGGGCCAAATTGCCACACACGCGCCCGTAACCCCTCTTGATGGGGAGAACTGCGGCCGTGTATTGATTTCAGGAAGCTGAATAAATCCACCAAGCGGTTCCCGTACCCCTTTCCGCTGTTACCTGCCACCCTGGAACTGCTCCACGGCACGCGCGTGTTCACCAAATTAGACCTGCGCAACGCGTACAATCTGGTCGAGATTCGGAAGGGAGACGAATGGAAGACCGTGTTGATTACCACCTCGGGGCATTACGAATATCACGTAATGCCCTTCAGCCTTACCAACGCCCCCGCGGTCTTCCAGGCCTTCATTAATGACGTGCTGTGGGAGTTCTTACATCAAGGGGTGATCGTGTATCTTGATGACGTGCTGGTATTTTCCGGGGATCTGGCCTCCCATGTCGCCCTAGTTCGGCAGGTTCTAGCTCGTCTTCTAGCCAACGGGTTGTTTGTTAAGGGGGAGAAGTGCGAGTTCCACCCGGGAGACCATTGCATTCTTGGGGTTCATCATCTCCCCCAAAGGGATCGAGATGGACCCTAGCAAGGTCCAGTCGGTTCTGGAGACTCTGAGGAGTTCTGGAGTGATGGTCCAGTCCGGTTTGTAAAACCCCCCGTGGCGAGATCCGGACTCAGAGCGCGCCGCCGATGCGGAGGCAAGACACAGCGTGCGCACGGCGCAGCTGTTGAGCGCGATACGTGCACTGTGGGGCAGTCACGAGAAGCGTCCGCGCCGGACCACGCCGTGTCTGGCTCGTGCTGCGAGGGGGCGGTACCGGATCCACCGCTTGAGTGTGTAAGCCAGGAGCCGCACGCCGCTCAGCCCATTCTCCAGGGGCTGGACGCCGCCCAGCCCATTCTCCAGGGGCCGCACGCCGCCCAGCCCGAGCAGCAGGGGCCGTCCGCCGCCCAGCCCGTTCTCCGGGGGCCGCACACCGCCCAGCCTGAGCAGCAGGGGCCGCACGCCACCCAGCCCGAGCAGCAGGGGCCGCACGCCGCCCAGCCCGAGGAGCAGGGGCCGCACGGCGCCCAACCCGAGCAGCAGCAAAAGGGCGTCCACCTCGCCACGCAGCCAGAGGGCGTCCACCTCGCCATGCAGTCAGAGGGTGTGGCCCACTCCTGATCCGCCGAGGGCGCCCACCTGACCTCGCAGCCAGAGGGCATTCTCAACTCGTTCGCAGAGGGCGCTCTCCATGCCGCGCCTGCAGAGGGCGCCCACCTCGACATGGAGCTAGAGGGCGTTCGGCACGCCTCCCTGGGCGTCCACCTGAGGGCGCCTGCCAAGTCCGGCTCAAGGAGGGCGGAGGACACCCCCCCTGTCACGATAGTCTACCTCGGGGAAAAAGCAGCTGCACATAGGAAGTGCAGAGCCGCCGCGTTTACACGCGCAGAAGGGAGCCAGGCACGCAGGTAGCAGAGAACGGGTTTATTTAAAGGTGCAGTAACACCACAAAACATAAGGTACAAATGACTAGTGACATAAAACACATGACCAGCGCCGAGGACGAGAAACAACGGAAATAAATACGAAACGACAGCAGACCATGTGCACAAAACAAACCAATGACAAGACGACGTTAATTAACTAACTGATAACCAATGAACGTTAATTAACAGAACAGAATGAAACTAAACACAAAACAGGTGACAGGCACCTGTTACATGAACACAAAACTAGGCACCTGTTACATTACCCCCGCCCCTGTTACATTACCCCCAACGGGGGGACGCGACCAAGATGCAACGGGGGGGGGGGGGTCCTCCGCCCTCCTTGAGCCGGGCTTGGAAGGCTCCCTCAGGTGGACGCCCTCTGCGGGGGAGGCGTGCCGAACGCCCTCTGGCTGCAAAGTCAGGTGGACACCCACAGCGGATCAGGAGTGGGCCACGCCCTCTGGCTGTGTGGTCCGGTGGACGGCCTCGGCGGACAAGGAGTGGGCCACGCCCTCTGGCTGCGTGGTCCGGTGGACGCCCCCGGCGGACGAGGAGTGGGCCACGCCCTCTGGCTGCGTGGTCCGGTGGACGGCCTCGGAGGACGAGGAGTGGGCCACGCCCTCTGGCTGCGTGGTCCGGTTGGCGCCCTCTGGCTGTGTGGGCCGATGAGCACCTTTGGTGGACGCGGAGTGGGCCACGCCCTCGTGCTGCATGGTTAGGTGGACGCCCACGGGCGGCGTGGTCCGGAGGACGCCCCCTGGCGGCGTGGCGAGGCGGACACCCCCTGGCGGCGTAGCGGGGCGGACACCCCCTGGCGGTGTAGCGGGGCGTGCGGTGTGCGGCCCCTGGACTTCGGGATGGGCGGCGTGACGCCCCTGGACATCGGGATGGGCGGCGTGACGCCCCTGGACTTCGGGATGGGCGGCGTGACACCCCTGGACTTCGGGATGGGCGGCGTGACGCCCCTGGACTTCGGGATGGGTTCGCGCGCTAGCAGGACCTTGGCGGGCTCGCACGCTGGCAGGACCTTGGCAGGCAAGCACACTGGCAGGACGGCGAGTGTCGGCTCCGGTACCGCCCCCTCGCAGCGCGATCCAGACACAGCACGGTCCGACGCGGATGCGTCACGTGACTGCCCCGCAGCGCACGTACCGCGCTCAGCAGCTGCGCAGCGCGCACGCTGCGTCTTGGCACCGCGCCAGCGCGCTCTGCGTCTGGATTTCGCCACGGGGGGTTTAACAAGCTGGACTGGAGCGTCCGTCCAGAACTCCTCAGAGTTGAGGAGGGTGCGTATGGGCAGAATATGCCCATACAGGTACGACTCGCCCGTCTCATCATCGGATATCTGAATCAGATCCAGACCCTCCTCAGCGCAGAGCGCTTCGTACCCGTACCTCCATAGCCACTCATCATCGGAATCATAATACTCCGTTACCTCTCTGATCGAGCCGTCCTTACGGCTCCGGGACGGCGGGCTGCGCATAGCGGCGCACTCGCGGACATGGCGGAACGCGCCGCGAGTACGAGGTTACACGGCCCCCGCAAAGAAAAATTTAGAAAAGCGCCTACCTGGGCTCTGGACTCCCCAAATTTCCTGGCTGGTCGTTCTGTCACGATAGTCCTCGGGACTAAAGCGGCTGCGCATAGGAAGCGCAGAGCCGCCGCGTTTACACGCGCTGAAGGGAGCCAGGCACGCAGGTAGCAGAAGAGCGAGTTTATTTAAAGGCGCAGTGCACCAAAAAACATGAGGTACAAATGACTAGTGACATAAAACACATGACCAGCCCCGAGGACGAGAAACAACGGAAATAAATACGAAATGACACCAGACCAGACGACTGACAAGACGACGTTAATTAACTAATTGATAACCAATGAACGTTAATTAACAGAACAGAACGAAACTAAACACAAAACAGGTGACAGTTTTGTTACACCCCCCCCCCCCCCCCCCCCCCGGGACTGTTTTTTTTTTTCTTGGTCGCGTCCCCCCGTTGCCCCCCCATTTAAAAATCATGCCTTAGTTATAACAGGGCAAAAGGAAAAGGAATTTTTTTTTACAAGAAAAATAAAAAAATCTACGTACATTGGCCCCTGGTATACCTCTGGCACCACTGAATCCTGGCAATCCTGTTTCACCCTATTACAAACACAAATATACATATTATTATATTAATTTATAATTTAATTGATCTGTATAGGCTTGAATTAATACACAATCAGATATTTTTGCTACCAAATAGAACATTTCTTAATCTACAAAATGCATTTAAATTAACACAAGTAATTAAAATATTTATGAAAAACCTCCTCATTGCAGCCTCAGTACTTTGTGAAACATCTTTTAACTTTCCTAATGTCTTTGATAGAATCTTATTCACGGCTGGATTTCCCAAAAGCGAACGTTCTTAGCGAGTTACGAACAACTTTAAGAACGACGTAACTTTAAGAACGACGTAACTTTAAGAATGCGAATTTTACGGCGCTTTCCCAAAAGCCTTCTTAAGTCTCCTAGACTAAGAGAGTCTTTTAAGTCGTTCTTTGTAGACTCCGCCCCTGAAAAGGCACCGTCAGTCGAAAACTGAATAACAGATTACCACACAATCTCTCATTATAATGCACAAAAATAAATAATTAATTTAGAATATATTTGTTTAAAAACTATATAAACAATAAATAATCACATTTAAATTCGGCTACTGTTACAAAAAGCGGGAAGCAACCAATTTTTGACCAATCGCTTACCAAGCAAGCTTATGCATGGGTGCACTTTTAACCTGAATGCATTATTCAGTGGCATGGCAAACCAACAGCGTAATATACACTTTTCTGAAAGCAAACTAAATAAGATGCTTGATTAAGTAGAACAAAAAGACAAATTATTTACATTATTACATTATGTTAGCGGTCGTCCGTTCTTCCCCGGAAGGAGGGCGGCTAACGCGGAGTTGCTGCGTTCAGCCGCTCGCGCCTAGTGAGCGCTCCCGGGTACCGACCACGCGGGGAAAATTACGTGCGTCGGTCCACGGCGAACGCTCCCACGGTATACGACCCACGCGGAGAAGGTGCGCAGCGCCGTACCGTGGTTGTACGCGGAAGGAGAGTCCAAACACCGGGATAAAATCCAAAAGGTTTAATTTAATAAAAATTGGTGACGGGACACCAACGAAAATGGGGAACAAACAGAACAACATAACATCGGGTATATAACCACAAAATAAAGACGTGCGACAACTAACGGGGAAACTAAGAATAAATACAAAAGGAACTAAACATGTGAACAAAACAAACCAATCACCCAACAGAAACAATTAAGGACACAAACGAGGGACAGGTGCCACAGGCACCTGTGACATACCCCCACCCCAAGGGTTGCGCTAAAAGGGAAAGCAGCCCTAAAACAAAAGAAAAGAATAATAATAAACAGTACACACAAAAAACAAAAAACTGGGGGAGGTAAAAGTCCCTCTGGTGGTGAGGCATGCTGTGTGCCCCCTGCTGACGGCGTGAAGCACGACCTCTCGCTGCGAGGGCGCAAATCGGCGCCCTCTAGCTGCGAGACGGGGATGGCTCCTCTGGTGTCCGGAGTCTGCGGCTGGCGGACCCTGGTGCTCGGAGAAAGCGATGGAGCGGTCCCTGGCGCCCAGACTCGACCATCGGCGGTCCCCGGTGCTCTGCCTCGTCAGCGGCGCAGCCTCTGGTCCTCCGGCTCAGCGGTGGGTGACCCTTGGTGTCCGGAACTCTCCAGATAGTTGGGCACGTCTTTCTGTTAGCGGTCGTCCGGTCTTCCCCGGAAGGAGGGCGGCTAACGCGGAGTTGCTGCGCTCAGCCGTTCGCGCCTAGTGAGCGCTCCCGGGTACCGACCACGCGGGGAAAATTACTTGCGTCGGTCCACGGCGAACGCTCCCACGGTATACGACCCACGCGGAGAAGGTGCGCAGCGCCGTACCGTGGTTGTACGCGGAAGGAGAGTCCAAACACCGGGATAAAATCCAAAAGGTTTAATTTAATAAAAGTTGGTGACGGGACACCAACGAAAATGGGGAACAAACAGAACAACATAACATCGGGTATATAACCACAAAATAAAGACGTGCGACAACTAACGGGGAAACTAAGAATAAATACAAAAGGAACTAAACATGTGAACAAAACAAACCAATCACCCAACAGAAACAATTAAGGACACAAACGAGGGACAGGTGCCACAGGCACCTGTGACACATTATTTTCCAAAGCACGAGATAGTTCCACCAACAAAGAAGAAAGTGGAGGATGTATCACAAAGTGCTTGCAATTCAACTAATAGATCAGACATAAACTGTATTTGGCAGGAACATGAATGCCGTCTTCACACTCTTCATTCTCACATTCTTCATCAGAAAGATTAAAGCCAACACCAACTGCAATGTTGTGTTGTGCTGGTGAAAACCTAAATCCCCCTGATGTGTGTGTATATATATATATATATATATATATATATATATATATATATATATATATATATATATATATATATATATATATATATATATATATATATATATATATATATATATATATTCCCATCTTGGTGGAGTTTCCATGTACTCCCCATGTCCGCGTGGGTTTCCTCTGGTTTCCTCCCACAGTCCAAAAAAACATGGATCAAGTTAATTGAGTTCTCCAAATTACCCCATATAGAGTGTGTTTGTGTGAGTGAGTGTGTGCCCAGCAATGGATTGGTGCCCTGTCCTGGGTGTACCAGCGCCCGAGTTCTCCCCTGGATGGGCATGGGGTTCCCATCCAGGGTTAAAATCGATTTAAATCTGGAAACTAAAGATATCTATAAAATAATGATAATGTATAAAATAATATGTGACTTAATTACCAAATTCCAGGTGATAATATTAGTGCTAATTTTATTTCTGTGCGATTTAAACAACCAGTGCGTCTGTGAGTTTTTGTTCACTGCCAGTAACGAACTTCTTAGTGAGTTACGAGTGGGTCTGAGCACTCTTAAGTTACGAGCGATTTTAAGAACGACTTAAGTTACGCATGCATTCGGGAAAGGCTCGTAAATTTAAGAAAGTACGAAGTTACGAAGTACTTAGCGCTACGACACTTTTGGGAAATCCAGCCCACATCTATATATTAAATACAAATTATTTTTAAAAGTCTACAAAACCATCACTCTGCTTTTGACTTTTTCATTTTTGTGTAGTGCATTACAAACAAAACAATCTTAATTAATTTGAAAAGTATGGATATATAAATAAAAAAAAACTATGTTAAAAACATTGGACAAAATCCAGATTTTTGTGTGGGATTATACAAAAACAATTTTTGTTAAATAAAATAATTGTCCTTGCAAATGACACATTGTAATATATTTTATGCATTATAGTCAACTAGACTACAACTAGTCAACTAGGAATACAGAAGCCCTTGAAGGCCCTGACAGACCGCCACTGATTTTATTATTAATAATATTATCTGAGAACTATACTTAAATAGTGTTTTAAATAAAGTAACTCACCTTTAGTCCCGGTGGCCCATCAATGCCAGGAAATCCAGGTGTCCCCTGAAAAAATATTGGTTCTTAAAGCAATAAAATAATTACGTGTGATTTTTTTAGATGTAAAATGTTTTAAACTTAATTATAAGTCAGATATCAGATATTTTAATGATTTCAAAATAAAACATATTTTGGCTGCAATAAGCAAACTTCATGTAGTGCAATGTATGCCATTTTGCATTGTCTCAGAAATAGCATTGCATTGCATTCAGAGGATTGGTGGGTTCCCACATCATAATAGCCCAGATAAAAGCAAATCCAGTTAGCAAAGAAATTATTCAGCTTATTTTGGATCAGTCAGTGAGAAACTGAAAGTGCTGTTGCTGAAACAGCAGTGAGCACTGTAACAAAAATTTCCTACAGAATTCAGGAACATTTACAGTTTAATAAAGGTATAAAATTTTATTAAAAAATATTTATGTCTGTGTGTACACGCACCACAGATTTTTACAGAAGACATAAAAGAATCATGCATATATGAATGAGTTTTAAACTAGCTTGATAAGCATGCAAAGACAACAATCAGGTATCTAGTCATTTTTAAATTTGTCTGATGATTTCAGCATCAACCCTTACCAACTGATTGTCCTGTGGTTGAACCTGTCTAACAATTTGTTTAAGATCACTGAGCAGAGTGATCTTTTACTCTATACTTTTACTTTATATTAATTTGAGAATGATATTTATATTAAAGTCTTTAACATCCAACTGACATTCGTAACAAAAAAGCTTGTACCATCTCTGTTACCCTTTTTTCCTTGGCTTTAAATATGGTTATTAAACTTGCTGAGCTGGGATTTTCAGGCTTAATGGATTATCTCACAACATTGTAGCCCCTAATAGTAGATTGGCCATAGAAAAGTGTAGGAAAGCTGATTTACCTGGGCAAGTATAAGCTTTCAACCCAGCATGTCTGGGTCATTAGTACAAAGAAAGAAATTGTGATTGACAAGTACTACATTATCTGGAGTGAGCAAATCATTCATCAAAAATCAGCAAGTGAGAAGTCTGTGTGGGATATTTGATGACCACTTTAAAATATCCCCTTCAATCAAAAGGACCATCAATACCCTCAAAGAATGGTTTATAAAAGTGAGTATAGGCCTCTCTGAAATATTCAACACAAGGATATACCAGCAATGGTATACGAACAGGATATTCCTGAATCTTGTCCAGGAGTCTTTGGCATTCACCATTCCATTTGTTGGCTTAATAATAAGAACAATTAATGGCTACCTTAGAAAATGGCTTGTACATTCCAAGATTCATAGTGGTTAGTGGTGTCACAGACAAGAAAGACACCCTAGTTTGGTGGCAGGTGGCATTAAGGTCAGAATGATAAAGTGCAAAGTGGTACAGGGGCAAAGTCACAGGTGAGGCAAAGGGAGTTAGTGGGGTTTGTGGCCTTAGGTCAAACAGGTCATGGCATCTTCCCCAAGAGTCTGTAAAGCCTAGGGGTAAAGAGAAATAACCACTCATCTAGGAAGACAATCAAATGTGATAGCAGCCTGATGGTGGGTCTGAGGCATAGACGACGAAGTTGGAATCTATTAAGTAGCAATGAATCACCCTATCAGATATAATCAGACGTAGAATCAGACATAATTCAGAAGGCAAATTACTGCAGGGTCCATTTTCTAATACAGGTTGTGTATGATGAGCTACCAAGTCAAACAAACATTGTTTAAGGAAAGAGTAAAACACCATGCTGTGCTTTCTACTCTGGGTTTTATTTTAATACATCCACTGTGGCTGTGGCTTTTGTTAAATGCTTCTGTCATAGCATCATTATCCTGAAAAAATCCTTAAATTTACTCAGTCAGTAATCATAGCTACCATTAAATACAATCACCTCAACTACTCCATTCCAATTGTCAAGGGCAAAAAGTTACTCCCTTCAGTCAAAAGCAGCCCCAAGCCTCATTAATTCAGGTTTCCAGTGCATTATGTTGAAGTACATTACTTTGAAATCCCCAAAAGACTGATTATGTGTTTAAATTTGCATCAGTTTAAAGATATAATAAACAGCCCACAAATTCAATAGAATTATTTTCAGAAATATTTGATTGTATATATTACCAAGATTGTACATAAAAAGTGCTTTATAAAAGGTATCATAATCAGGGTTAATTATTTAATTATTGACTAACTGGTTCCAAAATGTTTTTTGCAGGGCCCCTTATTTTAAGATACATGTTCATGCCTACCCCCACTACTAACTCTTGACACACATTTACATCTCCAATAATGTTATATTTCCTAAAACAATAAAAAACTATAACTTCTTATTAAACAAAACAAAATGAATACATAAACACATCACATTAGTAATGAAATGATGAAAGGTAGCATGTATCATCATAAAATTCACTGTGTAACAGAATTTATCACTTTTAAAATTACCTTTTTGTGCCAACATATAATTGAAATGTACCCAAAATCTTAACATCCTCGGCAAATAAAAATAATCCTTACAATTTTAGTGACAGTTGTGGTTTGATTTGTGTTGCAGATCTTCTCAAATTGAGACTGCAGCTGTTAGACTGATTTAATTTACTCTTTTGCTGAGCAGCTCCCACCCCACCCACATACACACACAAACTGTATCCCTCTAGACTCTCACTTGAACCTGTAAACCAAGACTTGTGTTTAACAAAGTGTGTCAAGTGTGTTATTTATTGTAATTACAGAACAAAATGAAGTAATTATGATCTACTAAAATAAAGGTTATATTATTAAAATAAAGTTTCATAATATACTCACCGGATGTCCTTGTCTTCCATCTAGACCAGGAAATCCAAAAGCTCCTTTATCTCCCTTAATAAATATATATATATATAAATTTATGAAGTAAATGGACAATAAACAAATATTAATAAATTATTTTACTGGGTGGCATGGTGGCTTAGTGGTTAGCACGATGGCCTCTCAGCACTGGGGATTCTTGGTTCAAATCCTGATCTGGATGGAGTTTCCATGTTCTCCCTGTGTCCGTGTGGGTTTCCTCCCACAGTCCAAAAACATGGATCAAGGACCGGTAGAGGGTGAGGGTTGTATTAGGAAAGGCATCTGGCCTTGGGCCAGGTCTAAAATGTGAGTTAATCACTGTGGTGACCACTGAATAACAGGGGGTAAAAAAGGATAAAATGCCAAAAGAAAAAGAAAAGTAAGTAAAATTAAATTTTACTGTTAAAGCATTATTCTTGTCAGAAAAATATCTAAAAGTGGTATTTAACACTCTTTTAATAAGGAGCATTGGTAAATACATACATCCATCCATTATCTTCCACTTTATCCTCTACTAGAGTCGCGGAGGGGAGGGGTCCCCATGCCCACCCACGAGAGAATGTTTCGGGCGCTGGGCAAATACACACAGGAGAGGGCACCAATTTATCGCTGGGCACACAATCACACAGACACACACACAAACACACTCTATATGGGGTAATTTGGAGAATTCAATTGACCTTGATCCATGTTTTTGGACTGTGGGAGGAAATCGGAGAACCCGGAGGAAACCCACGCGGGCACGGGGAGAACATGGAAACTCCACCCAGATTGGGATTTGATCCAGGAATCCCTAGCGCTGAGAGGCGAACATGCCAACCACTAAACCACCGTGCAAACCTTTTGGCCAAGTTCTCCTTTGGTTCCATCCTTGCCATCTCTTCCATGTGTACCCTGTTTCAAAATTAAGAATAAACATATAAAAGTATGGTTGAAATAGGTATTAACATAATCGTTGATAAGCATTGGAAATGCATAATTACAGGCTCTCCTGGATATCCAGGTGGGCCAACAGCTCCTTTGTTTCCCTTTTCACCCTAATACATTAAAAAAAAGTAAATAGAGTCACTAGTATATGCTAAATTGAACATATGTACAATATTTTATAATGTTCATTTTACCAGTTGCCCATCTTTTCCTGGGGTTCCTTGAATACCCGGAGAGCCAGATACCCCCTTTACAAAAGTACGAAATATGTATTAATTATTGCAAATATTAACATTTTTAATATACACTTGTGGATGCATAATAAAAATAACATAAAACAGTAACAACCTTATTTACATTTATATAACATTAATACAACTGCACAAGATATAGGACATTATTTTAGAGTTTTAAACGCTTTCAGGTTTGTGCCTCTCAGCCAAAGCTTGCTGCAAATGTTGTTGCATACTCAAAGCCATAATAATTGTACCCATATTAAAAACTTTGGGACTAAATTTCAATCGTATATCAATCGATATGTTTATAAATGGGTCTTTTAAAAAAACAGTACCAGCAAAGGCTTGGACATACCTAATAATAAAAGGGTTTCATTGATTTTTTTATTTTCCACATTTTATGTCAATAGTTATGTTGTTGCTGTGGGTAGTGCTGTCATCTAAAAGCATTAATGTACTGGATTAAATTTGGTCCTATAGTTCCTTGATGTTCAAAGAGCATTTGTGTGATTTGCCTCTAGGAACTTCACTTTTCCCCCACAGTCAACATACATACTCGTGGATTAATGTTATATATTATGCACATGAGTTGACTGCTCTAAAATGGATTATAGTTTTGTCTAAGTTGTTTCCCTGTCTTTACATTTCTGAGCTATGATAAACTTTATTACCTCAAAAACCTAAATCAGGAGTAATATAAGTGGCTTTGAAAACAAATTAATGATTTTTTTTATTAATGCATATATTACACTCTTTTGCACTGTAATGCAAATTTTTCACCACCAAAGTGTTTTTTCAAGCAGGTTGCAATAATCACATGACTGCCTATTGTTAATGCATTTACAACAAAGTGGTACTGGAACACCAAATGGTGTATAGTGTACTTTATACCTTTTCACCTGGTGGACCTTGTAATCCAGGTAAGCCTACATTACCTCTATCACCCTAAGGAGTGATAAGAAATTCAGTATTTATACACATGACAGCTTAAATGCATAATATGACATGAAATATGATAAAATACAGAGTTATCAAACAAGCCATTGAAAATCATAACCTTTTTTATAATCATTCATTCATTCATTCATACATTATCTCCCGCTTTATCCGTCCCGGTGGGGTTCCCCATGCCCATCCAGGGGAGAACATCTCGGGCGCTGGGCAGATAGACACAGGACAGGGCGCCAATCTATGTGAGTGGGCACACACTCACTCACACAGACACACTCTATATGGGGCAATTTTTGAGAATTCAATTCACTTGATCCATGTTTTTGGACTGTGGGAGGAAACCGGAGAACCCGGAGGAAACCCACGCAGACACGAGGAGAACATGGAAACTCCACCCAGATGGGGATTCGAACCGGGAATCCCTAGCGCTGAGAGGTGAACGTGCTAACCACTAAGCCACCGTGCCGCCCTTTTTTATAATCAATTTTATATAATTTATTTCAGAAGTCCTAGCATTCAAATTTATTGCCCCATTATTCATGATGCTCAAACCCCAATATTGCTACAACCATCTGTGGTTTCAGTCAAAAAAGTAAAAGAAAGTCATTCCCTTGGTGTAAAGTGTACTACACTGTAAAAATTATAATTTTAATGGCAGTGAGCAACATTTCTGTTAAGACATTTATTAAACACAGCTACAAATGTTATAATGTCTTCAGTGTTTATTAATTACAGTATTTGAACATACTATGTACATCTTTTAGAACTAGGCACTTACGGGCAGTCCAGGACTTCCTTTTTCACCCTGATATCCAGCTGCGCCACGCAAACCCTAATAAACAGAAACTGTAAAACTAAATAAAACAAACAACAAAAAAAAAAAGCTAATTTAACACTCATGATCTAAAAAACTGACTCCATTACCTCCATGCCGGGGAGACCTTGAAGACCAGGACTTCCTCTTTGCCCAGGAAATCCCTTAAATAAATAAGGTGTTGTCAGTGATATAATTACCCACCATAGAGTAGCGAACTAATTTAGACATCTTTAAAATCATTTAATTTATTCCAGTTAGTTACTTAGTTCAAACATTTACAGTGCAAGCGCAGATATTGAAATAAATTTGAACTTATCTTTTTTCTTCAGTAAAAAAAAAAAAAAAAAAAAAAAAAAAAAAAAAAATATATATATATATATATATATATATATATATATATATATATATATATATATATATATATAGATAGATAGATAGATAGATAGATAGATATAGATATATAGTTGTGATATTACACCATGAGAATATATAACAACTGGTGGTGTACCTGTGGTTTTTACAATTCTGTTACCATCTAGAATCTCAATACCATTAGTGTCCAACAAGCTTGAGGCTGGATCAAGTTGGCACTGCCTATTTTTTTTTTTTTTTTTTTTTTTTTTTTTTTTTATCTTTGAAAGTTTGACACTATGTAGGAAGAACCATGTGTCTGTGTGTGTGTTTTCTATACAAATCTGCACTTGTGCTTCGATTATCACAAAATGCCCCATGACCCTAATATAGGATAAAGCAGAAGATAATGGATGGATGGATGTCTTTCAGCTATAGTGATGACATTATTTATAAGTGTGGTTTGGGCACCACATGCTATAAACTAATGTCACTTGCCAAAGCTACTTTGTATTTTTTTTTTTATTTCAAGATGCTCCCAGCTTTTAACCATGCTAGGATGATACAGCCTCAAGACTTTAAAGGATTAAACTCAATGAAACTACTGCTGATCTGACACACTTGTTTCTGATGTTCATGACCTTTAAGCACTTTTAGGATTAGGAGGCTTTTTACAAAATATGATGACTGAACTAATTTATCTATTGTTAATTTAATATACTTGGTTTCTTTTGGACTAAACATTTAAAAATATGTATACTTAATCTTTATTTTAATATACACTGCCGTACCACTTAAAGAGGTTGTGTCCCGCACTGAGCTTTGGTCAACATGAGAATTCTTCCTATGAAAAAAAACAAATCCCTAGTATACAATCCCTATTTAAGCAATCTTTAGCCATTTACCACACACCATGCAGTGTGTATTTAGGTTGATTTAGGGTGTGTACTCTTTCATGCATGTGTTTTGGGTGTGACGTAATAAACCAATCAGCGTGTCACTTGCCATTCACTTTAAGAGCCAGGAGGCTCAGACTTTGGTGGCTTGTACTCTTTTATTAACTTTTATTAACTACTCTTGTACTCGTTTATTGTTGATGTAAAAGTTTACATAGCAGCCAAATGGTTGGCCAACTCGCTATGGGTTTTTGAAGTGTGTGTGTCTATGTGTGCATGATGTCACTGACAAGATAGTAATAATTGATTGTTGACATCTGACTATGTTGATTTCAGTCAGTGGTGCACCTGTGTTTTTGCTGCCAAGATAGCAATACCCCGGAAAATGAACACCCCACAATTTGAGACCATTATGCCAATCGGCATAGATATGATCACAAGGGCTGATGCTATTTAAATGGTGCAGTCGCAAGGAGTGAAATCAGAATGTTGGCAGGAGTAGTTCTTGCTTATTCTTAGCTAATTTGAGACAATATATTGTTGTAAAATGCACTAGATGTGCAAAAATTAGATGCATTATGAAGAAATGAGAAGGTAAATAAATAACACCTCTAAATAGCACGAATTGCCAAATATGGTCATACTTTAAAATATAAAATGTGTCCCTGATAAACATCAGACACAGTTTATTATTTAAATAGATTTTAGTATTATATACACAATCAAAATTTATAATTATTTCAATTCTTACAATTTTTCACCAAAAGGAAAAAACAGAGGAAAAAATATAAAATTTGGGTTATTTATAAAGTGTTTATTACAAAACTAGCAGCATTTAATAAAAAACATTTCATGGTAAAAACAAAACCAAATCAAGTATTATTATTAGTTTACAGTAGTAGGATATTGGGGAGTGGTAGCTCTGTGGTTTCAGTGTTGGGTTACCAGTCAGACAGTTGGGGGGTTCAAATCCCAGGTGCACTGAATTTACCAATGTGGGTCCTTGAGCAAGGCCCTTAACGTTTATTGGGTTGACTAACCCTGTGTTCTGACTCACAACCAAGTTGGGATACTGTAAGTCGCTTTGGATAAAAGCATCTGCTAAATGACCAAATGTAATGCAAATTTAGAATATGGCTAAACCTCTATATATATTTGTTTAACAGTTTAATCAATTTGATAAAGCATGAATGATTAGTCATATAATGTCATAAAACTATTTTGGTGATTTTAAATGATAATTAAAAAAAAAAACTTCTTCTTAATTAGCAAATTACAGAGTTCAAACATAATCCTTTTTTCCAGTTATTTTGAAGTTTTATTGATTAAACTGCACAGTACTCACAGGCTTACCATCAGCACCAGCAGGACCTGGATTACCAGGGATCCCAGTTCTTCCTTGCTCACCCTAAAGAAGGAGTCAAATAAGAACACCTGTTTTAGCCTAAGCAATAATAAAAACATGATCTTACAAAATTCAAATCATGGGCATTGTTTAAATGCAGTATAATGTGTTCTATACACAATGGGAGTCTATATGTTAGTCCAAATGCAATCTTATGTAAACTGCAATATACCTTTACAGAAAAGTAAAATGAACTTTTTATTTTTTACCTTTAAACCTGCAATTCCAGGTGGCCCTGGTGGACAGACACATGGCCCAGGAGTAGGATCAACATCAGCTGGTCCACCAACACACTGCAATTACCACAAGATGCTATTATTGTTTTTTTTTAATGACAGAAAAACATTTTTTCTCACACTAAAAACATTGCACACCACATATTGCATGTAAAATATTGCATCTGGTAAAGACTGATGGTAATGCTACAGCAAGCAAAGAAAAAAAATTATTCTGTTATGATCGTTAACAGGGCGGCACGGTGGCTTAGTGGTTAGCACGTTCACCTCTCAGCACTAGGGATTCCCGGTTCGAATCCCCATCTGGGTGGAGTTTCCATGTTCTCTCCGTGTCTGCGTGGGTGTCCTCCGGGTTCTCCGGTTTCCTCCCACAGTCCAAAAACATGGATCAAGTCAATTGAGTTCTCCAAATTGCCCCATATAGAGTGTGTTTGTGTGCATGTCTGTGTGTGTGAGTGTGTGCCCAGCGATAGATTGGCGTCCTGTCCTGGGTGTATCTGCCCAGCGCCCGAAACATTCTCTCCTGGATGGGCATGGGGAACCCCCCGCAACCCTAATAAAGGATAAAGCGGAAGATAATGGATGGAATGGATGATCGGTAACAATCCCACAAGGACTGTGCATAAACGCAATAAACAGAGCGCATACATATGCAGAATGGCACCAAGGTAAGCTTAAACAGCACTCTATTATGCCTGGCCGCTCAAGGAGGATGAGTCCCCCACTGAGTCTTGGTCCTCCCAAGGTTTCTTCCTTAAATAACAACATAAAAGGGAGTTTTTTCTTGCCACTGTCGCTTCGGCTTGCTCTTTGGGGGTTTAAAGGCTTTTCATTCTGTAAAGCTGCTTTGTGACAATGTACTGTTGTAAAAAGCGCTATATAAATAAATAACTTGAACTTGAACTTATTAAAAGAACAAGGTAATAACAAAAACTATGGATCGGACAATACATAATATCAATGCTGGTCTGGGGAGAAAAAAGAAACCGGGTGAATTAAAAACATATCACATGACTAGATCAGGAACCAATTGGAATACTCAGTTAATTAACTAAAACAAGACAGCAAAGAGGAATTAAGCTAATTAACTGAAAGGGAGAAAAATAAAACAAAAAGGAAGTGAGCAGTGCCTCGCAATAATCCATCCATCCATTATCTCCCGCTTTATCCTCTATTAGGGTCACGGGGGGTTTCCCCATTCCCATCCAGGGGAGAATGTCTCAGATGCTGGGCAGATACACCCAGGACAGGGCGCCAATGTATCGCTGGGCACACACTCACACACAGACATGCACACAAACACACTCTATATGGGGCAATTTGGAGAATTCAATTTACCTTGATCCATGTTTTTGGACTGTGGAAGCAAACCTGAGAACCTGGAGAAAACCCATGCGGACACGGGGAGAACATGGAAACTCCACCCAGATTGGGATTCAAACTGGGAATCTCTAGCGCTGAGAGGCGAACGTGCTAACCACTAAGCCACCATGCCACCTGCCTCGCAATAATGACATATTCCAAATGAATACAAATATAAAGGATATCAATAAAAATGGGTGGGAAAATTCCCTAAAAAAAGGTACTGAGTTTGAGTTTTAGACTCAGATAGGGGATTTTTTACATTTGTATATTCCTGCATTTGTGAGCTTTCTACCAGATACCAAAAACATGCTAGTAGGTAAAATGGTAATAGTTGTGTTTGTGAATGTGTCTGTTTTTCAAGTACCACCTCAATTTGAAACATGTATTTGAAATTTTCTTGTAGAAATTTGATTAATAAAGATGAAAAAACAAGCACCTGATGAGAAACAACATTGTTCTATTAGCCAAACAAACAAGCATTAAAGAAATGGGCAATGTCACATTTACTGAACAAAAACATTATAAAAGACTTACATTTGCAAATAAAAAAAACAGACACTTACTTTTAAATGCACACAGTGCCATTGACCAAATACATACCTCTCCATCCTAAAAGAAAAAAAATTTGACAAAAGTTTTGGAATGGAATTGACAGGACATTTGTGCACATCTCCATAAACACCTTTTACCACTGCCTTCTGTTTTCTTCATATGCTCCACCTTTAACAAAGCTTTGAAAAATAGCCTACCAAATCCTACCAAAACCTGTTGTGCAACCCCCTCTGTACTCTGGTACATCTGGTACTTGTTTAATTGGGGCTGGTTTGTGATCCAGATCAAGTTGCCAACGGCCATTATAGGACTTTGGTCCTGGTTCTCCAAACTGTGTTTAGTCCCAGCATGTAGTCCCAACTTGCAGCATTGACTCATTGAAGCATCTACCACTTGTATGTATAACAAGGGAGAATTTATACGGAATCACGGTGTTAGTTTCTCTAGCTTTACTTTTAATAAAAGAGAGTTTTCAGTTTTTGAGCAGATTTGAACAGGTGAATGATTTTCTCAACGTGCAGATCACAATATTATGAATCTGTTGTTCCTGCCAAACCACTTCAAGATTGCTGGTTAATTGTTTAGGTATTCCAACAAAGCTGTTGCAAAGTTGAGCTTCTCCTGACAGCAGTTGTAGCAGTCATACAGCCAAATCCACTTGGATTATCCACTTATCCACTTGGTGAACAGGGTTTGGTTATTCTGCAGATCTGTGATACTGTCAAGTAGCTCATTTACAGGTTTTGGCATAACCTTTAGATATTTGGATGGTATGGGCTAATGAGCAATGAGGACAGGCAAGAATTTTAAAAAACAGGCTATATTACCACACATCAACACAAACAAAAGCTAATTTTAGTGGAACCAGGATAATATAGTTATTTTTGGTTGTTTTGGCTTTCAACAGCACATAGACCTTCTTGTGCTTCTCCAGAACAAATTCACATCACTTCCTTGTTTGTATCTTTACTGCCCCTCTTTGACTTCTTCCATTTTCTAACTGGTTACTGATTACAGGCAGTATATAATTACTGAAAAAAATCTAAACCATAACTTATTATAATGTGACACAATATTAAGCCGTTAAACTGGATCAGACTATCAGAATTAAACTTTTATCTAGCACAAAATTGCATTATTGTATTTAATAGCATACAAACTTACAGGGTCATTAATCAAACATATATGCAATTCATTATGCAAATATCATTACTTGGCATCATTATGGGTTAAGTATAAGTAATAATAATGTGATGTTAATAGTTGGAATATATTGACATGAGCATATATGAAATATAACATCCAAGATTTGTTTTTACTCACAACTCCAGGTATTTCACAAGCAGTCTCTCTGCTATTTTGCTCAGGGTCACAGTAGATCCGCAACTTTTGTATTTCAAACTGAAACGAATATAATAAAATAATTATAAGTAAGTTTAATTAAATCATTTGCTACAAATTTGGGGATTTGAACCGGGAATCCCTAGTGCTGAGAGGCGAACGTGCTAACCACTAAGCCACCGTGCCGCCCTACCATGGTTTTTAATAATAATAATAATAATAATAATAATAATAATAATAATAATAATAATAATAATAATAATAATAATAATAATAATCATAGTTTTCCAATATTATTTATTAAATCGAATTATGTTTGAGAAAAAGGCATGATTAAAAAATGTTTATTTAAATGTGTTAAAAAATATTGCATCATAAAGCACGATATGCATGGATTTTTGAAAAGAATGTTCCTTAACTATAATTCAAAATAAGCAACCACATCTCAAATATTAGTACTTTAATTTTAGTGCAATATAATCAGATCAATTAATTAAAATTAGTTAATGTAACAACACAGGTGCAGTCCTTAATGAAAGTATAAAAAATCATTACTAAACTTACTGGAACAGTTGTTTCTTTTCTGACATATTTCCCAACTTGTGTCTTTCCATTGATGAAAATGCCAATAGGAGGCTCCAGAGTCAAAGTTTCAATTACCAAGTCATCAACATAAAGTGTCACATCTTCTTCCGTTACAAGAAGACGCAGCTGATGCCATTGTTCATCAAAAAGTTTCTGTGCTCATACAGGGATACCAATTATTTTATTAGAGGAAAATTGTTAAGTAAAGCATTACAATGATAATGCATGGAATTTAAAATGTGTTATTATATTTGCTAAATAAATTCTCAGATAAATTCTTACACAACATAAAGACCATTTAGAGCAAATAATTCTTTAGATATGTCACATCATATAAAGAAAAAAATATTCTAAGGATTACTTGACATTTATTAAGAAGAACATAAACATATATACATTTCTTATAACATTGCCATGTTACATATTTACTTTTGCTGGTGACCTAGTGAAAACCACAGTCTGTGTTTCACTTGGTGCCGTGCTGGTAGTTGTGAACTCCACAGTTTTCTTCAAACCATTTAATGTAACTGCCATTTGAGGCTTCCCATCCATAGTCTGTATCCGCCAAAGATTCCAGTCCTCGGTCAAAACAGAACCTTTGTACTTTAGTGTCGCTACAAAAACATATGATGGTGGTAGTCCAACAGGAAACAGAGACCTATGGCCATTAAGGTAATGTGATTGGTTCAAATAGTATTAGATAAGATTCTATTAAAAACATTTTAAAAGTTCATACCTTGTACTTTCAGTTAAATCATCTCTTGGTGTGACTTGGTAGGCTTTGGTTCTATGATATGATCCTTGTGTCTTTTTAGTTTTTTTTGTCAAGTTAAGGTGAAACAGAATATCAAATCCTTTTTCATCTCTAGAGTCAATTGTTATTCTTGCTGGACATACAGTTTCTATGTTATAGAAAGTAAAAATGTAAATAAATGTATTAATCAATGTGAAATTTGTATATATTTTTATATAATTTTTATATAATTTTATATATACACTACATAAGTTCAATTATTCTACTCCCTATCTCATTTGTCAAGTTTTTGAATATTGTTATATGTTGTAAACATTTTGTAGCAAATCAAATGCAGGAATTACCCTCTTAAATTATTATTCCCGCATCAATGAGACTGGGAATTTTCTAATTACTAAAATGTGTGTATGTCATATTTTAGACATCTGGTGTGAAACAGGTTGTAAGCCATCGGCGTAATTTATTGTTAATTAAAGCCAGTACACATAACACACATTAGAAAAGATTAAATGTTTTTGTATTACCTTCACATAGTTTCTGCCTAATAACCTCCCGAATCTTGGAGATGGCTTTATAGTCTTCAACATAGAAAACATACGTTGATGATGGTTTGTTGGCAATTGTGTTTAACTCTGCCTCCTCTGTCTCAGATCCAACACCAATTGCAAAGAGGATTATTCCATTTTTCCTCGCAGCTTCTGCAGCTGCCATTACTGCATCTTGTGATTTCCCATCTGTCAGAACCACAGCAATTTTTGCAACCCCATTTGGAGCACGCTCAGAAAGTGAGAAGAGCCTGTCATTCGCAAACTTTATAGCTTTTCCGGTGTTGGTGTTGCCTCCCATATATTCTATGGACTCCATGGCTCTAATGAGGTCTGTGGTTGAATAATGTTTTCCAAGAGGTATGTGTAAAACAGGATCATCACTGTACTGGACCACTCCAATCTGGGTGAATTTCTGACCAATGTTGAAGCTTGTTGTGATGTTTACTAACCACCGTTTAACGATTTCAAAATTTGTGTCATCTACACTCCATGAACCATCAAGTATAAATACTAAATCACTTGGGGCTGTTCTACAACCTAGAAAAAAGGAAAGCCACATATATTTTATTTATAATGTTCTTCTTGATGAGGGTTGAGATAGTGCAGAAGACATAAAAAACACCCTGTACAAGTTGCCATTCAGAGGGCCAGACCTATATAAACCCAGACCTTACTTAAACACAATTATTAATAAAAGCATCCATTATGTTATATTAAAACAGCTGCCAAAAACAAAAATAATGACTTGATAATGAGACAGTAGTCTCCATGCAGTGTTAATAGCAGTGACAGATGCATCTTACTTAATCTCATGTTTTCATCTTGGGC
This sequence comes from Corydoras sp. C115, assembly GCA_019802505.1. NCBI lineage: Eukaryota > Metazoa > Chordata > Actinopteri > Siluriformes > Callichthyidae > Corydoras > Corydoras sp. C115. Next base: position 4,659,250 of record JAFMOC010000007.1, read on the forward strand.
TGTGCAAAACCAATGAAGAAACACGAAGTACAGACACCAACAAACAAAATGTGTGGATCTCATTCTGAAACCCATGTCTGAAGAGCACCACACTTATCACCTAGGAGAAATAAATATGATATTTTATAGATGACTAGTTACAACAGGTAGTTTATTAAGAACATGTATTTTATCTTTCTAAAACAATTTTATCTATTTTAAAAACCTGGCCTACTATTTTTAAAAATATAAATTAAATAAAAACTGTATTTATTCATAAAAAATGTTTCTCAATGCTGTGGGAGGCCCCTTGTTCAGCACACTTAAATGTTTCTTCTTCTGAAGCAACATTCAAACAATTCACTAACACAGCTTCTTTGACTCCATCATTTTGAAAACACAAAATGTTATTGGTGTTTCCAGAGGAAGAAAAAATAGAGTTAATAAAATACTTTATAAAAGACAGTAATAAACAAGGAACCTTATATTGTTGAAGACCAGAGTTTTGGGTTTTGTCCTGCTGATCAAACTATATGTGGTCAAACCAAAATGAGCAGCTTTTTTAGAGACTTTTACAAGTGTGTGCTAAATCAGTTTTCTTTTAAGGTTGTTGACCTTCAGAAGGAAGTGTGACCTTTTACTCTAGTAATTTGTCTGCATATATAATAATCTCTTTCTCTATCTCCCTATCTCCCTATCTCTCTCTCTCTCTCTCTCTCTCTCTTTAAGAATTATTCTTCTGTATTTGTGAATATGTGTGCTTATTCGGAATTGGCAACTTGGGAAAAGCTTTGGATTTCACCATTATTTGTGTGAGCCAGTCACCCCCCATCCCCCAACTATTTTTCTACAGAATTAGATATTTCGACATCTCTGCCAATCACAGACGGAATCCATTTACAGTTTCAGACAGTGAGATTCCAGTTCTGGACAGCTACCAAACACAAATTCAACTTTGGTCTATAAGAGTTAGGCATTGCATTAATGTTGTACAGCTATTTTTTATCTGGAAAACAATTATAATATGTTGTACTAGAACCATATACATATACTTTATTAGGACAATTATATTACTGAAGTGTTCTTTTTATTTTGTACAATTGTACAACATAAACAGCCAAATGTTTCTGCTAAGCTGAAACGATATGTACTGTATTAACATTTCTTTTATTATTAAAAGCCACTACTTATTACTGCCACTACACTTTTTTGCATAAAATAACAGTTGTGGATAGGAAACCTAGGGGATTAATAGCAGTCATTTATTAAACCATCAGTATTAGCTAGTCATCACATTAACATAATATAATATAGTGTTTTTATGATTGCCATCAACATACTATTATAGGAAAATTTAAAAGATTGGCATTAATCTCAATAACTGACAGGAATCTTGTCAAACAGATCAGTCTCCATGTTGAGGAATTGCTGTATGTTTATACACATAATTGTTTCTACAGCATGTCAACTTTTCAGCAACTTTTACAAGATCAGTCAAACTGCTAATAATATATTTTTTAAACATTACCCATTTAAAAAAGGCAAAAACTCTTGAGCCAGATGGGAATGCCAAATATCATATCAGAAGTCAAAACAGGATTTCTAACTAAAATTACAAACCGACTATTTCACCAAAATTATTTTTTCATGTTATTTACATTGCCTCTTTGCCATGCAGTTTTGTTAGTGCTTATTTCTAAATATGAGACCATGACACCATAAAAGTTATTATGATTAAAAACATGTCCTTTTTGATAGCAATGTTCACATACATTTATATAAATACATGGTTGAGAGATGATAATAAATTTGTGCTATTTAGTAGAATTCAGTGAAAGACAAAAAACAATATTAAAAATTCCATTCATTCTTTGTATGTATCAGCAACTGATAACTCCATGTAATGTTTTCAGTATGCTGCCACTGCAGAGCTTGTCTGACTATGGAAAAAAACACGAGCTGAGTAGTTATTATAGTAGTATAATATATTATTTCATTGTTTTCTTCAGGAGATGAACAAGATTAACAAAATTGTTTTAAACAACATGAATATATGTCATGACAAGATTTTGTTATTTTTTAAATTAGCACTGGCTGCAGCCAAAGAATAATGTGACATAATACAGTATCTCATTTGTTTTTGTGATTTAGTGACAGCCAACTGAGAATTATTTGACTGTTTAAGTTAAAATAATCCTTAATTCTAGCAACTGTATTCCAAATTAATCATGCAGTTGAAAAAAGTTCTACAACGTTAGTTGAAAAAGGAAATGTTACCAGGATTTGGTGTGTGTAGATGAATTCCTGTTGAATAAAATCCCCTTTACACTCTCATAGATGTTCCATGGCTAGTTTGTGCACAATGCTAAACTGAAGAACGTGGGTTTGAGAAAGCTGCAGAGTCACAGATGTTGCTCCAGTGAATGAGCCTGCCCTCTCTATCCACTTCCAACTTTTTCTCTCTCACTCTCATTTTTGTCTTTGGAGAGCAGCCACTGTCAATTACCAAGGGGTAGAAATGCACACAGATAGACAAGATTTAGAAAAGATTTTTTTTAAATCCTTTTTTTTTTTTTTTTTTTTTTTTTGAAAAAGCCTATGTTTTCAAGCTGTAACACATTTGCCTGTAGTGAAAGTGTATTTGTTCTTTTATTTGTTCTCATTTGTAAGTCGCTTTGGATAAAAGCGTCTGCTACATGACTAAACGTAAATGTATGTAAATTTGCAATTGGACAGAATAAATAATGTGTCACTAAAACACCGAACCTGTATGACACCAGACTGTTTTTATTTGATCAACTTGCATTAATTAAATATTTTATACAACAAATAATTATTTGGGTCTAAAACATTAAACTTTGCAATAATATTAAAGGCAAAGCAATCATTACTATTTAATAGTAAAAACTATACTGTTTTTAATTGGTATATGTTGACATTACAAATTCTCTTGCTTAGGAGACAATAAAATTGTACATTTAATCATGAAAATATTAATTATAAAAAATTTTATGTAATTGAGATAATTATATAATTGTGTTTTCAAGAAATGGACTTTTTTCAATTTACAATAAAGTTTTTTTATTGTAAAAATGCATATTGGCAATTTGTCTACAATAAAGTCCATTTTAATATCTCAATTCATTCCTGTCATGAGAATACCTTCATCTCTTAATCAAGCACAATAATGTAGCTGTGTAATAACACAATATAGCACAATAATAACACCTAAGCTTGTTAGTTCCAGTCTTAAGTAACCAAACCAAACCACACTACCTTAAACACATGGTACTCTTGCATTTTCCTTATGACCTTCTTTAGAGTGCTAAGTAGCTTTTCCACTGCAGCATTTGAAACCTCATAAACTGTCAGTGACTACCTTATTCAGGGCAGCAATCCAACTTATAGACTGAAATAGGCCTTTTCTTTTGAAGACTCAATCTCAGATAAGTTATAGCTATGTCTAAATGAAGATAAGGGTATTGTTAATATGCACAGATAAGAAAGCACAAAATACATAATTTGTGTGGTATGAGGGTATACACACAGATGTTAAGTAAGTACTGAGATAGGTGGCTGGAGCCCCTGTTGTTTGAAGTATGAGAGGTCCCGCAAGCTTCCACTGGGTTCTTACCATTTGAATTGGTATACGTGCGCAGGGCATCCTGGATGTCCTCTGTAAAAAATTGAGAAGAGGGCCCTTCAACCAGTAAACCAAGTAAACTTCTGTGTGGGGCTCACGGCCAACCCTAAGAAGTGCACAATTGAGGTAATAATTGATAAGACTTGCGATCTGACCAGCACCTTGGGACCAAAAAGGAAGTGAGGCAATATTTAGGTCTTACTTGTTATTATAGAATGTTTGTACCTAGTTTTTCGGATGTCACCAGCCCTTTGACTGACCTCATGAAAAATGAAACCCTACATCCAGACCAGTCGTGGCACATTGCCTGCAAGCCTTCACCCAGGTAAAAGCTGCCATTTGTGGTGGCCTAATACTGCAGTCTCCTAACTTTGCCCTTCCTATTATTCTGCAGATAGACACATTATATAGAGGGCTGGGAGCAATTGAGAACGAGCGGTGAGGAAATGTGGCATGAAGGCGTGATGGGCGGAGCCTGCACATGGGGAACAGCCTTGAGAGGCAGATCAGGGAAGCAGTGACACCTGCCCGGAATTAAGGACCTGTGATTTGTGTGTGTTCTGTGGACAGTAAGGAGAGAGAGGAGTGGAGGTTTTGGTTTGCCCACTGGAAGTGTGTGCTGTGCTGTTACCCTGTAAAATGAAGAGTATACTGAAAAGCCCAGTATTACATATATTGAACCCGTTAGTCTGGCAAAATAAAAGCCTTTTTGTTTGTATCTCTCACCTGTCTCTGGTGTCACTCTTACGAACTTACCACAATTTGTCTCTAACATTTTCAGATACACTATTTTAATTAAAAATATGTAGACTATACCTATGCATGATTGTGAAAGTTACCACTTTAAGATCATGAGCATTGATATGCATTTAACCTTAATTAGGTTGACCAAATTCCAATTCATCAGACGTGGGACAAAGACTATGTTTGTGCGGGACAATGTGGGTGTGTTTGTGTGTGTGTTTGTGTGTGTGTGTGTGTGTGTGTGTGTGTGTGTGTGTGTGTGTGTGTGTGTGTATATATATATATATATATATATATATATATATATATATATATATATATATAGAGAGAGAGAGAGAGAGAGAGAGAGAGAGAGAGAGAGAGGTACTCACATGTACAATTAAACAGAACAGACAGTTCTTTAATGTGCTTTAAACCTGTATGATAGGGACTGTTACTTTATCTTCGTTTGAATCTTGTTTGGGTTTTAGCAGGAGCGCATGCAAAGACTGGAAAACATTTTGAACAACACGTGTTTTGTGAGTCTCACATTGTCTGTGACTTTCAAGTAGTATTCACCTCCGTGTGAAATGGAAAAATGACTCAGACAAACGTCACACAAAACTTTATCAGACTTGCCTTGCACTGGTTTCACCTAGGGCTGGATAGTTTCCCAGTCTTTGTTGCAGCTGCATTTTGTTTTTTTCAGCTATACGGGTCGTGTTTACCTCTCTTTCCTCCAGATATCGTGCTGTATGCCAGTGCTGTTCTGACCTGATTTGCATAGTTTGTGTTGGTGGGCGCACCCTTAACCTGCATCCGCATTCCCGATTGGTACAGCCCATCTCTCCCCCAATAACAGACAACACAGTAATCTAATGGCTGATTATAAAACACGCTTTCAAAACTGGAGTCTGAGTTTCAATAACAATGCAGGACAACGTTTCAATTTGCGGGACGTCTGAAAAGTAACGAAATTGCGTAACTGTCCCACACAAAGAGGGACATCTGGTCACCCTAACCTTAATGGGTGTTTATACATTATTTGACTGTACAGTGTATGCTGTCAAAATTTCTTAACAAATTAATTTCGCACTGTGTGTTTGTTGGAAACAACTTCATTATAAAGCCATGATAATAAATGTTAAATAGAAAAAAACTTTTTTTTCTCCACCTACAGATGTATTGCCTTCAAATTCTACAGTCATCACACTTGTATAATTGGAAGCCATTGCTTCACTAGCTTTTGATTCTGTAAAAATCACTATATGCAAAAAGCAAGACATAATCAATTTCCTACTCTCAACTCTGCTAATGTAAAGGAACTTTTGTTTCCAAACCTGTCAGCCTTTCTAAGGATTACAAACCAACCTGTTTTTCTCAACTGTCCCCCTACACACATATTGCCTTCAGAAATACTATACTGCAGATTGAGAAAATATGGTTGATACATTTAAGAAGCAATAACTAAAAATACAGATGATCTGTTGTGGGTGAGCTGAGGAGTTCCCTTTCGCATGCTTCCTGGTAATTGAAATGGACAGCAGTTTGTAAGACTGTGAATTCCATTTGGTTTGGTAGTTTCCAGCTACTATAAACCATGACTCAAATGTGAAGGATTTGCTTGCTTCTAAATATGCAAAAAGAAAAAAGCTGTGGAGTGTGAATTAGATTAATTGTCGGATGATTGCAACATTTGGAACACTTTAATGTGCACACATTAAATACATATATTAAAAAATTACAATATATTTGTAACAGGCAGTAGAAACAGTTATACATTTAAAAACAAGCATTTCTGTAGTGATGATTGGATTTTTAATCCAAAACAAATAATTTGATTCCTTAAATTCATGTTTTATCTGTGTTGCAGTAGTCGTTTTTGCACAAATTTGATAAAGTTACTCATGTGTAATGACATTTTATATGAATTACCTCTGCATTTACTTACTGCTGATTACAGTAATTTATCATTTTAATTAGTTTATAGAGCTAACATAATTTAAAAACAGATTTAAAGAGAGACATTTGGTTTTTTTTTCTCTTAACAGATCCACAGAGATCTGCTTTGAACAATTTTGTGCAAAGTCATTTATTTTTAATTTATAATTTATAATTATTTGTAAATATAATTCATTTTTATCAAAATTTCAAGACTAATACTGTAATGCTGCTAATCAGTGACTGAATTTCAATTGTGTACAGCTTCTGTAAATGACTTATAAGTATTTTATTACTGCTTATAATGGAGATTTGATCAAATGATTTATGGTTTTATTTTAGCTGTCCATGAAATTATAGAGGCTCAATATATAACACAATTGTACTACTTTAGTGCTAATTAAGTGTTTAAACTTTTTTTGTTTGTTAAAAAAAATATTAATAATAACAAAGAATAATGTAAATAAGTTCAAGTTAAATAATGCATTGGTTTGAATGTTGTTTAGTTATTTACATTTCAAGTTAAATTAACCAAAAAGTTATACTTTCAAGCCTACTGTATACCAAAAATTGTTTAGTAAAATTAAACTAAAACAAGAATATGTTATTTGTTTGAAACTGATGCCTCGAACACTCTTAATTAAAATATAAAAAACAGACTTAGTTCATAAGGGATTTTAAATTCTAAAGAAACATACTTCAGTGGATGCTTGCAAATACTCATAATCATTGTGGAATTCGCTTAGAAAAGGCTGTACTGCTGCTCACAATGTACAATGCATGTATAGGTACCTTTAATGGTGCAGTGTGCATTTTTAAAAAGACATGTATCGGTATATTTCACTCACGCTGACAGATACGACGCCAACTACATGGACGCGTCTCAATCCACGCATCAGATGCACTCACTTTGTGAGCAAGGGCGCTTCCTCGGCAGGAAGCGACTTGGATGCTTCCGGGTTTTGATGGAGATTCTGAGGTCTGTGAGTTATTTCTGCTACAATGTTCCATGTATTTTGCTAATCGTCCGCCTGCTACCGATGAACAGAAGATATCGTTCATGATAGACGTTCTTATAATCGCGCTGATTGATTCTGTGGCCGAGGGGAAACTTTTTGGATACCACTCTGGCTGAATGGTGGGGTATTCCCACCACCCCCTTACAGCAGGCCATCAGTGTCAGTTCTGTGAATTGTCGTCACTTTCACCCAGGATCCATTACACACTCCACTATCTCTTGTACCCTTTCTATCGGCGCACTGCATAGCGAAACTATATACTTTCTTAATTCCTCTTCCTCTTTCCCCCTTATTCTAGGGTTGTCTTGGCTTCAGCGGCATGACCCAGTCATCTCGTGGGCTTCTCAGGACATTATCCATTTGTCTCCATTTTGTTCTTCTCATTGTCTCAGGTACCCTGTGCGCCAACTGTGCTTGGAGAGTCAGTCACCTCCCTGTATACCGGTGGGAGTTGCTTCATAATATGCAGATTTTGCGCAGGTATTCAGTGTGCCATAGATCTTATTGAGGGTGTCAAACTTCCTTGGGTGAGTCCCTATCCTCTTACCACTGCTGAGAGCCGGGCCATGCGTGAGTACATGGCTGAGTCACTCGCTAGGGGCCATCTAAGTCTCCTGTTGCTTCAGTTTTTTTGTTTGTTCCATAGCCTTAGGCCATGTATTGATTAAAGAATTCTTAACAAGGCTAATCGCAAGATTGCCTACCCTCTTCCCCTCATTTCTTCTGCCTTGGAGAGGCTTAAATCTGCTACCATTTTTACGAAACTAGATCTATGTAATGCTTACAATCTGGTACGTATTAGGGAGGGGGGGCGAATGGAAGACCTCTTTTGTCACCACATCAGGGCAGTATGAATATTTGGTAATGCCATTTGGCCTCACTAACTCCCCTTGCATTTTCCAAGCTTTCATAAACGAGGTACTTAGGGAATTTCTGGAGGACTTTGTTCTTGTGTACATTGACAATATATAAATTTTTTCCCCTAATATTGAGTCTCATCACCAGCATGTTTCGTCCATTCTCTGATGTCTGTTACATAACAAATTGTTTGCTCACGCAGAGAAGTGTGAATTCCACCAAACTCTTATTTCATTTTTGGGCTATATTTTGACTGCTGATGGGTTATTGATAGACCCTAGGAGGGTTAGTGCCATTTTGGATTGGCCTGTCCCTACTACCATCAAGGAATTACAGCAATTTTTAGGATTTGTTAACTTCATTCGTAAATTCATTCAGTATTTAGTACACTTTCTGCTCCACTTACTAATTTACTTAGGGGCTTCTTGTTTGGAGTGATAAGTCTAATCATGCTTTCTGTAAACTTAAATCTAAGTTCACTTCCGCTCCAGTCTTAGCTCACCCTGACCCGGATCAGCCATTTTTTGTTGAGGTCGATGCTTCCTCTACGGGAGTGGGAGCGGTCTTGTCCCAAGGTAGGGGGCTCAATTCGGCTTGACGGCCTGTAGCGTTTTTGTCTCACAAGTTGTCTCAGGCAGAGAGGAATTATAGCATCAGGGATCGTGAGCTTCTTGCCATTAAAATTGCGTTGGAGGAATGGCGTCATTGGCTTATGTGTGTAAATCATCCTTTTATTGTTATTACTGACCATAAGAACCTGGAATACCTTAAGGGAGCTAAGCGGTTAAATGCTTGTCAATCGAGATGGTCATTGTTCTTTAACAACTTTAACTTTACCATTTCGTTTAGGCCAGGTCATAGCAATATACCTGCAGATGCTCTCTCTCGCCTATACCTTTGCAGCGAGGAGGATTTAACAGACAACTTCCCTATTCTCCCTGAGAGATGTTTCATTAACTAATTGCATTGGGATTTGAATCAGGAGCTTGTGAGTTCTCTTCGATCAGTGTCATGCGCCTTCTGCTTGTCCACAGGGGATTTTGTATGTGCATGAGTCTTTTCGCACTTGTCTCATTACTTGGGCTCACTCATCCCTGTGTTCTGCTCATCCCGGGGTGGAACGCACTATCCATCTTCTTCGCCGTAAGTACTGGTGGGAGACTTTGAACTCTGATGTTCAGCGATTTGTGTGTTCATGTTCCATCTGTGCTGTCTGGAAGACACCCAAGACTTTGCCTGCTGGTAAACTTCTACCCTTACTGGTTCCCGTGCGTCCCTGGTCTCATTTGGCTATTGATTTAGTGTCAGATTTACCTTCATCCGATGGCTTTACCACCATAGTTACCCTTGTTGACTGTTTTTCATGGGTGGTACGTTTTTTTTTCCCTTTGGCTTCTCTCCCTTCTGCTCTTCAGACCGCAGAACTTCTCTTTAAGAATATTTTTCCTGTGTTTGGTATCCTGCAGGATATTCTTTCGGACCGTGGCCCTCAATTTACATCTGCCATATGGAGTGCATTTTTAGAGAAATTGGAAACTACAGTAAGTTTAACTTCTGGGTACCACCCGGAGAGCAACAGCCAGTGCAAGAGAGTCAACCAGGAACTTCTTAAGTTCCTTCGAATTTTTGCTTTATGCAACACTACTGATTGGGCTCGTTATCTCCCCTGGTCAGAGATTGCTCAGAACTCCCTTCGGCACTCAGCTACAGGGTTGACACCTTTTCAATGTGTTCTAGGCTATCAACTGCAATTTGTGTTATGGGACCCTGAACCCACCAATTCTCCAATAGTTGACGAATAATTTAGACGTAGTGAGAGGGTCTTGGAACAGGTTCACCAGCAGGTGGAAACTGTACTACAGCGCAATAAATCTTTTGCAGAACATCATAGAAGTGAGGCACAGGCATATTCTCCTGGAGACAGGGTTTGGCTTAGTTCTCGGGATTTCCGGTGTCGCTCCGGTACGCATAAGCTACTTCCACGTTTTCTTGGTCCCTTTTCTATTTTACGACAAGTCAATCTGGTCTCCTATCATCTCTAATTACTACCCCAGTGCCGGGTTCATCCTGTTTTTCACACTTCACTCCTTATACCTTTTGTTTCCGGTCCCCTCAATCTAGCTCTTCGGGAGCAAACGGTTACTCAAGCATCATCTTTTCCTAATGTTTATTCTGTTTCCTCCCTGTTAGATTCGCGTCATTGTGGTTCTACCATTCAGTATTTCGTAAATTGGGAGGGATTTGGCCCTGAGTAGCGCAGCTGGGTGGCAGCTGCCGATATTTTGGATCCCAATCTCATTTCAGAGTTTCATAGAACCTATCCTGAGAAGCCTGCACCGCGTGGCAGGGGTCGTCTGCGTAGTCAAGGTAGGTATAGGGCTGTCTCTTCTGCTTCTCTGCCCCCTCTGGAACGGGGGGGGGGGGGGGGGGGTAATGTCACTCACACTCCCTCTGTTGTGCACTCTGGTGAGGGAATGTCACCTGTTTCATCTAGTCGCTGTCCATCACCGGAGTTTTGATCACCTGTTACTGTGCTTAGTCATTTCCGGTTCTAGTGCTTATAAGCTCCGTTTCCGGTTTTCGTTCTCGCGTCGTATCACGCTCACTTGTTGTATGTGTTCTCTCTTTTGGATTATACTGCAGCTTCTATTGTGTTTTCTCCAGTGGACTTTCTGCATCGGCGATCGGGCTACGCAGGTTGCTGGTTTTGTAGCATTTGTTTTATCTCTGCATCTTGGCGGTGGTTCGTTTGCAGTTTTCTCTGCACTGTTTTTGTTTTTTTCCACTATCGTTGGACGTCAACACCTTTGTTCTAATAAACTGTACCGACTTTGATCAGTGAGTACGCTGTCCTTTACTACACCATTGACAGTATATATGTATTTATTACAATTAAGATATTTCCAAAATACTGTGCCATGTTTCTTTTTATATAAGTTTGTACTAATACAGTATTATATAATTGAACATATGACAAATTGTGTAATTAGCTATGTGGAAATAATATGTAAAACAAGTTTGTAACTTTTGTAGCAAGGGAAGAATTTATTTTTAATTACGGGACTAAAAAAAACATAATCATCTGTAATTTTTAAAGGGAATAACAGACAAGATTGAATACACAATATTCTTAAAGAAACACATGACACTAAAATCTTATAAAACAATGTTTCAAAACTAAAATAAAATGGCACTATTCTTTCAGTAATGTTGCCGAGACGTGCAGTGACCACACCAGCAAAAATTTGCTAGAATCTTGGCTATAGTTTAAATGTTTTGTAGGGATTATTGGCTAAATTGGTGAAATATTAAAGGCAAAACAGATTTTAAAACTCAGGGTTACATATTTGTGAAAACCGCAACTTCCAAAAGCATCACATTAAAAAAACTAATTAACCTGCGGTTTTGAACATAAAAACATAAACCTCAAAACAAGCTAAATCTGTGTGGATTTGTTTAACCAGCTAAAAATTTGATTGGAACCATACAGGTAATTATTAACATACTAATTTAGAATTTTCTTAATATATTTGACTATTATTTATGATTATTATCTTCTCTTTGTAAAATAATTTTATATTTAACATGCAATTCTGTTCAGAAACATATTAAAGTAATAAAAAAGAAAACTGTCTTGGAATGATTTATTTAAGTGTAATAAAAGTTTAGGATTTGATTATTTCAATATTTACATTATTTGTCATTTTAATATACAATTGCAGTGAACTAAAAGTATAAATTTTAGCAACCATTCACGCAAATATTGATCAAATTAATTCTATTTAAATTTGTTTACTCCTGTCACAGACGTGTCCTTGACCTCTGCTGTATGCGAGAGTGTGACCTCCTGGATTCTTGGTGGGGTACTTCATTAACTGTCCTATTATTAGAGGCACAAACTGAGGTCAGACAAACCCCAGGAACACCACTTAATCCAGGAAGACCCCTCAGTCCTGGCCGCCCAGCATGGCCTCTCTCACCCATTTCACCTGGGTGCCCATCAAATGACCTGCCAACTCGCCCTCGCTGACCTACAACCATAAGAGTTACAATGTTTTACATTTTTACAAGATACATATAGCTTTAATATTACTGATTGTAAATTGGACCGCACAGTGGCTTAGCACATTTGCCCCTTAGCACTGGGGATTTAGGTTCAAATCCCAATCTGGGATATGACAGAATTATCATTCATCAGTAGTATAAGAGGTACATAAAAATATGTCATAAATCAGTAATAGCAAAGATGAGTTTTGTATGACTAAAGCTAATTTTAAAGTTCAATAAAATTTAATGTGTGTGTGATGAAATTACCCTTTTTTCCTTGATCACCAGTGTGACCTGGTAAACCATAACCTTTAGGACCCTTGTCACCTTTCTCTCCTGAATCACCTGTATGGAAAAGATCAACCATTTAAACGATAATCTATGGTATTTTCTCTGGGAACATTTACCCAATAAAGACATTCTGTACATACTGATTAACTACCACATGTGGCACTAAGGTCATTGCTAAATTTATGCAAAAATGAATTGTAATGAATTGTACACCTTAATTTCATTAGTTTGGATTAGCACTTTAAATCACTGAATGGAACTACATCGGAAAGACCTAGCAACATAAAAAAATAGAATATTTTTATTCAGATAGAAGATAATCTAATTAGACGTTTTATTAACACTGTTCTACAAGATTCCACAAATTAAAAAATGGTAACAGGTGAGGCTATTAAGATTAACCATAAGAAAAGCATCAACTGTAGCTTTAGTCTTTGTAGGCATGTATAGGTCAAAGTTAACTTTGTGCCACATTTTGGTCAGTTCAAAGGCAATGTTTTTCAGCACAGGATTACAAAATATTTAGGTATTCTGTCATCTACAGTTAATAATACCATAAAGAGATTCACGGATTCATGGAAAATCTTATTATTGAGAAAAAGTGGAAATTTCTGCTGAATGAGTGTGACCACTAAGTCCTCAGGTAATATTTTTTGAGAAAGCATGCTACTCCAAGAAACATAGCCACATTGGCTGGGGAGAATTTTTGAAAATTATTGACATATAACACTTTATATGTCTGTTGTTGCCTCAAGAGAGCAACCTTAAACTGTTTTGCAAAACAAAAAGCCATTTTTCTTTTACCAAAACACAGGAAAGTTTAATAGGCACAAATTCTTATTAATATGAGTAATATAAATACTTGTATTTGAGATCACTAATTTATATTTTAATTATATAAATTTTTTTGTTTTATTCATACATTTTACTGTATTCAATGTTTTTTTTATGTAATATCTGAAAAATCTGCAATACCTCTTGCTCCCTGTTTTCCTTCATCACCAGGCTCTCCATAAAATCCTTGTTGCCCCATTTCTCCATTAACACCATCAGTGCCAGGATCTCCCTAATGTATGAAAAGTTGTGTGAAATTAAATTCATCGAATGCCAACAAAAGAGTATACGTTCTTTCATACACATACAAGAATAGAACTAAATGTTCTTGAATATGTGTAAAGTATATATATATATATATATATATATATATATATATATATATATATATATATATATATATATATATATATATTTTAGATAATAAGTGCCAGGACATTTATTTGCCAGGTTTATAAGTTTCTACGTTTCACATGTCTGCAGTTAAGACATGTGAACTTTTATTGGCCTTTCGGCCTCCCAAGTGAAATGTTTGAGAGTTTAATTTTAAATAATGTCTGCTTTAGTTTGAAGAAGCCCTTGCACTCCATGGAAAAGGTAAGATTCTCGCCAAAGACAGGGCAAGTGTTTCTGTCTTTTACTTCCTATTCATCTTCATGCAGACCTGGAAATTTTGAATGTTTTAATTCCAGCCCGTGGTGCCAAACACTGCAGCATGTTCTCTCGAGGGCTGCACACTATGTATGTAACTTGGCTCTGTTAATGCTGAAACAGTTGATGTATGGAGCATGTTCTGTCTTTGTTTACCATGGCAATAAATGTCTTGGCATCATATGGGGCTGAAAAGCATAAATTATTGCTTGGTGATGTCTGAATCAAACCACATCTAAAGCTTGCACTGCTAAGGTTATTCCAGAGCATTTTTACTGTTCTTAAGTTAATGTCACTCAGAGGTGGAGTACTCACAGGTGGTCCAGGTGGTCCCTTTTGTCCTGGGGGACCAGGGGCCCCCATAGGCACCTCGCCATAAAGAGGACACACAGCCGCACACGTCTGCTTCACAGAGTTGGCAAATGTGGACATCTGTTCAAGCACTACTAGTTTGCAAACTTCAATAACATGTTGAGCTGGAAATGTAGGACCCTAAGAAACAGAACATAACTACATGTATCATGAACATGCTAAGCATTATTTGTACTTTAATACAGCTTAAAAAGTAGCCTGCAATGTAATGAGGGAAAAACAAAAACAGCCAGCAACGTTTTAAAGATTTACAACCAATGCTAAATGAAAACCTTGCTTTAGGCATTATAAAGCATTCCAATGAGAAAGAGTTGCCATGTGACGTGAAGTGGCAAAATAACTGTACCTTTGAAGCTGCATAAGTGAGAAAAAATGTACATAAAACATGAATAGAAACCTAATTAATAGATTTTATAAATGGACCATTTAGTTTAGCATTATTGCTTAGTGATTATGTAAAATTATACACAACTGTGTTCATGCAAATTAGTGTATTCAGATTTTGATGAGTTAATGTCAATAATTAAGGTCCTTGATTTCAAAACATCATTAGGCATAAAAAATAAGCAAGAGTAACAATGTGCCAAAATAGTTTGCACTTAAATATCAAATCATAAATCATCATGCACATATAAATATCAAAATATAAATATCAAAATCAAATAAATAAAAATGTATTTTAAAATTGGTTAACTTAAAAATATTGATTTATTCCTGGAAGAAATTAGGACCCAAACTGTTCCCACAAAGTATACATTTGTCTTAAATGCAAAAAAAAAAAAAAAACTTCTATTCATTGAATTGAAATTAAAATCCCAATATATTTGATCATATAGTATATGTACATTGAATAAGGAAAATAAGTAAACTGGTATTTATGTGGTAAACAAACACATAAATGTGTTTTTTTTTCAAACAGACAAAACTTACTGGTGGTCCTGGAAGTCCCTGAAAGCCCACATGTCCTCCTTCTCCTCTGACACCTTTGGACCCCACACTGCCTTTTTGACCAGTGGCCCCAGCTGGCCCTCTCTTCCCCTGGCTTCCCTGTATCCCTGGAACACCTCTATCCCCAAGCTTTAATATATTTAACACACAGGAACAAGAATTTTCTTATTTAATAAATGACAAAAATGGTTTCACAGTGCTACAATTAATTAAACAGAAAATAAAACAAATAGCAATGCAAGGTATAAAAACACAGAGCAACTTTTAAAACTGAAATACAAAATAAAATATGTAATTTGTTTAAACTTTATTTACCAGACAAAAGGACAAATGACAGGTTTTCAATTATTTCCGTTATTAACCTAAATTTATTTGTTAAATATTAGCAGCTTTTCATCCACCAAACCCTTAGTCTTTGCAAGAAACAACATGTAGTGTGACCTATTTATGCCAACATTTATTCATTTTGCTTGCTTTTTGGAAGAAATGTTTTGAGTGTGCATCAATTTTTACATTCATTCATTCATTCATTATCTTCCGCTTTATCCTATATTAGGGTCGCGGTGGGATTCCCCACGTTTCGGGCGCTGGGCAGATACACCCAGGACAGGGCACCAATCTATCTCTGGGCACACACTCACTCACACAGACACGCACGCATACACACTGTATATGGGGCAATTTGGAGAACTCAATTGACTTGATGCATGTTTTTGGACTGTGGGAGGAAACGGAGAACCCGGAGGAAACCCACACAGACACAGGGAGAACATGGAAACTCCACCCATATGGGGATTCGAACCGGGAATCCCTAGTGCTGAGAGGCAAACGTGCTAACCACTAAGCCACTGTGCCGTCTCAATTTTTACATTGGTGTATATTGGGACATTTTTGAAGGACATTTTTTGTTTTTATTACAGTTTTAGGAAGTGTCCCAAATTTTTGTGGAAATGGGGTTGGTATACAAAAGAATCCTTACCCTGCCTTTTGGACCTTTTTCACCATTCTCCCCCTGGATAAAGAAAATACTTCATTAAAACACTGTATGACTATCTATGTACAGTGGGTTGCAAAAGTATTCATACCCCTTGAACTTTTCCATATTTTGTCACATTACAACCACAAACATAAATATATTTCACTGGAATTTAGTGTGAAAGACCAACACAAAGTGGTATACAATTGTGAAGTGGAAGGAAAATTATACATGAATCAACATTTTTTTTACAAATAAAAAACTGAAAAGTGCGACGTGCAAAAGTATTCAGCCCCCTTTTCCCTGAGTGCAACCAATTGCATTCAGAAGTTGCCTGATGAGTGCTAATGACTCAAAAGGGTCCACCTGTGTGTAATCTAATCTCAGTACAAATACAGCTGCTCCGTGACGGCCTCAGATGTTGGTTAAGAGAATATTGGGGAGCAAACAGCATCATGAAGTCCAAAGAACACACCAGACAGGTTAGGAATATGGTTTTAGAAGTTTAAAGCAGGCTTAGGTTATAAAAAGATTTCCAAAGCTTTGAACATCTCACGGAGCACTGTTCAATCCATCATCCGGAAATGGAAAGAGTATGGCACCACAGTAAACCTGCCAAGACAAGGCCGTCCACCTAAACTTACAGGCCGAACAAGGAGATCACTGATCAGAGAGGCAGCCAAGAGGCCCATGGTGACTCTGGATGAAATGCAGAGAGCCACAGCTCAGGTGGGGGAAACTGTCCACAGGACAACAATTAGTCGTGCACTACACAAATGTGGTCTTTATGGAAGAGTGGAAAGGAGAAAGCCATTGTTAAAAGAAAACCATAAGAAGTCCCGTTTGCAGTTTGCCAGAAGCCATGTTGAGGACACAGCAAACATGTGGAAGAAGGTGCTTTGGTCAGACGAGACCAAAATTGAACTTTTTGGCCACAATGCAAAACGCTATGTGTGGCAGAGAAATAACACTGCACATCACTCTGAAAACACCATCCCCACTGTCAAATATGGTGGTGGCAGCATCATGCTCTGGGGGTGCTTCTCTTCAGCAGGGACCGGGAAGTTGGTCAAAGTTGATGGGAAGATGGATGGAGCCAAATACAGGGCAATCTTGGAAGAAAACCTGTTGGAGTCAGCAAAAGATTTGAGACTGGGGCGGAGGTTCACCTTCCAGCAGGACAACTACCCTAAACATAAAGCCAGAGCTACAATGGAGTGGTTTAAAAAAAAGAATATTCATGTGTTAGAATGGCCCAGTCAAAGTCCAGACCTAAAACCAATTGAGAATTTGTGGCAAGATCTCAAAACTGCTGTTCACAAACGCTCTCCATCCAATCTGACTGAGCTTGAGCTGTTTTGCAAGGAGGAATGGGCAAGAATTTCAGTCACTAGATGTGCAAAGCTGGTGGAGACATACCCTAAAAGACTTGCAGCTGTAATTGCAGCAAAAGGTGGCTCCACAAAGTATTGACTCAGGGGGGCTGAATACTTTTGCACGTCGCACTTTTCAGTTTTTTATTTGTAAAAAAAATGTTGATTCATGTATAATTTTCCTTCCACTTCACAATTGTATACCACTTTGTGCTGGTCTTTCACATTAAATTCCAGTGAAATATATTTATGTTTGTGGTTGTAATGTGACAAAATATGGAAAAGTTCAAGGGGTATGAATACTTTTGCAACCCACTGTATGTAGGTATGTGCACATTTTAATGATATCATTGATGATTTTCAAATTTTAAATTAACACATAAAACCATCCTCTTTAGGCAACATATTTAAATTTTAATATTTCAATAAATGTATTTAATTTGATGAACTTAACTGTGCCTACTAGACTTTAACTGTGCCTAATCATAAACTTCAGTCTTGGTCTCTATTCTATTTTTAATTCCCACAGTGTTGGGTCCACTTCTATTAACCCTAAAGTGGTAAACTACCCAACCTTGAAAAGAATTATTAACTGAAACATACCCACATCATCCCTTTGACTGTGCAATGGGTACAGTAAAATACGACCTTGCACTTACTCCTATTCTTTTTTCTCCACTACAATGGATGTCAATAAAATACAATGTCTCAGAAGGTTTGTTTTTAGCTTCTCTCATAGCTGCTGGGTTTTTATTTGTTAAGTAGAATATCCTGTCCTGCCTTGCACAGACTACAGAGCACTCATATGTAGGTCGTACAATGTCTAGTATACAGAATTTTCGTCTGTGCCATTACTATAGAAAATGCAAAGTTTTGTTTCTTCTGATT
Organism: Corydoras sp. C115; assembly: GCA_019802505.1. Classification (NCBI taxonomy): domain Eukaryota; kingdom Metazoa; phylum Chordata; class Actinopteri; order Siluriformes; family Callichthyidae; genus Corydoras; species Corydoras sp. C115. The sequence goes on from JAFMOC010000007.1 coordinate 4,677,793, forward strand.
TCTTCTGATGACTCTTTCTTCTGATGTCTAACAGAAGACATTTATTTCCTTCTGCACATTTTCCACATCACTAAAGTCTTGGTGGTGGATTATTTTTATTAGAATAAAACAATTAATTGTGTATCCTATTTCATAGAGACTGCAAAAAGTCTTTTCCAGTGTGTGTTTTATTATTTTGCTATCGAAAAGGTCCAGATTTTCATTACAGGTTGGACAAAAGACTGTTGAAAGTCCACCAAAGAGTGATAATGAAAAGTGTAGCACACCTGTTCAAACCTAAGGTTTATCCACATGTGACAAAATGTCTATGATCAACTTCTTTCTATTCTTTTTCAATGACAATAATCCCATGTTATTCTGACATCTGCTTTTGGGAAGAATCTTACATTTCTAATTTGTTCTCTCATGAAAGTCCTACACTTGTTATTGGTTAGCTTTAAAGCTCTTCAAAAACTGTTTTCTACCAACTTTGCTTATGCAGTAAAGTGTTTACATTTTTCTTTTTTTCATTTGCGTTTACCAGCTCATGATTTAATTGCAGGATACTCGGTCCTACCCTCCTAGTGACATGTACTTTAAGCATTTACTATAACTATGGGTGTCCACACTTTTAAATATGTATATGCATTATTGCAGATTCATTAATTCATGCACTAACCTAACCGATATTACTGAAAAGGTGATTATTTAGTTTGAAAACTTTCTAAATAATATTTATAACAAGCTAATTTAAAAATAATTATTTATCATTTTTATTTATCTCTGTAAATAAAAAAAATGTGGCATGGCAGTTAAAACTGTGTGTGTGTGTGTGTGTGTGTGTGTGTGTGTGTGTGTGTGTGTGTGTGTGTGTGTGTGTGTGTGTGTGTGTGTGTGTGTGTGTGTGTTTGTCTAACCTTTTTGCCTTTTACACCCTGAATTCCTGGGATGCCAGCAGCTCCCTGTAAGATACACAATGTGTTTTTTAATATAGTTGGGCTGTGTTATTAACTCTTTAAAAGAATGATACATTCTTTTATTAACAATTTTTGTAATTTATTAATCCATATCACAGGGCCTATTCTGAACTCGTAATGTTGTACAGAACCCTGTACAGGGCTGTACAGGTCTCCAGCCAATTGCAGTGCTAATAAACAGACAAACACACTTGTAAAGGGGCCAATCATACATTGCCAGTTTGCTATTTTGTATGTTTTTGGACTGTGGTAGAAACCCAAAACCCACACATACACAGTGAGAACATACAAACCTCATTATCTCTGAAACAAACCCAGGATTTCTTCTTTGAGCTGTAAGGCAAGAGACCTAGCTACTGCACCACCATGACACTTTGAGAAAATACAAATAGTACATAAAATAAGCAGACAAAAAAAAACCAGACCTTGCACTGCACAATAACACATGAATTGTACAGCAACAATGTATTATGCATAGATGTGCATTGCACAAGTGCTATTTACAGATCGGGGAGGATTTTTACTGAGAGCAGTGATGGTTGTACAGTCAATAAAGGACCCATGGTACTTTAAAGGACCCGTGGTTTCTTTACACACTTCAGATGGTACATTCTGTTACTAAAGAAATTGCGCAGTGCTTCTAGAACCTCATACATAGGGTGCAATTCATTGTCAATAAGTGTCACTTAGTCATGCTGTCACTTAGCATGAGTGGCCCCTTCACGCCAATGACCTTGAACTCTTGAGTAGCTAATGTCTGCTCTGTCCTTCCTTGTAAAGTGCACGTGTTCTGTCTGATTATTAATATAAATATAATTTGGAACAATTTAAATGATTATTAAACATTGTACCCCAGGTTCCTCCCACAGTCCAAAAACATGGATGCAAGGTAAATTGAAAGCTTTAAATAGTCTTATATGTGTGTTTTTGTGTGTGTCTGTGTGAGTGAATGTGTGTGTGCCCAGCAATAGATTGGCACCCTGTCCTGGGTGTATCTGCCCAGCGCACAAAACGTTCTCCCCTGGATGGGCATGCCCCCACCTATCCCCACCCCTCTGCTTCCCTTGTAGAGGATTAAGCAATTATGATGGATTGGGATGAATGGATTAAAAAATAGCATTTGTTGATTTGGTAATAGGGCAGCGCGGTGGCTTAGTGGTTAGCATGTTCGTCTCTCAGCACTAGGGATTCCTGGTTCGAATCCCCATCTGGGTGGAGTTTCAATGTTCTCTCCGTGTATGCGTGGGTTTCCTCCGGGTTCTCCGGTTTCCTCCCACAGTCCAAAAACATGGATGAAGTCAATTGAATTCTCCAAATTGCCCCATATAGAGTTTGTCTGTGTGAGTGAGTGTGTGCCCAGCGATGGAGCCCTGTCCTGGGTGTATCTGCCCAGCACCCGAGACGTTCTCCCCTGGATGGGCATGGGAAGCCCCCCACGACCCTAATAGAGGATAAAGCGGAAGATAATGGATGGATGGATTTGGTAATAAGTGAGTTATTTTATTTTAGACAATGTGGAAAACAAATAAAAATAAATAGTTCACTGTAGTCATGTTCAGTGTAGCTTGGCCTATTTAAGTCACAGTTTATTACAATCCTTTTTGTTTTTATTTTATTGTGGGCCTTTTTTAATATTATACAGTGACTCATTTTATCCACAAAATTTTGGTTTGGTTTGGTTGCATGTTTTTTATTCAACACAAGCAGTAAAGATGATGTTTTGCCCAAATGAATTAAAATTATACTGCAAATAGTATTTATCTAATAAATAGTGACTATCACAGTTATTTTAATTTGTAGTGTTTATTTGTACTAAAATAATTTTAAATAAATGCACTTCATTTTATAGTGTTCAGTGTAGGCCAGACATGGGGATTCCTAGCTGTCAGATTACCACAGACACATTTACCTGCAAGGTGTCTGCTTTGCCATACATTGTAATCTGACTCTCTATGTTGGAGAACAAAATGAAAGCTGTTAAAGCACTAACATTTGTAGAGTTTCTTACCTTTTGGCCTGGTTTTCCAGGTAATCCTATATGTCCCTGGAAAGCAGAGAATTAGTTCAGTAAGATGTTACACTATTTGTTTCAAAAGTCTTTGGAATATATATAATCAGAACACTCACTGTTCTTCCTGGGGGGCCAATAAATCCAGGTCTTCCTGGCTTTCCAGCAGAACCTTTATAACCTTGAAGACCCTGAAGATTGAAACACATTATAAATCTTTTAGATGTGCTATAAATGCATCAGAACCGCAGTGGCTAAACATTCAGTATTAAGTATTTGTTTAATAGTATATCATTAACGCAGGTTTTATGAATACTACTTACAGTTCGCCCTGCAGGACCCATATTCCCTGGAAGCCCCTGAGTACCTTTCTCACCCTGGAGTTGTTTTTTTTTAAAAAGTAATCAGATTAAATACTTTAGATCTACAAAGTCAGATATAAACAGTAATCTCATATTTTAAAAAAGATAATAAAAAAATTATTAATAATAATGTTACCCTTTCTCCTGCTCCTCCAGATCGACCTTCAGGTCCCTGAGGGCCTTGATAAGCCTGTTTTGGTTTAGTTTATCCCATGATTAAAATATTAGAAACAGGTGTATATAATGTTATATTCAAGAAATAAGATGCATATATATGTTATATACAAGAAAATGTATTTCAAATAAAACAGTGCAAAAAAGAAACAAAAGTAAAACCAATGTCCACCTCAATGCCAGGGTCTCCATCTCTTCCTGGCAATCCTGGATCACCAACAATACCCTGAGAAGTTATATGAATTATATTTGTATTAATTATTCAAATGTGATATAAGCAGACTGTTACACTGTATATTTTACCTTTTCTCCATTGCTGCCAACAAGTCCTTTTGGACCTTGCAAACCCTACATAAAATAGACATTCATGAACAGCTGGACGGCACTAAAACTTATTGATATTACAATAAATTACAGGTAAGTAATGGAATATTTACAGGTTTTCCTTTTTCTCCAGGTCGTCCTCTTTCACCAGGATCTCCTACAATACCCTACCATAAAGTGAACAGATAGCATATTTTAATGAGTACAGGGTCATTTTCAATTGTGGAAAGAAAGTAAAGTACATTGTGCTTTAAATGTTTAAAGGAACTTTTTACTTTAAAACTTCACTTAACTAAAGTAAACCTAGAAAGAAGCAAACTGAATTGCCTTCACAAAGCCCTGACTGTAAACCCATAAAACACCTCACATTGTGTTACAACCACTTAAAAGTGATTTTTTTCCATTTGAAATATTTAAATAGTTTAATTTTACTGAACATTCAAATGAGTATAATAACAAAATAATCAAATAATCAAAAACAATGTCCAAAAGTTTATGATGCTTTCCATTATTTCATAGCCCTGCAGATTGATGGGATGTATACTCTTAATGTAAACGATAGTTATTTAGCATCACACTCATCTAAAACAATATCCCTAATAAAAGAACTGCTCAAAATCCAACCACACCACTTTCTCACCCCTAAGCCAAAAATGTAAGGTTATGAGAATTCCTCTTCTGACCCAATGGTATTAAAAATTAATACCATTGAGATTGCATGCAGTCTCAGAGGTGACTGGTTTTGGATTTAGGAATGGAACAGAGGTCATAAATGTCACTGTGGTAACCACTGGTACACACTCTGCTGGGGCCTGCATGCATTTTCATACCTGCAGTCCCAAAAGTCCTGGAGGTCCATCATCTCCAGAGGGTCCCTCATCTCCCTTTATAAAGAAAAATCTTATTCAATTGAGGCACATGAGCACAAGGATTTTAAAAAAGGAATAAATGCACCAAATGTACCTTTACTCCTTGATAACCGGGAATTCCCTTATATCCCTTCTCTCCTGGAGATCCCTGAAAAAAACACCAAGGAGCAAATGAGTCACATATAAATCTGTAGCAACTTGAACTAATGCAAAAGTATTGTTTTAACAAATGGCCTAAAGCAAATGTTTAATTATGTTCTAGCTTACTCTTTCTCCTGGCAGCCCAGTCTCACCTCTGTCTCCTGGAGGCCCTTGAACTCCCTAAGGTTGTAAAGAGAGTACCACAAAAAATTTCTGAGTTGTTTCACTCATGTGAAAGAAAGTCATGTGTGCATTAAATCCATGATTATATGGCTATATATAAATATGTAATTATTATTACATTTTTAAACTTTATGAAAGTTTTATGAAAACCTTTATGTCTAAGGTTATAGAATGTCTGCAGTGCTCTTTACCTTATGGCCCATTGCACCTGGTAAACCTTTTAGGCCTTTAAATCCTCGGTCACCCTGCAAAAGAAAGATTTATCATCACTAATTAAACTGAACTGCAAAGAGCAAACTGATTAGACTTCTTTACCTTTGGGCCATAGATTCCTCTTTTTCCCTTTTCTCCTTTGATTCCGACATAGCCCTAAGAAAGTATTTCAACAAATTTACTTCACTGACAATATATTTAGTCATACATAAGCCATCGTATCAAAATAACACAGTTAGTAAAATGACAACCTTAAACAATATATTAAAAGCAGTGAAAAAAGTTAATGTAATATGTCCTGGCAATAAAGAGTGTACCTTAGGACCAGGTTCACCAATATTTCCATATTCTCCTGTGTGCCCCCGTACTCCCTATTATAAGAAAGGATTGACAAAATAAACAGTGTGCCAAATAATGCTACTTAACAAGATATCAATCAAACTGCTTAGGAAAAATAGACAAGCCTAGCTATTTAGGTAAGAAGTAGAAATAATCACTATTGATTGGACACAATAGCACATGCTAAACATTATTTAGAAACAATAAAACTGAAGTATATTTATTTATACTAACTAAAAAATAAAGGGTTAACAAAAGTGCATGTCAGTTAATTTGTAGCCAAATTTACCTTCTTTCTTGTGCAACAACGAAGTCCTCCATTTAATGAAGTTTTAAATTAAATTGTTTAGAGTCTGTGAGTCCTTGTGTGTACAAGGTATGAAAAAAATATATGAAAGATAAATCTGTAGATGTTTGGTGGTATCCTCCCCAGATCTGCACTTAAACTATTTGTTACAACATTATTATGTATTCTATGTATCAGAGAATCATTTTCAAAGGGTGGGTTTTAGGACCCTAATTCAGCTCACTACTGAGAACTGGAAACACATCAAGGACATAAATTACTCATCTGTGACTGGAAAGAATTACATGTTTTAAAAAACATTAGCCACATATATACAAAGATGATCCACTGGATCCTGATACATTTTGCTTTGTCCTTTAATTAATCTAATTCAAAAACCCTCTATGTGTGTTTGGTGCTTACTCTCTGGCTTTGATCAATGTAATCAGCAGTTACTCTTTTAAGAACAATTTTGTCAGGTTTGCTACAGCTTCTTTTTCTAAAGGTGTAGTTTTTACACTGATAAAACCAAACCCTACTTCATTTTAAATCAGATAATGTGGGCTTTATTAAAGTGTTACAGGTGGGGACCACCCTCAGAAGCAGTGGAAATCATCTTTAACTCACTGACATAATTCGCTTTATGTCATATTGGAACAAAGCCAGAGCATGATAAAAAGGAAAAACCAAAATAGCTTTATGTTTTATCTGAATTTTTAAATTGGTGGCCTAGTGGTTAGCATGTTCGCCTCTCAGTGCTTGAGATCCCAGGTTTGAGTTTCCATTGAGTTTCCATGTTCTCCCTGTGTCGTGTGAATTTCCTCCAGGATCTTCCACAGTCCAAAACCATTGATCAAGGTAAATTAAATGCTCCAAATTGCCCTGTATAGAGTGTGTTTGTGTGTGTGTCTGTGTGGGTGAGTGCCCAGCGATAGTTCAGCACCCTTTCCTTGGTGTATCCACCCCCTTTGCCCTGGGGAAATATGTTAAGGGTCTGATTTCACATGTTAAAGGTCTGATTTCACAGCCTGCACAAGGTGCCAATATTCTATTTTCATATCTTATGCCTGTATTGTTTAAATAGCAACGTGCTTGTAAATATATTTACACCAATGGCGTCATGTGTTTGGGTAAATTTCTGCAATGCTGCTATCTTGGCAACAAAAAAAAATTGGTGCACCACTGACTAAAATCAACCTAAGCAGCTGTCAGCTGTCAAAATTTACTGATATCTTGGCAGTAAACTTTCAACACAATGTATGCTGTGTAATAATTTAGTTTGAGTCATTTCTTTAAGACTAAACTAAGTTAAATTATTAGTCATCTTCTCTTTCCCCAGGTCTAGGGACAGGGAGTGAAAATTGTGTGAAATAGCAACTGGGTGGCACGGTGGCTTAGTGGTTAACACATTCATCTCTCAGTGCTGGGGATTCCAGATCAAAATTCAAATACCATTCAAATCCCAATTTGGGTGGTGTTTTCTTGTTCTCCCTGTGTGTGTTTCCTCAGGATTCACCAGTTTCCTTCCACATTCCAAAATCATGGATCAAGGTAAATTGAGTGCTTCAAATTTCAACATATAGTGTGTGTGTGTGTGCGCATGTGTGTGTGTGTGTGTGTGTGTGTGTGTGTGTGTGTGTGTGTGTGTGTGCGTGCCCAGCGATAGATTGGCGCCCTGTCTTCTCAGCACCCGAAACATTCTCCCCTGGAAGGGCATGTGGAACCCTCCCATGACCCTAATAGTGGATTAAGTGGAAGATAATGAATGAATTAATGAAATAGCCACTGGCTTTTAAAGGTAATTGTAAGTGACATGCTGATTGGTTTATTGCACGTTAAGTGAAAAACACCTATGAATAAATAAGAGAATTAGTACCTGCCTTTTGTGCCTTTTTCCTTCTTTTTACCTTCATTATGATAGCAAAAATACACTGATACACTCTAAATCAAGCTGTGTGGTGCACAGTTGATGGTTTACCTAAAGATCAATAAAATAGACCCCTAATTTCAGGTTTTGATTTCATTTAGATTTTGGGCAGATGTTTCTCATACCCACTGGTATGTTTTTTTCCTTCAAATGTAATGCTCTTGTATTATGGTAATGTTCTTTCTCACAAAAATCTAAATAATTTAACGTTGTACAAAGGAAGGTATATTTTACTTTCATGTAGAATTTATTTTTGATTAAATTAAAAGATGTGAGGTAAATATTTAGATTTAATGGAATGCTATGCTAGTATTGGTAATAAAACCAATTGCAGCTGAGACTGCCTGCTATAAAAGAGTGTGGCAGGCAACAGTGTTTATCATCACACAACAAGGCTTGTTCATAGCTCTGTTTCCATTATGCCTTTGCTCACTAGTGCTTCCACTGCCATTTTCCACAACTTCACTCATCTCCCTGGCCAGCCCCTACCCCTCTGCGCTCCACAAACCACCCACACAGACTCACTTACTCTCATACTTCACCCACAGCTTAAGACTCTGCATGTGTGCTCCACTACTCTAATAAGCCTTTGTTGGAGGCCAATTTACTACTGATAACTGTTGTTAAGTTTTATATGTAGGTACATTCAAATACAGAGGTAAAAGATCTGCCCTGTTATTTCTTACCCACTTTCCCATTTGGCCTGGTTCACCAAGATCCCCTTGCAGACCTGTATGTCCCTACAAATAGACATATATGCATTAAAAGATTAGAATTCCAACTAAATTGGTAAGCGTTAAGAAGTATGGAGTATGAGGCTCATTCACCTTTGGGCCAGGACTTCCATGGGGACCTGGCTGGCCATGGACACATTTACAATTAGTTCTGCCTCTTCCTGCACTGAGGCCAATTTCTGCATATCCTCCACACTGTAAAGTAACTCTAATAAGTATTTTGTTCAGGCTTGTTGACATAAATTCACATAGTATATTATATTAAACAACTCACCACATTGGAGAGCTCACAACAGCTTTCTGAATAGGGTTGGTCAGCATCACAGGACACATGCATCTTCTGCAGATCTACCTGTAAGTACATAGCACATATATTTGCCTGCAGATATATTATGGTGATGTGAAGTTTTAAAGATGTTCACATGCTGCAAAATCACAAAACCTTGCCACAAATCTAAAAGTCTTTGGTAAAGAGGATGTTGGGGACAAGGTTAACTGTTAACTAAAATTAGACTGTTCCCCCTATCTCTGAATTTCAGCTAAATATTTCAGCTAAATATTCATGTTTTTCCAAAAACATGCCAGTAGGTGAATATGAATACTAAATCTAATAGAATAAAGTGTCTCCTAAGAACACTTGTACAGGAGGGATTCTCACATTTCACCCTATGAGAGCTGGGCTATGCCACATCTTATTTAATTATATAATATATTTTCACATATGAAGTTTAACAGCAGCAAATATTCTAATATAAAACATTGACCATGTTTTCATTTATTTTACAAATATGTACAATTCTTATTTCATATTTTAAGTAGCATGTCACAATTACAGAACAGTAAATAGACTCTCCTTGTTAACTACAATATTAATATCCAATTTGTTTGTCTAACTATTGATTAAATTCAACATCTACTCCATCTTATTTTGCTACTAACTTGTTTGCAGCTTCATTTGTGTCATTGTATTTTCCATTTCCCACTATAAAAACACATTAACAAGAAATATCCACATAACACTAGTTTGTGGATTTTTTTGTTCAGATCTACATTAGGGTGGCACGGTGGCTGAATGGTTACCACGTTTGCCTCTCAGCACTGGGGATCCAGGTTCAAATTCTTGATCTCAGTGGAGTTTTCATGTTCTTCTGGTGGGTTTACTCCGTGTTCTTCGGTTTATTCCCACAGTCCAAAAACATGGATTCAAGGTAAATTGGCTGCTATAAATTGTACCTATATAGTGTGTGTGTGTGTGTGTGTGTGTGTGTGTGTGTGTGTGTTTGTCCAGCGATAGACTGGCGCCTTGTCCTCGGAGTACTTGAGGTATAGGGACCTTGGTCAAGGAACAAACTGTAGTGGCAATTTTTCAATGTTAAAGATTAAGCCTTTTACTTTTTATGTTTTGATGTAAGCAAGACAATTCTTTTACACTTACAGAGACAGAATGATCACTGGCAGCCCTCTTGGCGATGGAAATATAGCCATGGCGGATGACTGGCCTCGGCTCATTTAGCGGCTCTGTGCTCACTTCTTCACAGTCCACCAACAGCTTTACTTGGTTTGCTTTTACACTAAGAGCCAGTTTGTGCCATTCACCATCAAACATTTTTTGTACACCGTGGAAGGTGCGCAACATCTGTGTTTTACTGGGGCTGATGTAGAAGAAGTCCAGTGTACGAGTGTCACCATGAAACCGCAGTCCTACCAGATCCTGGCCCTCAAGGTCGCTAACTTGCCAAAGATTCCAGGATGTCCTAGCTGTGTCTTTGGTTATTTTGAAGACAGCTATGACAGAGTAGTCAGTGGGCAGACCATCTGGGTAAATGGTGCTGGACAAAAAGAAGGGTTGATGAATACAGTAATTAGATAATCACTGGAAAATTGTGTTTTCACTTTTAATCCTTTCTTTTTTTTCATATTATATATATATATATATATATATATATATATATATATATATATATATATATATATATATATGGTGCCCAGCGATGGATTGGCGCCCTGTCCTGGGTGTATCTGCCCAGCACCCGAAACATTCTCCCCTGGATGGGCATGGGTAACCCCCCCCCCCCCCCGCGACCCTGATATAGGATGAAGCGGAAGATAATGGATGGATGGATATGGATATGTGGTCAAAGCATTTATATCTTGCTATATCTTCTTCTATTATTAAAAACTTATCTTCTTATTTTCTTATTAAATTATATTTCTATAATACACTGGAGATCAGCACAAAATTAGCTAAAATATGCATCATATGCTAAATGATAATACATGGCCTGGTACTTCTTTGCTGAACTTAAAAGCAGTGAAGCAAGAGGATCTTAAAAAGGCTACAACAGCCAATGCTGTGGTAAAACATGAATAAATGCTAATTAAGATACATTATTAATGCTGATGGGCTAATATAAATGAACATGCTGTGCTAACTACATTTAAATTTTCCTTTTTTTTTTTTGTCAAATGGTTCGTAAGAGTTGCCAACCTCTGTTTCATTCTGAGTCAGTCTGAAGAAATTAGCACTAAATAATTCCAAGAACAATGAATCTGTTGCTTTAGGCCCCACTCAATTCTGTTTTCCTCTATGCTGTTGACCACATTTTGCTTCCGCCCTAGGTTGCTGATTTGTACTAATGTGCACTCCACTCTTCATTTGTAAACATGGATTGCTTGACAGGCTTGAAGAGTTCACCGAGGACAGTTTGCTTGGCCCAGGCACACAAAAGAACACATGCAGAAACTAATGCTGTGCCTAAAACTCACAGGACGTATTACCAGACTAACTCTGTTTCTAACTGCACATTATACACTTAAGTTTGCAAAAAAATTGTTATTTTACACCAGTGAAAATCGTATTATACAGGTATGTTAAAACAACCCAATTACTAGTCCTACTGAACCTTTTTTGTGTTTTAATGAAATAAGAACTTCTTCCATTTGTGAGTATAACATTCTCTCAGTCTGAATCAAGAAAAGTTAAGAAAGTGAGTCAAAGTATTCATAAGACACGTTAACAAATGTGTTTTAAAGAGCTAAAGTTAACTATGAATTATAAAAAAATACATATACTTCAAATTGATTATCTATGCTACGCTTCATATATTGATTTAATGATCTGTTTCTATTTGCTGCAGTACCTTAAGCTCTTTCTAAGGTGAAGGGATGGATTAACACGGTATGCTACCGAGTCTGGTTCTGATCCTTTTACTCGTCTCACCCCACTGGACTCAGCCACATGAAACTCTCCCAATAGATCATAATCTGAAAAACAAACACTCAAGATACACTGTCCTGGTAATACCACATGTTTGCAGTCTTTTACAGTTTCTCATCTTCTACATTGATTAACACTATGGCAGACATTCATATTCAAAGTGATGATGTGGTATCAATAGATATACAAATTTGGAAAAAGTAATGCACATTAAGTTTAAATAAAACGTTAATCAGTGTTGGATGTCTTTCTGTGTTGCAAAATCGTCCCAGTTTAAACATTTAAACTGGGACGTTGAAACCTCCAATTTACTAATCAGGAATTACAAAAGGAACAACCTCTTTCCAACTAAAAATGTCAGTGGACCTTTACTAACATTGACTTCATAATAAAAGGTTTATGGACAGAGCATTTTGATTTGTGAAAGCTTTAGCAATGTAGTGTAGCACTTCATTCCTATTTGTGTCCCAGTTAACTATACACACAGTGCACCAGTTTATTTGTGTGACTTTTACTAATAATTTATGCAATAATATTGTTAGTATATTTTACTGGAATTACTAACAAGTAGCAGGGGCTTATCTTGGCCTAAAGTAAGCATCTTGGTTTTGTAATGAGATGCTGTCAACTATAAAAGGTAGCATAATTCAATACTTTGACTTTTTGGCAATTATATATAGTATACAACAATACTGCAATATAGGAATGTTATGAAATTATTAAGCATATTTGAACGTAAATAATTGCTACATTAACAAATTACAAATTACTGGCTTCCTGAAGATGATCATATGTGATATTAACATTTCTGGGGTAATTCATAGAGCTTCTTTTAAAAGACAAAGTTCTATACTGCCCTGTCTTTCTTAAACTTTTAATGATAGTAGCTAGTGTATGGGCAGCTATAGTAACAAGCACAAACTCACTACCAAAATGCTTTGTATGGACTGTTGGTTTCTAACACTTCACCATTCTGAATTTTAACTCTTTTTGTTCACCAGACAATAGAAAAGAAGTAGTACATTAGAATTTTGCACGACTTAAATATTAACGGATGAATCTGTGTTATAGTAGGTTCAAATGTTCATTCTTAATTTAGAACATCAAAACAGTTATTACTTTTGTATTTAAGATAAAGAAGTACTTAATTTACTTACTGGGTAAATCCCGGCATTGAAAAATCCCAGAAAATGCAAGAAGAACATGTAGAACCACTATTTTTCTGAACAGTTGCATTTTAACACTTCTTAATTCTTAATTATACTTGAGGCCTAAAAAATCAAACAAAGAGAAGCTGGAGCAGACATGGTACTGGCAAGATTGATCAAAAACACTACTTGTAAATGACTTTGAATGAAAGTGTCTGACTAAATGTACATAAGCCTGCTTGTCTGGCACTTATGGAAATTGGTAGCAATAAGCCACATTAAGTCATGTGACGATAATTCTTACAAAAAAAACATCAAAGAAACAACAAAGACCAGATCCTGTAAGTTGGGTTTAATCTGGTTTTAAAAATACATTTTTATTTTCACATTTGCTGGTCTTTGAGTACATCTATAAACAGAGAGCAACAATAACAGTATAATTATGGATTATCAGTTTTTAAATTGCCACACTTTAGATCAAGTAAAAAATGTAAAATAAAATGTAAACTTTAAAATATATGGCCAAACATATACAGCTTTTATCTGCAAGTCCATCAATAGCAACTATAAATCCTGTCAAATTTGACGGTGGTGCATTTCGCAGTTAAGTCATTAAAATGACTGATTTTCTTTTGATGGGTTGTAGCTCAAATTGTTTAAATGGAAATGCTAAATAAATATTTATAAAATTTAAAGTGTGTAACAGAAAAATACTCTTCATTTAAATAAATTTTAAAACAAATAATTAACCCACAACTAGACAGTTATAATTTCGATCATGTCATAATATTCTATGGGCTATTTGTCCTAAAAACATTTACATAAGAGAACTACTTGTTAAAATGTACTTACATATTTCTCATTGGAGGAGTGTGGTGCTGAGAGCAGCCAGCTCTTTGCCAGGATCCTGTGGTATAGTCACTTTAATGCTTTAACTCATCACTGGGCCAATCCTTATGTTAAGCACATACTCCATTTAGAGCAACTACTCAACATGCCTTGGAAGCAAATGTGGCCCTTGCACTCCACTTCACCTTCAGTCCCTTGCACCCACTACACCTAGAAAATGCTGGGAATTAACTCAGGTAAATACACTTCTGTACAGCAGAAGTGTTTGTACTTTCTCTCAAAATATCTATTAATAATGAATAATTAATGTACATCATGTTCTAGTTTTAGTGGTTGTCATAAAGTTGTCATGTTTTAGCCTTTACTGAACTCTAAACAGCTTCTGTATTGTTTGAAATGTTTGAAATTCTCTTTCAGCTAAACATGATGATAAATTTAAATTTAAAATTGAAAAACGGAGATCAATGTCCATCTATGCCGAATTTTACTCTATACACAATCTTCACTAATATTATGTTTTTAACAAAGTTTATGTAGCATTTATCCAAAAGCACAGCAGTATTATTAGTGGCTAACAGCTCATTTAATGTGGACACTATTAATAGTATGTGAGTTTCTCTAAAAGCTTTGCTGATGTAACACACTTTCATATAAATTATTATTATTTTCAATAGGGTAAGTATTAAATAAAATAAATATTAATATGAATTACTCTTTTGTACTGAGGCAATTTTCAATGTCAATTTATCAGAACAGAATGTAATGTATACAAGCTATAGCATATTTCAAACTGTGAATCTTCTAAGAAGTCACTGATAGAGGGATGCAGAATGTCACAGGCAGGCATGAGTGAAACTGTGTAAACATTCCATTGGATAAAAAAAGGTGGTGGTGGGGGTTGCAAATACAGTAGAGCATACATAAAAGACAGTACCTGAATGTACACAAAGAAACTGGGTAATCATGGGTTCACGTGTGGTGTATAAGACATTTACTATAATATAAAAAAGTGTTATAGACAGACTATTTTTTAGCTTTCTCAAAATCACTTAAAGCTATGAAATCATTTTTATAAAGGTGGATGTTAATAAGCAGTCATTTGAAAATGAGTGGAAAAAGCCCAATAGGTATTAAACAAAAGCTTGTAAATAAAACAGTCTGTTCATTAATTTGATAACATAGTAAAGTGCACAGTAACAATTATCCCCTTGCACGAAAATTTGTTAAAGAGAGCTGTTAATAAATGATCGTAACCTACTAATGATAAGCCATAAATGGTGTGTAACTCTCAACACTGGATAAAACCTCCACCTATAAACTGCTCAAGGAAAGAGCAGTTTATACTCTTCATTAAAGTGAAGAGTTTTAGAAACTAGTAACACACATTATGAGGTTAGCATTCAGGGTCATCGTTCCTGCTTTCATCTCATCTGATTACACACAGCCTTATTTCTTCTATATATATGCTACTATTAATCCAGTACACACCAGGGCCCATCTGGCCTTATTTAGTAAGGAAGTCCCCTGTTCTTCTATCCAGAGTCTGCCAGAATGCTGACATTGTCTATTTTTCCCCTTGCAATAAAAGCCTAATGTATTATTCAATAAGCATACCATTGTAAGCCTAACAATCTAGCCCATGCATCTGTATCTGATACAATTCACGCTTGTGTCTAAGATGGATGAGTAATAATGTAGATGCTATTAATAAGTAGAATAGAAAAATAAAGGCACTTTTTCATATTGCCAAAGCTTTCTGCAAGCTGATTTATTACAAAACATTTGTGAGTGATTTATGGTTCACTGAGGCAAAAAAAGAATAATACATTACACAGACATAATTGCATTTATATAGAGCTATTAGTCTGAACCTTGCAAGGTTCGTGTCAAGGTGAACTGGAACACAATGATAGGATTTGCACATTATTTGTTAATGCAGCAGTTGCTGTAATGTTCAGACAGAGCATTTAATGCGATTATAATGGTAATTACTGTATTGCCCTTTAAGATGTATTCTCTGTGGCATATCATTGCACTTTAAATAGTTGAATAAATAGTCATGTGCCCTGGAGAATTATAATGGCATTACATTTGCAAACAAGCATGTCAGCTGAAAAGACACAGTACATATCGATACTCAGTCAGCATGTGGCAATATGTCAGTTTGCTTTACAAAGTACAGTTATTTTTTCCTGCCGATGCTCACAATAATAGCAGCAATAAAATCAAATTGTTTCATGTGCAACTTAATTCACTAAAAAAATACACAATAAATACACAAAACTATCAGATTTCACTCACTCAACATCAATCCCATGTTTTCAACTTATTGGTTTAAAGAATATTTTACAACTTGCTACAAGTTTGCATTAGATAATGACTTTTGCAGTTTTTAGTGTCTCCCGAGTGTCTGTTCTTTGTCCAGTGTTTTTCAGCACAGTGCGGTGAGAAGCTGTTTCTGCTGCTGACTATCTCTTAGTGGTGCTTTTGGCCAGTTTGCTGTTTATAGTGCTTTTCCTTTGGGGAGTCGGGATTTTGGAGTGTTTTACTCTAGACTGGCGGGCTGACGAGCGAGGTCTCCCTGAGTCCGTCACGGTCTCCGACACGTCCGAGCACACGGACTGGATGTCAGAAATGTCAAAGTCGGAGGCATCACTTCCTCTGCGGCTGCTTCCACGGCTCCCTGCCTTACTGCCGGGCCGGCTGGAAATTTTACTGAGTCCTGAGAAGGGACACATTCAGTAAATATTATGGAGGAAAAAAATCGGCAAAATCCATACTGTGAATGGTTAATGAAGAGTTATAACAAAATTACCTTTTTATTACAAAATTAATTATAAAACAAACAAGGCTTACCTGAGATTTATCCACCAATATGCATTTTTGGAATAAATACTATACATTCATTTTTTAAGTAGATATTTCTGCATGTGTGAAAGTGAAAAGAAAATGTTGCAGAAGAACTCTACTAACTGTATTATACTTAAAGATTTATGGTGTTTAAGGAGAGTTATTAGACAGTTATGACAGAGAGCAGGAGACAGCCCAAAATTAATACATCATAAGGGTAATGTTATCTGTAAAGATATATATATATATATATATATATATATATATATATATATATATATATATATATATATATATATATATATATATATATATGGAAAATAATTAAAACACTGTTCCAAACTAACAGCATTGAGTCAAGTTTAATATAATTTTTTTCTTTTCACAATAAGTTCAACAATAAAGGTTGAGCTTACCAGTGGCCTGACCTTTGGCCCTTAGAACAGCAGTGTTTATCAGGGTTCCATCCTCTCCAGACTGGAAGCCTTTTCCTGATAGATAGCCTGGCAAACGAAGCTTGCTGCCTTGAATGGGGGTACTCTGCCAAAAACAAGAGGTAATCACAGTCAATGAGCTTATCAGAACTCCTAAAAATTAAATCTTTACATAAACTATGGCAGTAACAATACTATAATTTCAGCTAGCAATTTTAATTACATTATTCACTATCTGTACCACTGTAGTGCAATAAATTCTCATATTACACTTAAAAAAACACTTAACTTGTGTTAAAAACACAAGTACTCCTGTTTAGTCATGCATATCTCCTCCTTTGTAAACAGTGCAAACCATAAAAACTCATGCAGACACAATTGTGTTTTTTGGTGTTAGACAGGATTATAGAAAATTTCATGGTTGCATAAAAGTGAACCAAAAATTCCCTTTAGCATTTATTTAACAGATTAACATTTATATTGCCCTTTTGTATATATAAACACGTCTAATGGAGCATCTCTAAAAACTGCAATTTCCCACTGGGGATTAATAAAGTATTCTGATTCTGATCAAATAACAAAATGTATTTGCAAAAATACAAAAACAAAAATTTAAACTTTAGGAATGTTGTGACAGAAGTTTCCATCATTTGGGAATTAAAGATAATATTTTTGCAGTTTTGCAAGTGGATTTTAATATTTTTAATATTACTTGTTTAATGTTTTAGTTCAACAGTCCATATTCACATCGTGTAGTGCAAATTTGTTTAGCCACAGAACACAATAGTTTCAGCTTGCCTTTCTTGCATTGCAGTGCTGGACAGTATCATGTGACAATGATTACAAAATTACCAAAAAGTATTCCTTAGCTTATGTGGGCATGTCAATCACAGTAGCATGACA
The DNA here is from genome assembly GCA_019802505.1 of Corydoras sp. C115. Taxonomy (NCBI): domain Eukaryota; kingdom Metazoa; phylum Chordata; class Actinopteri; order Siluriformes; family Callichthyidae; genus Corydoras; species Corydoras sp. C115. The sequence continues at coordinate 4,695,710 of JAFMOC010000007.1, forward strand.
CATTCTCAAACAATTTTGCTAAACACATTTTTTTTTGTGCTAGGCCTTTCATCTGACTCCCTAAGTTGATATGCTCCTGAAAATACCAGGTTAACCACGACCCATACTTGCAGTTATTATGCCTTAATTTACACATAATGATTTGTAAATCCTTTGACTGATATTTAGGCTGTGCAAGTCCTCAGAAATGAATGTTACATGTACGGAAGGTGCAGTATACACAAAAACAGTAGGGGCATTCCAGGCATTTAACAGCATCAAAATAGCAGAACATTTTGTCCATAAAGTCCATAATTACCCATATCAGGAAACATGGAAACAAATTCACTCTTATATCTGTGCACAGCGGAAAATAATTGGTCCCAATTTTCTGGTCTGCCCTCTAGTGAATGCCTCTAGTAATATGCATAGCATGTTGGCAAGTGTGTCAGAAACAATCATGAAGCAGCTGGTTACCTAAAAGCATACATTACCAAGCAGCAAATATTGTCAACATTAAGCCTTTAATTGATGCTTCTTTTATATTTAATTTTGATTATTGCAACTTTTATTGCTAGTTTAGAACAACATAACTACAACTTATTCAGTCTTATATTACGTTCCTTTTGTCTGTTAAACAAAGATTTAATTCGTTTAACAAACGTAAATAAAAAAGTGTCTAAACTTTTCTGGATATTTTGTGTCTGTGAACTACAATCCTGACAATTGGGTCTGTAAATCACAAAGCATAAATCAACAGACTTGACACATATAACACAGTAAATATACTCCAAAAACTACTATAAGTATTAGAGTCCCAAGCTTTGATAGAAAACCAGCAAAATTCAAGCACTTGAAAAACATGCAAATCAGAAGTTACTGTCACCTCCAAAGTTACTGGTTCCCTAAGTATGAAAAAGTATGGCCTAAAATTTAACTTGTTAAAAGTTTAATTAAAAAAACTAATCAACAAAATAATTTAGCTTCTAATGTTAACACTAAGAAGTATATTATATACAAATCATGCATTAAATTTAATTTTGCAGAACGAAAATTTTACAAATAAGATCCACATTGTGGCCCAGTATTAAAAAAATCCAAATGCAAATTATTTTGGTTATATATTTGAGCAAAGAACATTTACACACCAGGTTCATAAAAGCCATTTTTTCTTGTAAGAAACATTAATTTTCTCAATAATCTGCCTGAAACAGCTGTTAATTTAAGCCACTACTTGGAATTAAGTCTGCTGAAATGAATTTCATGTAGCAGTCTAATGTAGAATTTAATGTAGTACCTATCGATTAAAATCCTTAGTAGGAGTAGTCATTGCAAAATAAACAAATGCAGACTAATTGGCATGTACCTGCAAATTCACATACATACAGGTCCAGATGTAGGGTATAAAGATAGTATTCCTTTATATATATATATATATATATATATATATATATATATATATATATATATATATATATATATATATATATATATAAATGAATCACAAGAACATCATAATACTATACTAACAGTACCAATAATTCTGGAGCTGAGAGTATCAGTATCCTTTAAGAGTTAGTAGAGCATTCCAGTTGTTACTGTGGCTTTTAAAGAAAAACAAGAGCCCAAAACTTGAACTGAAATTTCAACCAGATGAAAGCAGTAACTTTTAAATCCCACGTTGAGGGTTAATTTTAGGTGAATACCAGCAAAAATGACAATGGGTTAGTAACTATTGTTAGATCAGTGCAGATACATCAGGTGTTCATCACGCCTGTTTATTAAATATACCTCAGTAGATGACCCTTGGATCTCAAATGAGTCAGATGACTTTAAAGGAGTAGCTGATTTGCTGTTTGTCAGCCAAGGTTTATCATAATTGCGGCTTAAATGTTGGATACTCTGTGAGGAACAATGGTGGGTTACAACCAAAAATGTACAGGTGGATTAAATGAGCAGAAATCAATATTTTTTCTATGATTTAATCAAACAAACAGAGCTTCTAAACCAGATGTACTTTTCTGTAGTTCTTAAAATTGTTGGAGCAACATGCTTATTTTGTTGTGTGGTGTATGCGTTGACTGCACAAATGGCCAAATTCCTTAGAACACTGTATTTATGGACATGTCAATATTTTATGAAAATGAATGCAGTTTGATTATTTAATTTCAGGGATCCACCACACTGTGAAGAAACTAAAGCTCATGATGAAAATAAAATAGACTATAACCACCAGTCATGGGCTTGTGGGTAACCAGCCTTGCAACCTGAACGTCCCTGGTTCGATTTTTGGTCCCACCAAGAACTAAGGCTGAAGAGCCCTTGAAGAAGGCACCTAACCTCAATTGCTTCCCGGGTGCCATATACAGGGCTGCACACCGCTCCCAACTTAACTGAAGTTGGAAATTTTAGAGGATAAATTGAAAACTTTGGATGCGTGTTTTCTTATCTTTGCTCCTACATATCTGTTCAGAAAATTTGTGGCAACATTTAAAAATCAGAGAAAGCAATGTTATGTTGAATTAAACTATGCTGTAAATAAGTATCAGTAATTAAAAGGCAATAAATTGCAAAGTAAAATAAGTTCTTAAAATAAAAATCTTTTACCTTAGGAGTACCAGGGGCAGCTGGATTGGGCTGTACAGCACAGCTATGACTGGAGTTTGACCTGTTTGGCGAGGTGCCCCGAGAAGATGGCCTTGACCGTCGACCTCTGTAACGAAAGCTAGCCATCACCTGAGTGGTCCCCTCTGGAAGGATAAACTTCTCTCGCAACTCAATGTTGGTTCTACCTTTAGCTAAGAAGAACACACACAGAACCTTGTATCAGTATATATAAGGAGAACTCAAGTGGAAGAGGAAATACACATTGATAATGAATATGAAAAAAATCATCAGCAGGCCATTAATGTAATGGCTGTCACACAGGTGAGGAGTGTGATGAGTGAAAAATAAACATGTTGCATGCAGTATCACATCACTCCGATATGATGGCAAAACCATGAAACATTATTGAAAGGATATTCTGCTTTTTTATTCTGTTTTTTACATCAAGCCCTGAGTCGGTTCTCCTTTTTCCTTTGGTTAACAGGTTAGTAAAGACTGTTCTTAGCTACACAGATCTGAATTAATTTACTTTAACAAGGCAATCAAATCGCCATTTGTACAGAGGTTCAAGCCCAATTATGGGCATGAATGTAAAAGAGATTGCTGAACAGACTTCACTGAAAGAGCCAAAACCACACTGGACCAACAGACAGAGCAGAAAAGCAGCCTGAGAGGCAATGCACCAAACAGCTACATGCAAGAAAAATGTTAGGGAGAAGCCTAAAGTACATGTTAATGAGAATACCATTCCACTCCAGCAGCAGCACTCAGACCCACACACAAACACACAATCACACTGGGATGCACACATACCACTGGGATGGAGCAAGGAGAGAAAGTGTGAGAGTTGCCAACCTATAGGAGACTGAGTAATTGATGAATTTGATTCCGAGCGCAACATTTTACTCCCGTGGTGATGAACTAGAAGAAATGATAGTTGGGTTCTTAGCACATAACAGAACATTGTGTATTTTTAGCAGGAACACAGCAGAACAACAGATAAAAAGGGGGCAAACTACTGAGAACTGCTTAGTTGAAACATGACAGCAAGCTTTCCAAACATTATACACAGCCAACCAGAATGCAAAGGTAAATGGCTCAGCCACATGTATGTGAGCAAAATTAAAAAATTACCTGGCTTGGTTTATATATATTTTTTTGTGATGTATGAATCGCAATACAGTGAATTTCTGTGAATTTGCAAACTGTTAATTATTTAAGCAATAAAACTATAGCCAGCAACAAAAAGGAATGTGCAAAATTGTGCACCCTAACTTATTACTACTTTATTTTATGAAGAAAAACAGAGCATGGGGATACTGTAACAGCTAGAATTTCTTTTGTTATTGTACATAATTCAGACAGCTTGAACTTTTGAGCAAAATTGTGGATATTTAAAATTCCAAGAAAACATTTTTATGAGAAAACATTACAGACAACAATCTAAAACAAAAACTTTATACAACTTAGCATATAATTAAATTACCCCATAAATCTACCATAAACTATATTTTAAAGTAATTTAACGCAAATAATTAATATAAATAAATCATAAACATGCTTTATGTGCACAATTTAAGCACTAGAAGTTTTCTACCAGAGTTAGAATTTTAGCTGCTATAAAAAGTAATAGAAAAATATATACTCTGCTATCATGGCTTTATCTTATGTACTGACATTTTAATTTCACATTAAAAAATAAATCTTATTTTTTTGTCCATGCATCACTACTTTTAAAGGTTTATGATTTTACATAAAAATTACCGTGTGTAATTTAACAGGTGTCCAAATATTGATTTTATTTACTGTATAGGGGGAAAATATATTATATTATAGTATATGAACAGAGCACTTATATGCAACCTAAAGCAGAAAAAACAATATCCGAGTTGCAGGCCATTACTGTGTCAGTTAAAAAAAAAACAACCAATAGCAAAAAATGGAGAGATTGCTGCACTATATTGTTAATGTTTGCTCATAGCATCATACATCATAGCCAGGTAAAGTTTGTTAAAGTAAGTTTTATCTGGATACAAACAAAATAATAATAAAAAATAATAATTAAATATCAAAACTTCAACTGGTCAAACAAACTGTTTGATTAATATAAACAGTCTGATGGATTATAAAAATTAGATCTGAAATTTAAAATATTTGCATCAAAATTTGTCAAACACATAGGGTTGTTTTGCTTAAAGTCATGTCTTTATGCAAAAGTTAATTTAAATAAAAACAGGATTGTGGTACCTCTACATGGGTCATTTTTAACTAGAAATTCATCCAGGGCCATCCAACCTCCTCCCACCCGCACCATGACAGTGCTGCGCAGGATCCGCACCAGCCTCAGCTGCTGTGAGTCTCCAAACTAAGCGAGAAAAAGAGCAATGAGTCAAACTTGCGTCACTTTGATACCCTTGCACTGCACAAAAAAGCTGATTCAGAATGGGAACACTGCAATTTGTAATAAGCATCTCTACCATATTTTTAAATTTATTTAACTGAATCCATAATCGTTTATAATGACTGAGAGCTTTTAATTTTTAAATTACAATCAAAAGATACAAAAGATTGTGCTTGTTTCCATCTGAGCAGTCAGCTTTTACAGATACACATCAGTTTCATTCCAGAGGACATACATAGACATACATGGTTAATCCAACAGGTTATCTTCAGTTGTGTGCTTAAATTGGTTTATTCTCATTATGAATAAATCACAAGGTTAAGAATGTGAATTGTGTGATTGTTTACTGTACATATTCTAAATTTGCTCTGCTATATGATGACCACTAGAGTGTGCTGCAATGCTGACTTTTGGTCCTCAAATCAAAAGGTGGTCAGCAGAACTACCCTCTATCTTTAGCCTGAAAGCCAAAGACAATGAAGAAATTAAAAATTAAAAAAGTTTACCAGTTGGATTTGACCATGGAACAGTTCACAAGATTTGACAATGACAAGTCATGCTCTCAGTTGCAAACGAAATCCAACCATCATAAACCAAAAGAAGTTTCCATAAATCATGAATACATACAACAGTTGCACTTTCTGAAGCTACAAAACCACCAGAAAAAATAAAATATGTGTGTGTTGAGGTTGATGCAGAATCAATATGGGAATATGACTCTCTAACACACACTGGATCAACACACTCCGACACACTGATGACATTCTTTTCGAGACTCCTTCTGGTATGTCTTCCTTCTATGTGATAACCAGAATGAATTGATGTCATTGGTGAAATTTGGTGATTGTGGAGAGAAGATGGGTTTTGAAGCATGAGCAGGTAGCAAATATTTAAAGGAAGTCACAATAAATGGCTTAAGAGTAACCATTTACCAGGATACAGCTTTCCAAAACAGCAACGTGCAGTTGAGAGTTTAGATTTTGATAGTCCCTGTTTGTTAAACTCTCATCGGCGATAAAAGGATCATGTAAGCAGTGAACCAGACCAAACTGTCGAAAGAATTGTTTCAGTTGATGTGGAACAGCAAAAACTCAACAAACTGGAGAACATAAAAGCAAAAAAGCTGGAACATAAGCAAAGGAAAATGAGGTTTGCATGAATTTTCCAGGCTGAGCCCCAAATGGCTGAGAATTACCTTATACCACCCACTCCACAATTACTGACACCCTAAGATGAGTAAAAATCATTATAAGAAATTATATATATATATATATATATATATATATATATATATATATATATATATATATATATATATATATATATATATATATATACAATTCTTTAATTTGCTTAACCTCACATTGAAAATTCCAAAGAAGCAATTCCTTGAGCCCCAGTTGTTGGCAGAAATTCATAAGAAGAAACTATCTGCAGTAGTTTTCCATTACTTAATGAAACAGTGGCAAAGTTGATCAGACACCAGCTTGTAAGTTGGAGACAGAGCTGAGGAAACAAGGGAGGTATCTGACTCACTTTCTGTGTTCTATTAAGTATGTCTGTAAAGGGATCTCAGCAAAAGAAAAATAAGAGAGCTATATGCATATGTGTATGTAGATATGTGTGTACATATGTGTGTGTGTGTGTGTGTGTTCTAAAGGACATTTAAAATACAGTTAGCTGTAAAATTGAGACAAAATTTAAAGTGTGACAATGGAAGTCAATTACTGAATTTGTCAAGCACCAGTTTTTAGTGTCCTTGGTGCCATTTTTAGCAATATTTTTTATTTAGTTAACTAAAATATATAGGAACATTCAACATTATCATATGACAATTGAACACAAAATTGCTATAAAAAAGTGTGCTACAACTACAAAAAATAGCTAAAATAAAATTTTCCATATAATCAGATCAGAGCAGTAATTAAGAAAGTTATAAACATGTACTGTTATTAACTTGCCTGAACACCACCAAACACAGCAAGGACAATGATGACAAAAAAAAAATCAATAAAATAAAATGAAAACAATTTTTCATTTTATTTTTAGTTAAACAAAAAATGTTGTTTTGTTTTGATACAAGCAAAACTCTGGCAAGATGTTTTAAAACTTAATGCCTACTTTTAAGTATGGTAAATGTTTTATAACATTCATTCATTCATTCATTCATTCATTATCTTCCGCTTTATCCTATATTAGGGTCGCGGGGGGCTTCCCCATGCCCATCCAGGGGAGAACGTTTCGGGTGCTGGGCAGATACACCCAGGACAGGGCGCCAATCTATCGCTGGGCACACACTCACACACACAGACACACTCTACATGGGGCAATTTGGAGAATTCAATTGACTTGATCCATGTTTGTGGACTGTGGGAGGAAACCGGAGAACCCGGAAGAAACCCACGCGGACACGGGGAGAACATGGAAACTCCACCCAGATGGGGATTCGAACCGGGAATCCCTAGTGCTGAGAGGCGAACGTGCTAACCACTAAGCCACCGTGCCACTGTTTTATAACAGTCTTGTTAAAATTGTTTCATATAAAGAAAAACAACCCATGTGTCATCCCCTTTGCCTACCTAAGTTGCATCCATCTCTTAGCATGATATGTACTACGATCAGGTATGTATGTAAGATTATCCTTATATCCATGTTTCTGTTTATTTTAATGACTAAAACATTTTCTTCAAATAGCAATTAGTATTTAGGACAGCAGCAAAAAAAACTTTCTTGGTCTGTTTCTGCTCATAATGAATGTGTTTTAATGAAAGATAAAACGTTTCTCTTTCTTTCAATGTGAGGTTAATTTTACTCATCAAAAGATACATTTTTGGAATTCTTTTTACTCATTAATGTCAGAAATGTCAAAAACTCTGGAGGGGTAAAGTGCTTATACAAAGCATGATGCATGCCAATAATTTGACAGAATTAATACAAAACAGGTTACATGTAAAATTAAATTAAATTAAATTAAATTAAATTAAGTTGTTTAAAAGTAAACCATTAAAAGCTATGCAGTGTATTTTATTTCCCCTTAAGTTAAGTCCATAAGCTGAAACTGTATAATTCCTAAGGCATTAGAGAATGCAATAGAGAGTAAGCCCACATTTTGTTAAGCTTCAAAGCATCCAAAAGCACACAAATCAGCACATAAATATTTAAATGGAATGAAAGGTTGTTAGCCATGTAGTGTAACTCAAAAACAGACATGCAAGATTTTAAAAGTTAGAGAGATGCTTAAACTTCCTAATAAGGACTAACATTCCATTTCTCATGACATAAATTTAGGACTGAGGTGGGGTGCTCACACATTGTTCTAACCAGTACTAAAATAGTCTAACAGTGTGCTAATGCTGGCATTAATGTGATATTAATAAGCTGACTTAAAACTATGCTGATGCATTGCACTTCAGAGCAATAATACATATTGTGGCTTTTTTCTATAAAACATTTATAGTGCATGTTTTCTCTCCACCACTTTTAATTTTAACTAAATAAGCATATGTATGTATACCTTTAAAGATGAAACAACTAGTAATGTAAGGGAGCATTTGTAAAGTTATTTATGATTAACTGCTTCTGAGTTTAGAATTGACTAAAAACCACCTATTTGAAGTGGTAGTGGGAAAAAAATGGGTCACAACAGCACAATAGTAAAAAGGCACTGTGTATATATACCTGGTTTCCAAGGTAGAACTGAACAGCAGAAAACACAAAATGGGGAAAAAAAAACAAATTTTAGGAAAAAAGTACAATATTTGCTTAATAGTGCTTTTAAACATTCATATACAAAAATAAACCATGAATACTTTATGCAGTTACAAAAACAATACATTTTAAAATATGTTATAACTGGTGTTTATGACAAACTACATATAAAAGCACATTTGATGACTCAGTCAAAGCAGTCAAAAAACACACATTTCTCAAAACTGACTGTTACATTAGCGCATAATTCATTCTAAAAGTAAACGCTTTTACTCTGTCTGAAGAGTACAGCGTGCGTTTGTAAGTTACAAAAACTTTAGATAAAGGGGGTTGGGAATTTCTCTAGGGGCGCTCCGGCTCATTTGTGTAACAATGGACACTAAGTGGTGCACTGCAGGGGAGCGGGGGATTTGCGCGCACACACGTATGACGACAATATTCGTGGTTCCAAGGAAACCAGTGTTAATACTAAAATCTTACACAATATCAGGAACATACCCAATAGCCTGATCTTGTTTTGGGCTGTTGGTTATTTGTCTGTGCTTTGCTGGTTATTAAATGATTTGTACCAGCATCCATATCATTTAGATAATTATGATTAATTCTGTTTACCTTTTGAACAAATCACATGTGTCTCTGTGCTTTCCATATTTGTGCATTGTTTGGTGAGATGTATTTGTTTTGATTTCTGGCCATACAGTCTCAATCACTGTTCCTTGGTTGTAAGTTTATTTGATTGGCTTATATATTTTATTCATTCATTCATTATCTTCCGCTTTATCCTATATTAGGGTCGCGGTGGGGTTCCCCATGCCCATCCAGGGGAGAACGTTTCGTGCGCTGGGCAGATACACCCAGGACAATGCGCCAATCTATCGCTGGGCACACACTCACTCACACAGACACGCACACATACACACTCTATATGGGGCAATTTGGAGAACTCAATTGACTTGATCCATGTTTTTGGACTGTGGGAGGAAACCATAGATCCCGGAGGAAACCCACGCAGACACAGACGGGGAGAACATGGAAACTCCACCCAGATGGGGATTTGAACCGGGAATCCCTAGAGCTGAGAGCCGAACATGCTAACCACTAAGCCACCGTGCCCTTATATATTAATGTTTTACGTATTATTTCACACATTTACTTCATGGTTTATTGACATTACTATGCTCAATTTTGTCTAATTTTTTATTTTAATTTAAGCAGACCTCTCATAAAAATGCTTTGTGCTTGTTTTCTTACCCGGTATTTGTTGGCACCAATTTGCTCGACTTGAAACCTTTTAGGACACTTGCACTTTGCTACTTGACGAGTTACCTAACAATAAGAAGTTTATATATTAGCTGGAAAAAAAATGAAACAAAAATATGATCTAGTTTTCAGAACTGTGCACATACCTCATCTTCAATCTTATCAGCATCAGTTAGTGGTTTGTATGCATCTTTGTTGGGGTGCAGAGCAGCCACAAACTCATAGTAGTCTATGAAACCGTCCCCATCCCGATCAAAAATGTCTGCTACAGCACTCATCTCCAGTCGGCTGGTGGGGAACTCTTCACAGAGCAAAGGATGAAGTGATAACTTAATGGTCTGTCATGCTAATATTAGGTAAATTGCAGTTAAAATGTACATACTGGAAGAAAGGATGCCTTCAATGAACTCCTGTCTGGTGACCTTTCCGTCCTGGTCTTTATCGATGCGTCGGAAGAAGTCCATAACTCTTGATTTCTTGTGGTTCATCCAGCGCATATAACGCTTCCTCCAAACATCAAAGTCAAAGTTGGCAAACTCTTTTAGCTGTGGAGATATTGAGGAGAAGACGTTTTAATGGAAAACAGAAGACATTATTCTTTGAGCATGTGCAGCCAGTAGGTTTTACTGACCTCCTCTTGTCGGTCAAGAGCATCATTGAGTTTTCTTCTTCGGTCCAGAGCCAAAAGCCAGACCTGCTGCCATTTACTGACAAGCAGGTTCACTCTGGGGTTCTTCATATTAATTTGAGACTGGACTGTCACAGGATACATTGATTGAGTTGGGGATCTTTTCCCTAAATATCAGATAAATTATTATTTTAACAAATTAAAAAAATTACAACAATCTAGCATGTAATATACACTAAGAGAACACTACGCTAGAACCACTAGTGTAATCAGCCAACAGTGTAACAGCTGTGCAATGTATAATATCATTCACATTGAGATCAAAAGCTTTAGGTAATGTTTAGATTAACAAAGGGGAAATGAGGAAAAAAATAATGCAATTATTATGTAATTCAGACTAAATTATTGTTGTAACAGATTGGCTTGTTTGAGCATTTCAGCAACTGCACAACAGATCCAAAAAGTTTCCATGTCAAGTTATTCTTGCGCAATTAAAACAAAATAGGGCTTGGTACTACCACCACCATGTTTTACATAAAGAACGAGAATTTTTCAAGACATACTTCTTTTCTTATAAAGCAAAAATATATTTTTGGTTCAATCTATTTACAAATAACCTTCTGACTTCGAAACAGAGCAGCAGCTTTCTCATTGTAATCCTTCCATGCACATTATCGTGTTCAATGTTTTCCTGATGATGGAATATTCATTCATTCATTCATTATCTTCCGCTTTGTCCTATATGTATATTAGGGTCACGGGGGGGGTTCCCCATGCCCATCCAGGGGAGAATGTTTCAGGCGCTGGGCAGATACACCCAGGACAGGGTGCCAATCTATCTCTGGGCAATGATGGAATATTAAAACTGGCAATTCAGAAAAAAGGACAACAACTTCTGAAAGGGGGTGGTCTTATAATCTTTTCTAGTCAAAATGTCATTACTTACTCACAACTTTAGTTATAATAGTGGGTACCAGAGTATACAGAAAAGTGAATACTTTTGGTATATTTAAATTAAGCAAGTTTAATCTTTGTTCTGAAAAACATACTGCCTGCTCTGCCTTTGTCCAATACAGGAATCTGAGACTGAGCTGGTGAATCAACTAGGGCTTTCCTTTTATGGGTCTTAGTGACTTTGTCCACGTCTGGTTGCTTTCTGGTCATCTCTTCCATAAAAGTCTGAAGTACAGAATTAAAATAAAATATTATATCTCACTTCAAACAATTAAGCATAACTGAAATCTAGTCTGACATTTGCTAATTTTCTAGATTCATTGATAAGTAATACCTGATGCTCAGTGATGAGAGATTTAATCTCCTCTATCTCTTGAGGAATTGACACCTTGTCTTGCTCAGTCAATGTACTTTCAGCCAACTGTAACCAGTTTAACAGATCCTCCAGCAGCTCCTGATTGGCCAGAAGCTCATTCATAGCACTAGATAACCTCTGCTGATGCTGTTTCGCCCATGCTGTTACCTGAATTAAAATAAAAGCCTTGTTATATGTGAACTATACTTACAACACTTTAAAACAAATGTAATTACTATAATTTATTGTATTCATAAATAAAAAGCATATACCAATTGTTTATTTTAGAATCTTGTCAGAAGTTCACAAATAACATATTGTATCACATACAGTTATCATACAAAGAAATTGACATATTTGAATCAATGTTATTTAGATAAATAAAACTGTATAAATACTTAGGACAACGGATTAAAGATCACCTCCTCAAATCGGGCTCTTATTATGGTGTTCCAGTGTTTCACAGTGGAAAAGGAGTCTGGATGGCAGATGGCTAAGATGGCTTCCCCCAAGCCAATAGCTTTGCCCAAAGCACCACTCTTCTCATCAAGCTTATTCATAAATTCCTGCTTAGATCAGAATTCTTTCATTAGCCAACAGGACTTTGCCTTATTTACTTAAATTCTATTTTTGTGAATAATGTCTGATAAAAGTACATGGAAAAACTGTATTCTGCTTCAAACATGAGATCATGCTTAAAAGGCCTAAAGCCAGAATACACTGGCACTAGGTCATAAAGCCTAAGAGACCCAGTGTAATGCAAGTCACCATAATGGCATGCTTAATCAAAAAGGAAATGCTCAGTAGATAAGACTGTATGCTGGTTTGCTGCAAATAAATCTTACATTGTGTTGTTCGATGAGGTTACGAAGGGCTTCCTCATCCTCTGGCAGGGAACCATGGAAACGAAGACTCTGTTCTGCTTCAGCCAGCCACTCAAGTAGAATGTGAACAGTCGAGTGGAACTCTTCTGCCTAAGAAACGGATATCAAAAGCTGACTACTTGGGTCAAAACCACTTGTATTAAATAGTAAGTCATATTGTACTATCTATTTATTAATTTATTAACAACAAGACAGAACATGTTAAATTAAGGAATAATAAATCGGTTAAACTAAATATTTAAACAAATATCTTTATTGCCCCAGTCATGTTATGTTGTCATTACATTTATTTCTATGAGGGTTGCATTTGTTTTGTCGGAGATTAATGACAGGAAAGTTGAACCATGCTGTAAGAGACTGTTTAAATGTCATAAAGTTATAGAGGTTAATTGTTTTAAAATAATTCCTCATATTTCCTGAACCACTTTTCTGAACCATTTTCCTGAAAAACAATTTGAATCTGATGAATCTTGGCATTGTTGTCCTGGAATATACCCATGTAATAAAGAAAGAACAATCCATAAACTTGATAAACCTCATTATTCACTATATTGAGGGAAATAGCTAGCATTATTTTATTTACCCATAAATCTGTCAAGTCACAACATGATCAATTAAAACAACCACATATTATGCACTCAAAATTTCAAACTAACTTTTTTTTAGTCAGGTAGCATTTGTGCTAACATTTAAATTATGCATCAGCTACTGTATTTGAGAAAAGTGTATTGCAGATAGTTAATACCTGACACAAGGCCTGTTCCAACCGGGTTTGTTTAGACAAAGAGAGAGCGCACACAGTCTCCCAGCGCACACTAAGTTCTTGCATCTGAACCTTGACCCAAGATGAATCATCAGTGCTATTCTCCATAAGCTCACGGGCTGAGCGCTTTACAGCCTGCACAGAACCTGTTCTCTTTCCAAGCTCCTTCTGAAAAACCTGTGATTCAAACACATTAATTTCATATGTTTATTGATTAAAACATATGTAACTATATTCCCCTTGCATGACTAGCTGTATGTGACAAATTGTCAACTTCAACACTGTTAGAAAGATAAGCTACAATTAAAAAAAAAACTTCTGTTAAAGACAGCTAGGTATCCAACATGGACAGAGCACTTTTTATTTGATGTATACAAACTTTACTGGCCCCAGAACTCAACCTTATCAAAATCTTTTGTGATCAACTAGAAAAGAGATGTAATTCAAGTCCAAAACTCCCTTGTGTCTGACCTTAGGTATGCTGCTTTAGATGAAGGGACAAACTTTCCTAAATTTTGGAGCAGGCATTTTAATACCATCCAAAAATACACTTTGTCACATTACACATTGGATTGTTATGAACTAATATTAAATTTGATACCAACAAAAAACATTTTAATTATTTAAATTGTTCTAACTGTAATGAGCAGCCAAAAAAGCTAAATATCAGAACATTGGTAGATCAGAATAAAGTGACTTCACTTTTTCAGCTAAAGCCAGAAGTCATCTACAGAAGTCATCAGTGTCCTTCACTGTTATGTCTGCAATGACTAACACAGATTGTACATCACCATATGTGTTAATACTTTGTGACAGTACAAAATAACTTAACCATGACATAAGATTTGAATCCTTCCAAACTTTCTAGTTATTTCAGTTTTAGAAAAAAAAAAATCTGCTTAGCACCGATTAGGATAAAAGAGAACCTTCATGATTGGGATTAGGCAACTCAGTCATTCAGTGATTAAGATATGCCATCTGCTTTAAGTAAAGCAGCAGTGGAGCAGTAGAGAAGAGAAAACTGACACTGTGATAATATTACACAAAAGAACGCCAGAAATGGGAGCACATAAAAAAAGCTAAATCCTTCTGAGACACAAATGTTATTCATAGCCTTTTGAAATCATCCAAAGCTATAGCTTTATCTTTGCTTTGCAGTGATCTATTTTATATTGCAGTGGCTGTTTTATCTACATTATATTCTGTCAAAATGCAGTACCTTGTGGCTGTCAATGAGGTTAAGCACCAGGTCAATGTCTCCATGAATGGGCTGATCTTCTGCCAGCTGTGGTTCCACTTTATAAAGCCAGTCAATCAGTGCCTGCAGAGCATCTGTAAACTGACCTGAGAAGAGCAAGGCCTCCTCCAGCTTGTTTTGCCTGATTGTAAATCATTAAAGGAAAAATGTAATGAAGTGAAAGTTATTTAAAATAAAATTAAGTTGAAAGAAAAGGGTTAATTATATGCAACTGAAAGTATGACAGGATTTGAACAGCATTCATCTATATATATATATATATATATATATATATATATATATATATATATATATATATATATATATATATATATATATATATATATATGCATAACATCTTAAATGGATCAGAAGAAGATTTCCTGGGCTTGTCTGATAAAGGCTTTTCATTCGGTAAAGCTGGTTTGTGACAATGTACTGTTGTAAAAAGCGCTATATAAATAACTTGAACTTGATAGAAAACCGTACAACCTAAAACTAAAAATGTTATAAATGCTTTTATTTGTAGAATACCATATATTTTCAGCCTATAATATACAGACATACCTCTCCACAGACTTGCCACAAACTGTGTCCCATTTGTCCCGGAGCTCACACAGCATGTTATCCAGTTTCTGATTGTCATCCTGAAGGGTGGTTTTTTCCTTCAGGGACCGGCCTGTGCGGCTGGTTGTGTCATAGACAGAGTGCTTGGCACCCAAAGCCTTTTGGAACTCCTAGAAGAGGACAATGAAAGAAAGCTGAAAGCTCAAGAACATGCTGGTCAAACATTTTTGTATAACAGATGCATACGTGAGCAAACAGGGTTATATGGCATTGCTGTTTTCTGTAACTGAGCCGACAGATTGTTGGAGGATCCGCTGAGTCTACACCACTGAGCTGTTAATTACATGACCATGTGCTTTCCCCTTTGTTATCAACAACCCAGAGTTATGCTTCTCTTAGCTAAGTATGAATGCTTGGAGCAATTTTGCTCTTCCGAAATAATCAAATTACTGTCTTTCGCTGAATGCAGAAAAAAGCAAACAAGATCATTTGTCAGTTTGCAATTTTCCCATTGGTCCCAAATCTGCAGACTAAATAGGTAAAATATCAGTTTAGCACTCAAGTTTTATTAGAGGTCATGGCAGCCCAAAATTGCAAAGTTGAGTACAGAACATTATTTAACATTAAGGTAATATTATAACCAATATATTCTTAATCTGTGGGGATGACTCTCCTTTACTGAAACTAACCAGCTGGAAAGAGCAGCTGTTTGGTGCCATGATTCATTCATGCCAGTAATTGTAGTTAGTACAGATGTGCATGACGTGTGCTAGTGGAAAACTGTTGTGAGCAACAGAGGTGCGTCAGATCAGCAAGATTTTGGGACTCTATAATTTGTGATTCCCATCAAATGGTGGGTAAGATCAAGTTACCTTGTGCTGAGCCAGCTGTAGTTTTATCTTGTCAGGATCATTGGCGACCTCCAGATCTGTGTTCAAATTTCTTTCTGATTCCTCCAACCACTCCATGAGCTTGGTCCAGCTCTCATGAAACTGGCAGGAAAAAAACCAAGATTTAAAATTCAGTAAATAAACTTTGTTTCCATTTTCCATTTGGAACCTTTTAACAGTTAGTTTCACTATTCACAGGCTTAGTTTCACTATCATGGGTGACTTGAACAACTGTGAGTTTAATTTTTTATCTTTTTTTTTTGGTGATTTTTAATCAGTAAAAATCACACAAGGGTTTACCTTAGACATCATTGAGGTTTAAAAATTGAAATCAATACTAAATCAGTAAAAGTAAACCAGTTTAAGTATTTTGAATCAGTCCATTATGATCAAATCATATTGACTATATATGAATAAGGTTGTAAAATGAACAGAAATAATACCCCATTTCCCTTACACACCTGCTTTGCTCGTTTTCTGGCATCATCTAATAGGCGACCTCTCTCCACCGAGCGCTGCACCACTTTCTCCCAGCGACTCTGGACACTCAGCAGCAGGTTCCTAATTAACACCACATCCTGTTTCTGGCTAAAGTATTTCAGATGGGTGCCTGTTTTATCCAGCTCCATGATTTGATCTCGGTGGGAGTTCACCTCAGTCACAAAAATCTGGATGAGGATTTAAAAAAAGAATCTGATGAAATTGAGGAAAAACATGTTAACGTAAACAAATTTGAAGGTTTGTAGTTATGCAATTAAAATTAAACTGAACCCGGGACTGTTGTACTAAGGAATAAATATATTTTGCTACAATAAGAACACAGATAACTCAGTGGGTAGGCTATTGGGCCATCAACCTGTATGTTGAGGGTTCAAATCCCAGGCCTATGGATGTTAACAATGTGGGCTCTTAAACAAGGCCTTTAACCCTTATTGCTCTGAGGGTCCTATGTTATGGCTTACCATTTGTTCTGACCTCAGCCATCAAGTTGGGATCGTTTCTGACAAAAAGTTGAATGACCAAATGTAATATGTAAATGTACATGACAAACAAGTCTGAAAGATCACCCCATACTAGCCATCTAAATTAATTAAAAAATATGTGCCTTTATTGTTTTTTATACCTTTTGGGTAAAAAATGTTTTGTTTTAGACACTAAGCTTTGGTGAAATTAGATACTATATAGAAAATGAGATTTAATTTAGGCACCGAGCTTGTGTAATATAGGGTCTGTTTAAGACACTGGTACTGGGTGATCTGTTATAGAAACTGAGGTTGGGGGTCAAAAGTTTTGCTCAATTCGCAGGACTATGATGTATTATCCATTTATTCTAAATGATTAGGGATTCTGTTTCTTCATTGTATCTTATCCTCTTTGGGTAATATATGGTATGTTTTAGGTTTATCTGTTGATGAGTTAACTAAACTAATAACTAGACTGTTACAGCTATTGTAGTTGAGTGATATGATGATTTTTGATATTCTTTCTGACTACGTTACCCACTATTTACCATATTTACACCAGTTACTTACAGGTTGATAATGAGAAGAGGTTTAATAAACTAACCTGCCTTGTTTAAAGCACACAATTTTCGTGTAAGTATACAGAGTAAATCTTATTTGAAGGGACGTCTTTAAACCTTTGGCCTAGCACTGTGTATATATTATGGTGGTAAAGGATTGATTCTTAACCCTGTTGCTGCACACAGACACATGCAGGGAGGTACCTTATGCTCATCAATCTGGAACAGGATTGTTTCCAGGATGAGGGAAGCTGAAGAGACCATGTTGAGGGTCTGCTCTGCCTGGGTCAGCCAGTTAATAAAGTCCTGAAGTGAATTATGGAAGTGTGTGGCCATAGCTAATGCCTCCTCCAGTTTCACCTAAAACAAGCACATGCAAGCACAATATTTTTCATTCAGGAACATGAAGATAATGGATGCTTGAGTCACTTTCTTTTGACTGAGCAGGAACATGAATGGAATGATGAAAAATATTAAAAAATATTAACATTATTTAATATTAATATTAAATATTAACATATATATATATATATATATATATATATATATATATATATATATATATATACACACATACATACACACACACACATATATATATATATATATATATATATATATATATATACCTACATATTTAGTAAACATGCACCCACGGATGAACTAAGCAGAAAAATTAAACAAACACCTTTAATTCCACCAGTGGACAACTATACTACTTTTTTATTTGAAACCAATGTGAAAATCTCTTAATCTGTGCAAAAACATGTTTAAAAAAACTATAAGATATATAATGACATCATATATTTGATAAGAAATAAATGATAAGCATAAATCTTGAGGTGATGATATATTGAAGTGATTAAGCTTTGCTAATGAAAATGTCTGGTCACACCACCTTTTTTCCTTTTACTGGTATGACACAACCCTTACTAAGCACAAGCATACATCGGATCTCTCTTGCAGGTCACTTTAACAAGCTGACAGGAAATATATACCTCATTAAAAACAAATGATTTTCTACATCAGCACTCTTCAAAGCCAAAAACAAGTCACATCAGGACAGAGGATCACCACTGTGGGAGCTGAAACCAGAGGGCAGTATTCACAGTAGTGGCTTTCTAATAAACTCTCACCTTCCTTTCAGCCACTTTGTTCTGTACACTTTCCCACTTTTCCTGAAGGGCATGAAGGTCTTGCTCTGTGCTGCTGTCCTGGCTTTCAGGATTTAAGGCTTCTAGCTGTTGACCTCTGTGAAAAAGTTGCCTGTAGAGCTCCTCCTTTACTTCCATTGCACTACACAACTCCTATTTACAAATAATACAACAAAAGTATTACTTAATTTTATTAACATACAAATTTCACTGATGAACATTGTCTCAAAATAGCTTTATAAGAGTAAAAGAAGCTATCGGAGTTCAAACTAGTCCAGTTCAAAAAGATAGCAGAAAGTAAATAAAAGGAAACATTATTAAAGCATGGCTTATTACTCACTTTTAAGAATGAGCAGACTTGCAGAATACCTAACAATAACTGGGTACATTTTTCGGATCTTGCTACTTTTTTTTGGACATTAATAGGTTAATATTAGGTCTTGGAATGTATAAGTAATAAACAATTTATCATTTTAAGTATTTAGATCGTTAGTAACATCACAGACAGGAAGAACAGTAAATGATTCCACTATTAAACATTAAGAATTAGTGCCCAAGCTGTCTAATTCGACATACTAGTCAACAGTCTAGTACTTAGACTACCAATTTATCATTGGCCAGGTGCACCATGGCAAGAGCAATTTTCCATAGTAATGTACTGTTTTGTTTATGTTGTCACAACAAAGACATAATTTGACTCATGCAGAAACAGTGAAAAACAATCCAATTTAAACATAAATTAGGGTAAACTGTAACCACAAACAGATTACTGCATCATACTAAAACATAACCTGTATTAAGCTGAAAAGAAACACAGAAAATACTTTAACTAGTAACAAATCTGTTGCTTGTATATTTACTTAAAATAATATTTAGAATAGTTTAGTTTATGGTTTAAATTCTTAGCTTCAATGGGAACGGGTTTAAGCAGAGAAATATAATTTTAAAATTAACAATACTAAATCAATGAACTTAAATATTTTTATTGATAATTGTGTTTGATTATAAGACTTGCTTAATTTAACATATATACAATCAGTAATTTATTATTGTTTGCCAATATCCATGCAAAATGTCAGGCTGTGGTAAAATGCATACAAGCTTGCCATCTGCAGCAGGCCTTTGAGTCTTAAATACATACCAGATGGGTGTTAAGCTGCTCGCGGGCCGTGTCTGGTAAGCCTCCAACTGCTTTTGATGCTAACAGCTGACATTCTGTGTCTTTCAGCCATTTTTGCATATCTTCAATCTCACCATGGAAACCTTGGGCCTGCAACACAATGTAGATAGGATCATCACAAAGGACTTCTCATTATTAATGCAGGCGACAAGGGGTGAAAAGAACTTCAGAAAACAAATGATTCTATTATTAAACTAGGATGAATGAGAGTGGTATGTCTGAGAAGGTCTTGCTCCAATAGTAGGGAAATTTGGTAGACACAGAGTACAAATGCAATCCAACTATCAAAAATGTTATTATAAAAAGCTACATCAAACAATTCAAAAACAAGGTCAACAATAATATTGTATTCTCTCACAAAAAGACATGTGTTTATTAAGACATGTGATTTTTACTTGTAGATTCAGCTACAAGCTTACAATTCTTATTTATTCCTCACTGATCTTGTTTAGTGGAACTAAGTCAGACCTGAAGCAAAGCGCCGTCCAAAAGGTGCCGCCTCTGCTCTGTCTTCTCCAGAATTCTCCTCCAGCGCTGATTGAGGTTCTCCAGTTTGCTCTGCAAACCATGTGCTTCTTCTCCTGCACTGGACTCAAGCAGGTCATTGCCAGCCTTGTTGACAGCTTCCACAGTGCTCTCATGTGCCAGAACGTCATTATATAACACCTTGTGATTAAAGAATTCCATTAATGTTCAAATCAAATAGAGCTTACTTAACATAGATAAATTTATATTATACACTTTATTGAATAATTTATTTAATTATTTTAGAAGAAGATGTCAACTTGCATGACTCTTTTAAAAACACATATTTTCAAAGTGATTTGATTTTTTTGGACAAAAAAGAGGGAAATCCTGAGATAAAGCAAGCCTGATTAGCTCTATCTCAGCTAATATCTGCTGACACAATATCTTACTTTACAACAAAAATGTTTCTGAAATATTTGTCTAAACTTACATGATGCTTAGCAAGCTCAATCTCAATGGTTTTGGGATCACCACTGGTTTCCTTCTGTCCACTAAGAAGCTCTTCTGTATGAGTAAGCCAGGCCAAAAGCTCATCCAGTGCATGCTGAAACTGCCCTAATGCCAATAAGGCTCCCTCCAGCTTGTGCTGCAAGATATCAAGAAAACAAATAGATCTTCTAACCTTAATAATAATGATGATGATGATGTTCATAGCACAGATTAGAGTTAGCAGACAAGAAATCATTAATAAGTCATTATTATTCACTAACTAGTGTGAAGTAATATCTGTGGCTAGAGGTTTTAAGTCATTTAAATGTACAGTCATGGCCAAAAGTTTTGAGAATGACAAATATTATATTTTCACATGATCTGCTGCCCTCTGGTTTTTATGTGTGTTTGTCAGATGTTTTTATCACATACAGAAATATAATTGCAATCATATTATGAGTAACAAAAGCTTTTATTGACAGTTAGAATGAGTTAATGCAGCAAGTCAATATTTGCAGTGTTGACCCTTCTTCAGGACCTCTGCAATTCTCCCTGGCATGCTCTCAATCAACTTCTGGTCCAAATACTGACTGATAGCAGTCCATTCTTGAACAATCAATTCTTGCATTTTGTCAGAATGTGTAGGTTTTTGTTTGTCCACCCGTCTCTTGATGATTGACCACAAGTTCTCAATGGGATTAAGATCAGGGGAGTTTCCAGGCCATGGACCCAAAATCTCTATGTTTTGTTCCCTGAGCCATGTAGTTATCACCTTTGCTTTATGGCAAGGTGCTCCATCATGCTGGAAAAGGCATTGTTGATCACCAAACTGCTCTTGGATGGTTGGGAGAAATTGCTTTTGGAGGACATTCTGGTACCATTCTTTATTCATGGCTGTGATTTTAGGCAAGACTGTGAGAGAGCCGATTCCCTTGGCTGAGAAGCAACCCCACACATGAATGGTTTCAGGATGCTTTACAGTTTGCATGAGACAAGACTGGTAGTAGCGCTCACCTCGTCTTCTCCGAATAAGCTGTTTTCCAGATGTCCCAAACAATCGGAAAGGGTATTCATCAGAGAAAATGACTTTACCCCAGTCCTCAGCAGTCCACTCCCTGTACCTTTTGCAGAATATCAGTCTGTCCCTGATGTTTTTTTCTGGAGAGAAGTGGCTTCTTTGCTGCCCTCCTTGAAACCAGGCCTTGCTCCAAGAGTCTCCGCCTCACAGTGCGTGCAGATGCACTCACACCTGCCTGCTGCCTTTTTGGCAACAATGGAACCTCTCTCCTTGAAGTTCTTGATGATGCGATAGATTGTTGACTCCCCGTTCCCCGTTAGGCCATTTTTGTGCAGTGCAATGATGACTGCACGTGTTTCTTTAGAGATAACCATGGTTAACAGAAGAGAAACAATGATGCCAAGCACCAGCCTCCTTTTAAAGTGTCCAGTGGTGTCATTCTTACTTAATCATGACAGATTGATCTCCAGCCCTGTCCTCATCAACACCCACACCTGTGTTAATGGAGCAATCACTGAAACCATGTTAGCTGGTCCTTTTAAGGCAGGGCTGCAATGAAGTTGAAATGGGTTTTGGGGGATAAGTTCATTTTCTAGGCAAATATTGACTTTGCAATTAATTGCTGTTAAGCTGATCACTATAAAAACTGAAGCAGTAGACTTTATAAAAATTAATATTTGTATCATTCTCAAAACATTTGGCCATGACTGTACAGGTGAGGCTGTATAAAACGTCAATTAAGTTTACAGCAAAGAGTCTATTTGAGCTTAAAATTCAGAGATGAATATAAATAATTATTAAGATTGTGTTGTGTCTAAATTTTTTACGTGTCCGTTGCCCCCATTGCATACAGAGTGCATGGCTCCTATTTTGGTTTGACAGCTAGTCACTTTAACCAACAGATTTGAAGAGAGAAGTTTGAGATTGCTGGACCTACCTGTCTGTTGATGACCTTCTCATCCAGGCTGTTCCAGAGCATTTTTAATTCATCTATCGGTTCTTTGATGGCAATACGGTCTACTTCTTCCAGCACCTTCTTTAGTAACAACCCCGCTTGGTGATTAAGTCTTTCCATTTCAATCTGAAGTTGGTATGCTTCACTTTTGAACAGCTGTACAATATCAAGTGCAAAGTGTAATCAGATACTATAGCAGAAAAAACACTTTAACGTATACTGTAAGTTTCTGTAGCACAACATTAAAGAGAAATCTTCATTGTATGACTCCTAATAATATACTACTAACAATGCACAGTTGAACAATGCAACTTTGAACTAACTGTGGGAGCGCAAATAAAGTGATGCATTCTCAAAACAAACACAGCTGGGATTCAGTCTGCAGGTTTACTATGGTACCAAAATAAGAACACAAGTCATGACTGGGATAGTTCACTTACTTTTTATACTTCATTAAGCAACAAACAGACCTGACAATAAACATTCTGTGAATACCTTAAGCTCTTCGATTTGCTGTTTCACAGTTTCCAGGTCTGTGCCCACTGGTGACATTGAATCCAGTTTGTTTTCTAAAATGTCCACCCAGTCAAACATGCCCTGCAAAGAAAGAGTCAATTATGACTTATGGATTGTATATAATATCTAGTTGTTTTTGTTAATATTACATTTTAAATATATTAAGTTTGCAAGTTTCTTGTCCTTATTAGTGTCACAGGGATTCCATAGCTTACTAGGTAAATAGTAAAATAGCACCACAGATTTACATGTAGGGAAATTGTAGTTTCATAGTTCTAGAAGTTATATAGTTGTGGTCCATTTGTGTTGAAAGAATCACTTTTAATAATTTGGAGTTTTCATTGTTCAATCGTGAGTTTGACTGTTCCTCTTTAGGATTTATTTCTATGGATTGATTTAGCACAAAACCAAATATTAGGACTGAAATCAATTTTATTAGTTTAAATACCTGAAGTCCATCCTGAAACTGAACAGCAGCCTGCATTGCATCCTCCAGCTGATCCACTCGTTCCTTCCATGTCTTATTTAATGTCTCCCATGCTGCATTTACCTACAATCCATTTAAATATAGTTTAAATTCACAATGAATAAAGATAAATACAATGCTGATTTTGATGAACAGTATTGCTCCTGCATATTGTGCACACATTTTACCGTCTGTGCATATTTTGAATCATGTCTCATATTTTTGTCTTCAGCATCACTTCTACTTTTAATCATCTATTTTTATGGCCAAAAGGGTTTCACAATTCTGTATAACCATGTAGTGATTTAATGACAATAAAGCTTAACTGAATTGAATTAAATGGGAATGGCAGAGTGGAGTTGTCTGATCACTACAAAATCTTTACATGGCTGTCCTGCACTGCTGATGCTGCCTGGCCTCTCTTTGCGGGTTCAGACTCGGAACACTGTAAAGCTGCTTTGTGACAATGTACTGTTGTAAAAAGCTCTATATAAATTATTTAATTTGAAATTTGTTAGCAGGTCCACTCCCAGCACTGGGAATCTTGATCTAGTTGGAGTTTCTCCCTGTGTTCCGGTTCTCTGGTTTTCTTCCCATGTCCAAATAGATTAAAACTACTCTAAATTGCCCATACATAGTGTGTGTCAGTGAGTGTCTTCCCAGTGATGGATTGGAGCCCTGGCCTAGATTTATTTGCCCAGCAACCGAAACATTCTTCACTGGATGGGCATGGGAAACCCCCTGCAACCCTAGTTGAAAATTAAGCGGAGGATAATGATGAGATTAATATAATGGAGCTTACTTCTGTATGGGACACATTATCCACTTACTAAATAGTCCTATAACCTTGTGGGCAAACTGATGAATGTTTATATTGAGCCTGGATAGGATAATGATCTTAGTGTTTTTGTTAGTTATTTATTTCAAGAAAAACTAAAAATAATTTGCCTCATCAATGCTTTTTTTGATCACTGGTTTGTCTGGTTCTCCACATGCTATCATTAACTCTGCTCCAAGATTTTGAACCACATTCAGCTCCTCTTGAAGGCCATCAATCTCTTCTCGGAAACCCTACAGGTAAAATAAAAGCAGGTTTGTTCAAAATATCAGAGCACAAAATTATGCATATAGCCTCCCACCTCATGCTTAAATCAAAGCTATATTATGGTTTTGTTCTGTCCTCTAATACTCACTAAAATAGGCCATTAATTTTTTCTTTCTATTCATTAAAATTTACACCTATTTGTTGACCTTTGATTTTGTAGCTGCCTAAAGGATTGACGTGTTCTGAGATGCTTTTGAGCTTACTACACTTAAATAGAGTAATCATTCAGATTATCAGTTTCATGATTACAAATTACCTTTTGTCACAGTGAAAATACCTGAAATAACATTTTAACTGAACATTAACTGATGTAAAGGTGTTGCTAATAAAGTGATTTGAATCTATCTAATTTATCTTTGTTGTAATCACAACATATTTGAATTATTAATAGAAAGGTATTTAAATAATCAAACCATGCAACCAGAATCTTCAAATTGATTTGCTAGGTTCTGCTGACCTCTAATGCCTCCTGTTGTTGTTTGACAACTGAGGGATCGACTCCAGGCTCCTCAAGATCTTTCAACAAGTCATGAGTGTCTTTGATAGTGATGATGAGTGCACAGTGGTCACACCAGAACTTTTCTGCCAGGTCCATTACATCCAGAAGTTTAGCATCTCTTTCCTCCAGCAGTGCATGTATGTCATTCCACACAAATACCATGTGGTCCAACTTGTCTTGCACAGCTTTTAAAAAAAAAAAAAAGGAATTAAAAAAATTAGCAACTACATTTTTTGCCTGTATTTAGTCTTCCAAACAATGGCCCACCCTTGGCTGACAGATCTTTATCTGCTCCTTCTGAGCGAGTGATCATCTCTTCTCCCCTCTGCTTTAATGTTTCATAAGAAGGTTGAAGTTTCTCCAAGTCCACATTCACTGCCTTGTTTTCAGAAAGCTGCTCACGAATCTTGTCCACTTCCACAGAGATGGAGGGGGGCTGACGCAGACGCTCTGCAATACGTTCCAGAGCCTCCAGCATAGGATGAATCCTGTCATGGAACTTTGAGAAAAAAAGAAAACATTAGCAGAACTATTAAAAATGTTAGTAAAAGTCAAATTTAAGATACATTCACATAATATATTCTAATTTTGAAAACAAATCATTTGATTATGTTATGCCATGGTGATTACACTAAAATGCAATTAAAATTAAAAACTGCTCTTTACTTTTATTTGTATTTTAAATACAAAAAAAATGTCAAGATAAACTAATGATATCTGTTAAATATAAACAAATAAAGGAACTAATAGCAACACACACAGAAAAGAGTCAAATATGACAAAGGCAGTTTAAAATGGCTATCAATACTGAATATAATAGAAGCATCCCCCAATGGCTTAGTCTTTGATTATCAACCGATAAAAAATGTAATTAAGTGGCATAATATATGGGGGCATGGTAGCTTAGTGATAAAAATGTTGGACCATTGATTGGAAGGTTTGGGGTTCCAATAGCAAATGCACCAATAGTAATTAATGTGGTTATTTGAGCAAGGCCTTAAAGTTTATTTCTCTAGGGGTGCTATATCAATTATCTTTACATTCAGTCATTTAGCAGACGCTTTTATCCAAAGTGACACAAGTCGGTAGTTAAGGAAAAACCAGTTACACTGTAAAATTATCAAACCTGATCCTGAATTTTCCGATCCCGTCCATTTTTTTTTTAATAGAGCTGTTGTTTTTGGAAAATTTGTTTGTAAACCTCTTTTTGTTTGCCTCTATGTCAACTTTTTGAGTGTGTTGCAGGCATAAATGTCACTACATTTGGTTTCACTTTAAAAAAGCAATTAAGTTTATTAACACAGAAAAAAATTATAATTTTCCTTTTGGTCTGGTAAATTATGTGAATTAAAAAATAACATTTTAAGATTTATTATTATTATTATTAGTAGTAGTAGTAGTAGTAGTAGTAGTAGTAGTAGTAGTAGTAATAGTTTTTTTATTATTATTATTATTATTATTATTATTATTATTATTATTACTATTGCATAAAATGGGGTTTGTAATTACAAACATATCATTACCTTTTTCAATACACAATTTTGATGTTTTCAATACACAATTTCAATGTTTGTGTGGACAGTGATTGTTTATTATTTTTGGAAAAAAACATTTAAAATTAAATTTGTATTAACATAACTTGATAAGATATGTGTTGTTCAACCAGCGAACATTCATAATCATTTAATAATCAGATGGACACTACTTTGATAAGCCAGTAGGTTACATTCACAAGGGTTTTGGAGGAAGTTACACATCAGAGCATACACTTCCTGCTAGTCATATCAGGGAGCTCATGATTGATGCATCCTTTTAGTCGGAAAAGAGGTTGTGTTTACAACTGTATGCTCATCAAAGCACTAGGCAGAACCTAAAATAACTTATAGGCTCTTTACTCTTAACTCACTGAGAATAAGTTTTTTTGGGGGAAAGATATACAGTATTTTATTTACCTAAAAGTTTAATCAACACAGTTTATGCCCACATAAAAAAAGGGAAAGACAAACTAGACGGTCAAATCAGATAAAAACAAAAACAAAACATTAAAGGGAAAATAAATCATAGAAACACACACACACACACACACACACACACACACACATACTGCTAACATTTTTAATACTGATGATGAGAATCAAAACTTTAAGAAAATAAAGTAAGTAAACCTGGGTGGACTGGGAAATGGCCTCATCAAGTGCTGTGGCTCTCTGTTTGACATCTGCTTTAAACTGTGCATACAGTTTATCTGCTGCCTGGTACTTCTCCTTGATGGGCTCACCCTGCAGAGGACTTAACTCCACCAGCTGAGGGCCAGTTTTGTTCATCTTGTCTATATGTGGCTTATGCTCTGCAATCAGCTCCCTTAGTTGCTAAAAAAATAAAAATGAAATGAAACAGTAGGGGCAACCACTGTCAAATATTATTGAATTATTACAGATACTCATCTTTTACAAACAAAACAGCATCATCATATATATATATATATATATATATATATATATATATATATATATATATATATATATATATATATATATATATATATATATATATATAAATTAAGCTGAAGAAATTTTCACCCGTAATTCTTCTTGTTGTTGACGGAGAGTCTCATATTCAATTGCAGGTGGTAGCAGCTGGGTGAAGTTGACCTGTGTCTCCTGTAGCCATGGCCATAACTCCTCATGGGTTTCCCAGAACTGACAGGCCAAAGAATGAGCCCTCTCCAGCTGCAGACAGCGGTCTGAATTCAACTGACTTACCGTGTTGTATTTCTCCATGAGAGTCTGGATCATGTCCTGATTCAATGCCACAATACAGTAGCGTTAATACAATGTTTACTGATCCAGATAAGTAGTACACTTGTTAGTAACATGTTAACTGTGAAGTAATGCTCACCTTCAGAATTAGTTTTTCTGCTTCATCTTTGCTGCTCATCAATGTCTCGCCTGTCTTTATGATATCATCCACTGTATCTTTATGCCTCAGAATGTCCACAGAGAAACACTGGGATAGAAACACATCCTCAATCAGCTGACAACGTAATGCACAATTGTTTATTTGTTTATGTGCTAGTGCAATGCTATTTGTTCATATAGAAAAAAAAATGATGGTCAAATAATAATAGAGTTAAATTGGGTGAATAACAGGAAAACACCCTAAACTTTATAAGACAAAAATATTTATACACATTTTCTATGTGTGTAGTCCCATGTCCTGGAATCACAACTGGGACTAAATATGTATCTAAATATGTGGCAACAACATTACCTGTTATATAGCATGCCACTGTGGTATTATCTTTAATGCTAATTATTAAGGTGAAGCAGTCTAACCTTTTGAATCTGTAGCTGAGCTGTGGTCTGCTCTGGCTCCAGCTTGATGTCTTCTAGTAATGACAGCTTTCTCTCTGCCTCAGTCAGCCAGGCCAACTCCATCTCTGCTGAATGTTCAAACTGAACAGCAGACCCCAAAAACTTTAACCACCATCATAAATAACTATTCAGTAAGCAACACACAGGACAACTTAATTGTAATGGCACAACAAATTAACATGGCAAATTAACATTTAAACCTCCACATTGTTGTGCAAATAAATATTTTCCATGCTAATGAATGTAAGAGATGATATCTATCTTTAATGTAAGAGATGATATCTATCTTTTTATCTATCTTCTATCTTTAAATCTCTAAACCCATTTTATGCATTTCAAATGTTTATCAAACCCAATAAGGTTTCCTTTGTTTATACAAGGACATATAAAAGACTGCAAAAGTGTAATCAAGTATATTAAGTATTAACAATTAAGTTGCTATTTTGCTTATGGATACATTCATTAAGCATCATTATTTTGCATTTTACCTGCTGTGATTTTAATATGGCAGCTCCTGTCTGCTCCACATACTGAGAGATGGTGTCATAAGCCAATTTGTAGCGTTCGTTGTCATTTGTGACCTGCTTGTCAAGACCCTCTCGGGCTCGCCATGGCACTAACTCCAGCAGTGCACTGCTCACTTCATTTAATAAATCCACTACTGACCTTTGCAGCTGAACCTCCTTCATCAATGCCTGCACATAAAACACTCAAATTTAATCCCTAAAATTAATTTAAAGGGCACTCAATATTATCATTATTTCATATGTATAACTGTATTTAAAACAGGATGTATTAAAGCAGTGCTAATATAATTAGGTTAAAGGGTTCATATCAAAACTAAATTTAAATTAGCGCAACAGACCGAATAGTTAAAGGATCACCTCATCATAATGTGCACTTACTTTTTGCTTGTCCTGAGTAAGCTGCTCTCCAGCTGGTTCCTGGTCTTTGAACCCAGCCAGTTCACACTCCACCCTCTCTAGCCAGAGGCTCAGCTCCTCATGGGTTTGCTCTACCTTGGTAGCTAGAGACAGTGCTGTTTCCAATTTTTTTAACACGTCACTGCTCATTCTACTGATCTCAGTGTATCTCATCTTTATTCCATCAAGTTTGCTCTGAATGATAACAACTTCATCCCCTGCACAGAAAGATTGTTGTTAAAACATTCTGATGAAATCAAGAGAATTAGAGCAGTGCTACTATACTGATTTGAAGTGGATCTAATGGCTATAATTGGCCTTATACATTTTCTTTGTAATGAAATGGCTAATTGAGTAAAATTTATATTTTTATTTTTAAATTAGGGACTTAATTTTCCAAAGTGACCAAATTGTTTTATGTACCCAAGTGATAAAATCAATCCAGCACTGAAAATAACAATGGCTATACCATGTTGTCCCATGAGGCAATCAATGTTAATGTAAACTCCTTGTTTTGAAAGAATCATAATGCTATTATAAGTGTTATAGTATTATAACCTGGGAAAAAATCTTTACATGGAGCTGAGAATCAGTAAGTTGTCTCCTGTTGGTAACTGACTAACATGGTCTGAAAGAGATCCCTGCTGTCTGCTTAAACTAAACAGCACACCACAAAGGCATTAACCATCATAAATAACTACTCAGTAAACAGCACACAGAATTGCTTCATTGTACGGTCATAACAACAAAGCAGCTTATACGTTCCACATTAATTTTGTGCAAATGCTAATAAATATGTGAATAATCAATTTAATGATAATTTGTTATCATTAACAGAATCATGTTGTTACAAGTGTCTGGCAACTGGCAACACAGAAATGATCTTTACATAAATCAGTGAACTTTCATATTGACAGTTAAGTAACTTTATATTAAAATAAAAATAAGACAATGTGAGTACAGTATATTCATTTTCTTTCTTATTAAGGTAAACATGCTGTCAGGCTTGGGAGGGCTATGCCACTCCCCCGTTTTCCTCACTCGGGATTTGGCCGTTCGGGGTTCCCGTAGGTAGGGCCCATCCCCGTGAGCTGGGATTGGGTCCTACCTGCTGACTACACTTAAAGAGCACATGCTCCCTGAGTCAGCAGGCCAGCATTACATGCGTTTTGCTTAAGTTACGTTGGGTTATCTAGGTGTTATGTTTGTGTTCAGCGTCGCGTTGACGTGTCGTTTTCGGTTCGGGTTTTTGCTTTTAAGTTCTTAAATACTTCTCTGCTGCTACCCTGGTCGCCTGGCTCGCTCTTTATCACCGCATAGCACCACGCAGCACGGCCTTTGGACGGACTGTGTTCCCCATTGTAACACATGCACAAGTCTATCGGCGTGCCCCAAAGCTTATTACAATCTTATACACAACAGTCATTTTTCACACCTTCCACCTGCATCGTTTAAATACCAACAGTGCTCGCGAATATTTATACATCTATAATAGGTAGTCTTGAAATTAATTGTGTTAACGTAAATTTCTGGCATACTGCTATCTTGGCAATGGAAAACATATGTGAGCCACTGATGAAAAATAACCTAGTCAGATGTCAACTGTCCTTCATTACTATCTTCACAGTGAATTGTCAACACACTTGTGTATACCCCCGCTTATTACGCACACATGGACACAATGTCTGTTAGCAGCATTGCATTGCATTTACATCAACAATAAACCGAATACCAAATTCTATATGAACACAAATTTGCACTGTGCCATTGTAATTGCAATCTGCCAAAGTCAGGCCACATCTGCCTTTCCACAAGGAAATTGAAAGTAACAAGCTTATTGGTTTTGCATGTTATGCCCAAAACACACACATGAATAATTAGGAGAATTAGTACATGGCTTTCGAGCCATGTGTTGTAATTTTCCCATCATCACAATAGCAAAGGCACATTGACACACCCTACATCAACCCGTGTGGTGCAAGGTTGACAGCTAACTAAAGATTGCTAAAATAGGGCCCTATATCAGTAAAGGTCATTTAATGTGAACAGAAACTGTTAATACCATTATGGCCTGTAAGTGGCAAAAACAGTTTAGTTTGACATGTATAATCCATCCATGTATTAGTATAATCCATTATTATTATTTTTGACACATCTGTATGAAATATATTCAATAAATGACTATTTTTAAAAATCCTAAATTTCAGAGTAAAGAATTTATTACAACTAAAGTTGGTAATAATAATGGTGAGTCCAAATAATTTTTTTGAATTGATAAAATGTTTTTTTATTGTTTGTAATTGTGTTTTAAACATAGATAAAATATAGTTTTAGTCTTACCCATTGTCTGTTTCAGTAGTTCAAGTCCATTTTGTAGGGCTTGTTCAACATTGTGCTTCTTTATTTCAATATCCGCATGAACAGCCTACCATGGAAAAAGTCTTTAGTTAACTACAGTTTGAGACATACTTCAAAAGTACATTATTTCAATTAAACTGATATGTAAATGATTTTATCAAGACTGAGGAGTATGAGCTCTTGATCTACCAGCTGATCAGTGTACTGCTTGGACAGCACAGCCGGCAGGTAGTCCAGGATGCAGATGTGGCTCAGTCTGCCATGCATTTTATCCAGCCAGTTCAGGAGAGCTACCTCGTCTTCTCCAAACAACTGAGCGTTAGCCAGGGCTTTCTGCAACAGCTCGCCTTTAGTGCGGCAGCACTCCTGCAGCTGGATGTAGCTGCTCTGAATGCTGTCCAGCTTAACCTGTACTAGTTCCTTATCATCCATACTGCTGATTGACCGCAGTGCCTGACCAAGACTCATAGCCTGATACAAGCTTTTACTATGGTCGAAAATCTCCAACTCTAAGGTCTGATCATCAGAAATACCATAAGAAAAAGATGGGATGAAGGATAACCATACACACAAAAGGGAATGAGATAAATGCAGACAAAAATTAACATAAATGTAAAAACACAATGAGAACTCAAATGATAAATAACAAAACAGTGTGACAGTACCAAAACATGCTATAAAAATTAAAGCTTGGTTCCTGTGACTTACTGTGATTAAAACTATAGGTATTTACCTTATGCTGGGTAATCTGCTCCTGTAGTTTACTTGTCTTAGTTCCAATGAGTTCGGAGCTGGCCAGGAATTTCTCTGTAGCTGTTAACCATTCTGCCAGGGGCTCTAGGGTCTCATGGAACTGCTGAGCCACCACCAAAATGCTCTCTAACTGCTTTAGTCTGCCAGGAAATGCACATAACATCTTATCATTTACATCTGAGCACCTGAATTATCTTGTAAAAAATCTAAAATAAAATATTAAATATGAATTTAAACTTATAAAAAATAAGCTTCCAATATATATTTATATTTTATTTCTTATAACAAATTTGGGTAGTTGTTAACTACAGTCTAAACAAACTCAAATAATATTTTACCTGCTCTCTGCTTTTTTTAGTAAAGAGTCCCATCTCTGTCCCAGGCATGTAATCTCCTTTCCAATCTTCTCTTTATCCACAGAGTTAGAATCCGCCAATTTCAACACCTTCCCAGCTTCCATCTTAATAAGCTCTACAGTGGGTCTACGATCATCCAGCAGCTTTTGTAGGAGCTGGAAATATAAATTGGCAATGGTTAACTACTGCATATGCATAAAGCCTTAAAATCTCTCATCTCTTATTAAGACTTAAAACTAAAATAGTTGAAACAATGCCAGTATATTTCCAAAAGCCTGTAACATGGAGTACTGTAACATGGAGTACAGTAAATATACATAGTGGTTTTATTTTATAAGTTAAATTTCTTGAAAAAAATGAACCTTTTTTGGAAAGATTTTTCGGCCAAAAATATATAAAGTTGTGGAATGTTATGGTAAACTCTTAGGTTCTTACCTTTTGTTCTTGTATTTGTGCTTTGACAACTTTAAACTCTGCTGATGGTGGCTTCTGACTGGCCACAAGTTCTTCAGTGTCTGTTAGCCAGCTGAAAAGGGACTCAAAAGCATCTTGAAACCGGCCACAATCCAACAATGCTTCGTGGAGCTGAACCGAACGTTCTGCCACCTAAACAGCATCAAAACCATGCCATAAAAACATTTAATTACTATAAAAATAACAAACTGAACAGAATAAAATAAGGTTGAATAAAAGGTTTTACAAACTCATAACCATAATAAAATAATGCTGAAGCCAACAAAAAAAATAATGAAAAGATAAACCATAGTTTACTTTTTTGTTTAGGGAGTTCCATCTAGTGTTAACTTTCTCAAGGTCATGTTCAAGGTCCTTGGTGCTAGTCTCTTTAGAGGCATTCTGGACAAGACCCTGGCCCAGTAAGTTTATCTCTTGTAACTGTGTTTGTAATGACTCAATCGCCATTTTCTGGAAGACCTGAAACCAAGAAATGTGAAAAGCTGTATAGGTAAGTTTTTAATGACAATTGGAGTATGCTCAAACTTAAGTATGCTCAAGTACTTCATTAGGAACCTACTTGTCGTAGCAAGTATTTAATAATCCAATCCTGAGACAGCAGGGCAATTGTTAAATGGAGCATGGAGCTTTTGGTAACGTTTACATCAACCAACAGAAAATAATGTGACTTTGGCATTACAGTTGGTGTCAGAAAAAATGGTTAGAAGCTCTATAAATGCAAAATAATTCGGATCTTTACTCATTACTCTTTAGTGTTGAGAATGTGGTTTCATTAGGAAAACAATAACAGTCTATAAGAGGGTGTTCAATGGCTTGAAGTGAGTCGTTGATGAGAAAAGGGAATAGAAAATGGTCAAATTGGTAAGAGCTGAAAATAATGCTTCTAATTTAACAGGTTGTACAATTGACTCGAGCAGTAAAACTAATAAAATATAAAATATTTTAATAAAACCAAACCATTAAAAGACTTGGGGGTGGAACGGTGGTTAAATGGTTAGCATGTCCTCTTTTCAGTGCTTGGAATCAAGATTTAAATCTGGATCAGGATGGAGTTCCCATGTTCTCTGTGTGGGTTTTCTCCGGGATCTCCAGTTTCCTACCACAGTCCAAAGACAGGACTTTGTAAACTGCCTACTCTAAACTGCCCCATTCAAATTGCCCCTATATAGTGTGTGTGTATGTGCCCACCGTGTACCTGTACCTGTAGGTGTATTTGATCAGTGCCCATAGGTACAGCGAACCTCCTAACCCCCCTCTACCCCAAACCTTAGTCCTTAGTATACGATTAAGTGGAAGTCAATAAGATGAGATAAATGGCTTGTTAAGGAAATAATATTTTTTCACTGGCAAAAAATTATCCAAGCTAAAGAATTGCAGCAGCAGTTGGCTTTAACTCATCCAAACCAAACCTTGCATAGTCACTGAAAAAAAGATTTAATCAAGCATTATCAACATGTAAAATCATTAGGCAGATTTTTTATCATTACAAAAATCCAACTTATATATTTATATGTTGATACAGCCATTAATACGTTTATTGCCCCCACCTGATCCAAGAAAGAAACTGTACAAATGAATGTCTTTAAATTATAACATTCCTTTCATATCATCATTGTTGCAGTAGCTGCCTCTTTATAGCTAAATAAGAGCTATAAAGCTCTTACCCATTTCTTAAAGCTCTTACCCATTTCTTTTATGTAACGTTTACAATGACCCATGCTTTGTATAAATTTAAAAGTGCAATCAGGGACTGTGCAGTCTGACAAATCCAAGTCACTGTTAGAAAGTGGCACCAAAAATGTATTTCTCCAGAAAAAGACCATTACAATCCAATATTCATAGCAACATGGACGGTGAATTCTACATTTACACTGCACCATTTATGTTCCAAGAAAAATACAAAGTAAAAGTAATACCTGAGAAAATGAAAAGCTCCTAGGATCCATCTGAGGAGATGCAGCTATTGATGTTAACAAGCTTTCTATCTCCTCATCATATATGTAATTTACAGGTTGAATTAATCCATTGGCAAAACCCGACTCTCTTTCAACAGATAACAAAAACTCTTCCAAATCAGCCATTTTGGACTCAGTGGCTCTTTGATCTTTTTTATAACATTCTGCATCTTTAGTCACATGTTTGTCCAGAGGCAGAGTGTGATGTGTGATCACTTCCGGTTGAGTCATGACCACGCTAAAAAGTTCACACTCTTCCTGAGATTTATCGTCAACTAGCTGTACAGTGGGTAGCTCATCATATCCTGGCAGCATCCAAATCCGACTGTCAAAATTTATGCTTTGTGCTCCATGAATTGACCCTGTTGCCACTCTGCTATCCATATCTGAAGTCCTATTAAATATAACTTGATTTGAAACATTCAGATTTATTACACATGTGTCTTGAAGGCATTGGTCCTCTTGTATGGTGGCGTCAGTGCAGTATGCTGGATTTGGTATAAGACCCCTAACAGGGGAGAAAAGAAAATCCTCCTGGCCTGAACTAAGAGAATGACATGGTTTCAGATCCCCAGATACATGAACAGCCTCAGAAGAGGAGAGACTCCTGGTACCCAGACCAGGTCGTTTCTGAACTCGCTGCTTCCAACGTTCTCGCTCTGCAATGGGACTACAAAGGCCAGAGTCATCCTCTGAAGTTAAAGAACTGGTCATGCTTCGACCCCGATTGACTCGCACCAGGGCTTGGCGATCTGGTTCGTCTGAACACAGGGTTCCATACTCACTAAGGTTAGCTGGCACAAAACTTCTCCAAGATCGCCGGTGCTGTGGTTGTTCTTTTTTCTCACCTTGTAGCCGTGATTTACCCAATATAGTACCTGTACCCCGAATGACATCTCCGTTCAGTTTGAACCCATCAAACACTATCCGTTCATCTGGTCGCGTCACATCCCTGTTGTGCAAGTCGAAGGCGCTAGATGAAGCCAGCAAACCATTCCCATAGAGAGCATTTATGTCCAAAGTGCGGTGGGTGTAAGGCAAAGTGCCAACCAAATGCCTGGAGCCCAGACTGCCTTTTGAACCAGAATCAATCTGTTCATTTAGACGTACAGTGTCATAAATGGACCTTTGGGGAACATAACAGTCATCAATGTTGAAATCCTCTTCTTCTGTTTTCCCTACACAAGAGGAATTCTGGCGCAAACAGTCAGGCCTGCTAAGAGGTTTGCCCATTCTAGCAATAGCTTAATACTTGGAAAGCTAATGTAAAAATTAGGTAAATGGTTTCAGCGCAACAGGCCTTTGCATGTAAAATAAAATAAGCAACAGTTTAATACATCTGTTTTGGTGTGGTAGATTTTACCAATCAGCATCTTCAAATATTTCTACTTACATAAAGCACTTTGTATAAATTTAATAAATGGTTTCTATTTCCAAATAAAATAAAATAATGTTTTCTAAAATCGGGTTTAAAATACTGTTAGAATGTAACTTTACTATATACAGAGCTTTGGATTAATACTTCTTTTTCTTCAAGAGCATCTAATTCCATGTAGTCAACACCGTCTCTCCACACTGCCAGAACTTGCCCATTGTTACTTGTTTCCGCAGTCCTAAGTGCTGTCACAAATGCCATGAGAATAAAAGTGCACTCGATTTCATATTCTCCTATATGTTGAGTCGTGAGTAACGGTGCTCCGTAAAACTTTCTCTTTTTGCAGGTGGTATATCCTAATACAAATCCTCCAGTATGTGCAACCAAAGCCACAGGGATCAAGGATAAACAAAAAGACGCTCCTGCTTCTCTTGTGGTCCACCCGGCAATGACAGACACCCTCCCGGCAATGAGCTCAAAGCTCCGCCCCCTACTCATTATTCCAGCAACATCTGCCACAGCTCCATTTGAGTTGAGAGTAAATGTTGATTGGTGGACGCTTGACCCTATTCTAATTCTGTCAATCAGTTTCTGTGGCCTATTTGACTTAACTTCTGCTCTGTCATCTTCTGCTCTGGCAATAGCCCTCTCTCCTTCAGTAAAATCGGACTGGTGGAAAAAAATGGTAAACAGCTCCCTCCCAGATGACATCACACAGGGTAAAATTAAATACTCGCTCTGCCTTTCTCTCTTCACTTTCTCTCTTATCCTGAGTTATTACACAGATTGTTTTCCAAGAGTCTGTTTAATGTCTTAATTACCCTGGAATGTTAAGCGAGGTGCTGGTCATAGATAATAACACCATCAATTTTGCCAAGTGTACAATATTTACACAAGTAAATTTTATTAGCACGTGGGAAGACTGGATTAAGTATATTTTAAAAACTATACAAACGGAAGAATGTCCTTTTATGTCTGTTCCTTTCATCAAAAGGGCTTGTAAGGAATAATAGGGGTTGTATAATAGTTTATTCAATATATTGAAAAAAGACCATGGTTGAGAAAAGAATAGTAAATGGCTCTAAATAGAAGGTAGTTATTTACATTTTGGCTGATGACTACTGAATTACTTACATACTGTAGACATAATCCTGTCACTGGCTTAAACAAGTCTGAACATTTGTTTCTTTCTGCTAAAGGCATGGACATTCAAGCTTCCCAGCATATTGCAAATTGGTTGGTTGAATTCACTTTCTTTTTACCAGTAAATGTTGAAATGAGAAAATGAATTGAAAGTCTCCAAATAGTTTAGAGATGGCCTGATGACAAATAATAACATGAAAAGGTACACCAGGAAAGAAAAAAAAAATCACCAGAAGTATGTTAATAAGTGAATACTTCATGACGGAAAAACAATAATTTTGCCACAAAGAAGAAAGCAAAAAAATATCAAAAAGACTGAACTGTAAAAATAGGAACTACTAATAAAAAAGATAAACACAATATATTTGTGCAAAATAATAGTACCCAAACATACAACCCACATTCCACTCAATAACTATTTTTATAATAATACATACCATTATTTTCTAATTGCCATTGATAAGTAATCAAATTCATGTTAAACAATGAAAGAAATTAAATACCAGTCAGACAGTAGATATAGACATTAGACCCTGATTTACTGCTACTTCATGCAACATGAATACCTGCATTTCTGTTAACAACTAATCAAGGGGACAGCAAACAGAACAGGTACATCATTGTGTATGAAAAAAAAGAAAAACCCTCAGTCAACAGTATCTCTCAGTGGGCTCACAATACAGCTAGTCACCAAAACACACAACTATTTTCAGGCAAGAACAAAGCTTATTCAGAATTCAATCTCTTCAAGCGCACACAGATAAGCTTCCCTGTGCATGAATATTGGGTGTTCCTCAAACTCTTCTCTGTTGAAACATGTAATGGGATCTCTGAAAAACTGCCAAGGTCATCATCACACAACAATGTGCAAAAGCCATGGTGTTCGGGAGGAGAGTTCTCCGATTTCCTCTTGGGGCTTTTTACAGAAAGTCTGTGGATGACTAAGCTTAAAACTAGATTCTTCATAAGGATTATTTTGATGGTCACCTTTACTGCAAACAACTGACATGATTCAGCTGTAAGAAATTCCTTTAGGTTTATGAAAGACACTGAAGTCATGTCTAAGTCATGGAAAAAATGAGCTCCTTTGTATGTCATTTACCCCCAAACCTCTTAAAATGTGTATGCAAAAGACTTAATCTTTATATTTGGTGTCTTTTTGCATGCATAATTTAAAAGGTTTTCAAGTAACAACATACAAAGGAAAAGAAAATTTGCAAAATGTTAAATAATGAAGGACCACGTTGTTGCATTCTTTAATGAACAATATTATATATTCAAGTCAATATTACATACACATATTCATAAAGACTTGAAATTGAATTAGAACCAATTTCTTTATTTTCAAAGCTCATAGCAGTGTGTTATGATCTAATAACCCCAGTCAGACCAGTCACCACATTAACATTCCATTGATTTATTGATGTGCCTTTAAAGTGTTTTTGTTTAGAACATTAATGATTTTGACCTAGCAGCTGGGGTAACAGTGAGGAGTCACCTAGTCACTGGAATAGGACAAAAGAATAAGAGAAATCATGCTAAGAAAGCAGCAGGAGGCTGAAATGATCAGCTGCAGCCTACCCCTCCTAATGCTTCATTGCTAGGTTACCCTACAAATATTTTCATCATTTGCTGCTTCCAATAAATAATTTCCATTATATGTATACGCTATGATATACAAAAAAAAGTTATTTTGTCTTTAAAGTGACCAGTTGCTCCCAATGACTCAATGGACAATCACAACAAGAGGTGGCAGCTGTTTTGTTACCACCAGATGCTCGCTAACACAATAAAGGGGCAGATCCCTTAACTCTAACATGCATTAATTTAACTTAACCCCGACCTGTTGAAGGTTTTAAGGCATGTAGTAAATATAGAGGGTTTAATTACTATATGTACATATCTATATAAATGTGTGTGCATGTGTGTGTGTGTGTGTGTGTGTGTGTGTGTGTGTGTGTGTGTGTGTGTATGTGTGTGTTCCCTTTTGTGGGCATAGCTTGCCAGGACATGTTGTAAAGATTTATGCCCGCTACTATATGTTATCAAAGGATTGTCGTTAAGATGATAGTGCAACATAAAAATAGAATTTGATCACAAAATTACTCTGCAGTTGAAACTAACATGATTTTATCTACGGTAAATTAAAGACCAGTGCGGCACGGTGGTGTCCTGTCCTGGGTGTATATGCCCAGCGCCCGAGACGTTCTCCCCTGGATGGGGATGGGCATGGGGACCGACCCCCCCCTGACCCTAATAGAGGATAAAGCGGAAGATAATGGATGGATGGAAATTGAAGACCAATTATCTAAATTTCCATTACAAAATCTAACTTATAAAAGACAAAATAATTCAAGATGTTAGTGTTGGGGCTGGAGCTGTTTTTATTTGGGTATGACATCAAGATAAATAACTGAGTCACTATAAACTAATTTTGTCAGTTTGTCTCGAGTACATTTCTCCTACTGCCAAATACAATCTTTCATATACCCAGTGGTTTCCTCAAACACTATACTATAAGAACTGGTCGCTAGAATATGGTACAGTAGTACCCCATAAATCCTTGAAAAATAAAAGCAGTGTTGAAACATGTTTGGGTGTCAAGCAATAGTGAAATTAAATCAGGCCAAACCACTTTGCCAAAACAGAACCATGTGCTGCATTCCAAACATGCTTACTTTTTTAGCCAGAACACTGGAGATATATTACTCATTTTGTACTCTATTGCAACTATCGGCAGGTAGATCAGTCATCAATTTTTTGCAAAATCAGCTGTACTTTTTCAATTTCAATTATGTGTCATAACATTGTCATACAGCTGATTTGTGCACAAATTTATATATATTTGCACAAATTAAGATGGCTTTCATGATGCATAC
This sequence comes from Corydoras sp. C115, assembly GCA_019802505.1. Classification (NCBI taxonomy): domain Eukaryota; kingdom Metazoa; phylum Chordata; class Actinopteri; order Siluriformes; family Callichthyidae; genus Corydoras; species Corydoras sp. C115. Next base: position 4,736,905 of record JAFMOC010000007.1, read on the forward strand.
CATCAAAACATGCCTAATGTCTAATACAGGGGTGGCCCGAGATCTACTTTTCCATTGGACAGGTCATCGAGATCAACCAGGGTTAATAATTTTTTTAGGCTTTTATATTGAAACCTGTTTACACACATCATGTTAGTATTGGGGGGGGGGCACGTTGGCTTAGTGGTTAGCATGTTCACCTCTCAGTGTTAGGGATTCCCGTTTCGAATCCCAATCTGGGTGGAGTTTCCATGTTCTCCCTGTGTACGTGTGGGTTTCCTCCGGGTTCTCCGGTTCTCTCCCACAGTCCAAAAACATGGATCAAGGTCAATTGAATTCTCAAAATTGCCCCATATAGAGTGTGATTGTGTGCACAGTGATAGATTGCCCCCCTGTCCTGGGTGTATCTGTAATAAAGAGCAAAACCAGAAAATATCTAATGTAAAAAGAAACTATCTAGTGTAGATGATTCTCGAGGCAGTGCTTCGGATTTAAGCACGGAGGCGGGGCCACAGCCGGTTTTTGGAACAGCGAGAGAGACGGGGGGGGGCAGACTGCTCGCTCGCAGAGATCGCGATTCAGAATGAATTACATTGTGTGTTAAAATGCGTGCGCATATACATTTTTTTATTATTATTATTTATATATATATTTGATTTCATTCAGATAGGTTCGAATCCCTATCTGGGTGGAGTTTCCATGTTCTCCCCGTGTCCACGTGGGTTTCCTCTGGCTTCTCCGGTTTCCTCCCACAGTCCAAAAACATGGATCAAGTCACTTGAGTTCTCCAAATTGCCCCCTATAGAGTGTGTTTGTGTGAGTGAGTGTGTGCCCAGCGATAGATTGGCACCCTGTCCTGAGTGTATCTGCGAAACGCCCGAGACGTTCTCCCCTGGATGGGCATGGGCAACCCCACCGCGACCCTAATAGAGGATAAAGCGGAAGATAATGAATGAATGAATGAATGAATGAATGAATATATATATATATATATATATATATATATATATATATATATATATATATATATATATACACATATATATATATATATATATATATATATATATATATATATATGAAAAAAAGTTGTAGTTTTTTTTATTACACTACAACTTTCATTCTGTAATTTTTCATTCTGATATCAATCCCTATAATTTTGTTACAAAGTAGTTTTGGATGGTTCCATGTTGATCTTGCAAGGTATTTAGGTCTCCCACTGGGGCCATACTGTCCAATTCATCATCCAGGTCAGCAAAGCTGCTGAACATCTCCCGAATGGCTTCCTGGAACTGTCCGATTCCCTGCAGTTTGTTCTCCAGCATGAAGCAACTGTCTTCAATGGCTTTGTAAATTGAGGCATGTTCTTTTTCCAGACTGTCTGCTTCTAGAAGGAGGTCAGTAACCCCTTTAGCCTCTGGTACATATACCACTAAGCTCTGAGCTATGTTCTTAAGGTGTTTAAGCTGCGACTGGGCACCTTCTAAAGTTTGCTGCTGGGCCTTCATGTTGCTAAAGTTTGCTGCTGGGCCTTCATATATGGGGCGGCACGGTGGCTTCTCAGCACTAGGGATTCCCGGTTCGAATCCCCATCTGGGTGGAGTTTCTATGTTCTCCCCATGTCCGCGTGGGTTTCCTCCGGGTTCTCCGGTTTCCTCCCACAGTCCAAAAACATGGAACAAGTCAATTGAGTTCTCCAAATTGCCCCATGTAGAGTGTGTTTGTGTGCATATCTGTGTGAGTGAGTGTGTGCTCAGCGATAGATTGGCGCCCCGTCCTGGATGTATCTGCCCTCCGTCCGAAACGTTCTCCCCTGGATGGGCATGGGGGAACACCCCCCCCCCCCCCCCCCCCACCCGCGACCCTAATATAGGATAAAGTGGAAGATAATGGATGGATGGAAATCAATATTTGGTGTGACCCTTTGCCTTCAAAAAAGCATAAATTCTTCTATGTACACTATATAGTACTACATTTTATATGTAGTATTTAGTACTACATTTTTTGTACATAAGAATTCTCCTAATTACAATGGGATTTAAGAATTGTACTACTAGTATTTTTGCATGCCAGCTAATGCTACCCGTTATTAAATTCATTAAATGTCAGAAAGTTCCACTAGAGACATTTTTATTGTTACTTTTTGGTTTTTCTTCCATCTTAAAGTACAAACACAAAAGTAATAACATATGTGAAAATCACATATTTGATATATGAAATAAATTTAAATATATAAATGAATAACTATTTGTTTTGCAAATAAAAGTGCTAAGTAACAAGACACTTCAAGGTTTTTTTATTACACTACAACTTTCATTCTGTAATTTTTTACCCACTTCATGGGATATAAATTGCAACAGGTCAATGACTCTATGAAGTGTGTCAGCAAGGTAAACCCCACTGATTATTGAACTAGACTGCTAGGTGGTGAAATTTTAAAAGCATCAAAAGAATAAAAAAAAAAAAAGAAAACCAGTCTTACCCTCAAAGACTCCAGCTGTTGTTTAATGACCTCCGTCTCCATGCCAACCTTTTCTTGTGATTCCTCCTGCTTCTCTGCTTCAGATAGCTTTCTTGTGAAAGTCATCACCCTCTGATTAAACTCCTCTAGATGTTTCAGTGTATCCTCGATCAGTTCCTTCCTCCCCATAGCTCTGTCCATCAGCTTGCCACTTTGCTTACTAAGGGTCTCAAGATCTCGTTTCAGGCCCAATAGGTCTGGTGAGGCCTCTGTTTCAAGCATCTTCTTACAGTTGTCTGTAGCCCTGGCAGTGTTTGACATCAATCCCTGTAATTTTGTTACAAAGTTTTGGATGGTTCCATGTTGATCTTGCAAGGTTTTTAGGTCTCTTCCCACTGGGGCCATACTGTCCAATTCATCATCCAGGTCAGCAAAGCTGCTGAACATCTCCCGAATGGCTTCCTGGAACTGTCCGATTCCCTGCAGTTTGTTCTCCAGCATGAAGCAACTGTCTTCAATGGCTTTATAAATTGAGGCATGTTCTTTTTCCAGACTGTCTGCTTCTAGAAGGAGGTCAGTAACCCCTTTAGCCTCTGGTACATCTACCACTAAGCTCTGAGCTATGTTCTTAAGGTGTTTAAGCTGCGACTGGGCACCTTCTAAAGTTTGCTGCTGGGCCTTCATGTTGGTAAGGTTCTTGTTACTGTAAGCTTGGGGACCAAGCTCAGATTGACATGCTAGCTGCTTTCTGGCTCCTTCTAGTTGGCCTTTAAACTCCTTCTGTGCATCACTGAACTCTTTTAACTTTTGTGAGGTCTTTTCAAGCATTTCCTTTTTGAGCTGCAGACTTTCTGTCAAATTTTCCATGTTCATTCCGATAACCTTTTTTTCTTCCTTTACAACATCTACATCAGCTGTGACCACATCAAGAAGGCTATCTGCAGCTGCATTCAGCATTTCCACCTGTCCTCTATGCTTGTCCACATCCTTTAGAATTAAATTAACCTGAGTGAGAGAGTTTTCAACTTCCAGACGATTAACACTCAACAGAGCACTGCTCTCCCTGATTTCACACTCCTTAATCCAAGAGCTCAGGCCATCAACATGTTCTCTGTACTTCCTGACCCTCTCCAGAGCAATATTAAGCTTCTCTGTGCGTTGGGCCACATTGTTCTTCACCTCCTCCCAGTTAGACTGAATAAACGAGAGCTGACTTTGAAGGGCCAATTTTTCAGGTCCTTCAGTTTTCTGTAAAAGAGCTTCTCCGTCGCCCATTATAGTGCTATAAGGTTCCTCTTTTCCACCCAGGGCCTCCTGCACAACACTGTGCTTCTTTAAACTATTTTGCAGATTATCCGCTTTGGCTGAGATATGCTCCTCCATTGCCTGTTTCTGGAGCATTTGGTCAAGCCAGTCCTGGAAGTCTTTGGATGTCTGATAAAATTCCTGAGAGCTGACAAACGTGGAATTTAGCTGCTGTATCCATTTTTCTGAAAAACACAAATAAATAAATAAATAAATATAAAAATAAATAATAAATAAATATCAATATCTACAAAATGTACTAAATGAAATAAGCTATAATAATGCTTTACCCAGGAAAACTCATCAAATTTCAAATATATTAAGCTAAAGCCATTAATACTCTGTCATGCCCTGTAATGCCTTATTTTTCAGATTTATTATAGTTTTGTTATTGTTATAAGTTTGTTATTGCAAATTTAAACCTAACTAGTAAAAATGAAATGATTTGTCAAAATAATACAACAAACCTGCTTTATCCTCAAGCAGTTTAAAGGGTTTGGAGACACTTTCTAGCTGTCCAGTGAGATTGGCTCTGAGATATTCTTCTGTCACTAATGCTGAAATCTCAAAGCAAAGTTCTTCAGCCACTTTGAGCCTCTTCCTCTCATTGCAGAGTTTCACCAGGATAGCATTAGCAGATTCCAGCTGCTGCTTTACAGCATCAGGTTGGGTGCTGAGCCTCTGCTGACCGTTCAGCTGTGACTCCAGTTTGACTACGCTGACATTGAGTTGATGTAAAACTTCCTGAAATTGAATGGTTTTTCCCACAGCTTTTTCAATGTGAGATTCACGCTGAGATAGCAGGCTGGTCAGCCCCTGCCATTTCTCGGTAATAGCATCAAGTTGTTCCGTCACTTTCTCTCCTGCTGGGTCCTGCTTTTCTGATGCTGTGCTGAGAGCCAGAGCAGCCTCATTCAGCTGCTCAAATTGAAGCCTGCGGCCTTCAAACTCCTTGAGAAGAATCTAAAATAAGATTAATTTATTTATTAATTTCAAAAATATATTCATATTTTATACACTATGCGGTTTATCACTTTTAATTGTTCTATAAATGCCATCTCATCTCACATTATATTGATCCTCTACTAGGATCATGGTGGGGTTCCCCATGCCCATCTAGGGGAGAACATTTTGAGCGCTGGTCAGATACACCCAGTACAGAACACCAATCCACAACTGGGCACACTTACTCACTTTTGGACTGTGGGAGAAAACCCACACAGACATGGGTAGAGCATATAAACTGCAAACAGATTTGGATTAAAACTTGGATCCCCAGGTTTGAGAGGCAAACTTCTTAACCGCTACCAACATTATTCATGTTACAAATTCAAAATTAGGGCTTAAAGTGAGCACTTTAGACAGAAGACACCTATTTAATGTTAATTTGTATGTATGATGTGACATCTTGAGAGAGTTCTAAGGGATTTTAACTCCTTGTGATGTTTTAAACATTTTGAACAAATATAATTCTGTGTAACAATATTGGTCTGTGGTTTGAAATGAATGATAAGAAACAGTGATTGTTTAATTTTTCAAGGTACCTGGACTTGTTGCTTTTGAGTGTTCAGCATGTGAGGATCCATAGATAGTGGTCCCAGAACACTGATCATCAGCTCTTTCTCTTTGAGCCATTGTGAAAGCTGTGACTGAGATGTCTGAAAGAGCTCGAGCATGCGAGATGACTCCTCTAGGTGCTGTTTTCTGTTTTCCACAGAGCCCTTAACCTCCTTCCATCCAGTATCTGCAAAAAAAAATATATATATTTTTTTTACATGTGAGTTAGAAATTCCAAATTATATTATACATTTTTTATTTAAGGGGTTATATGGTTTTTTTTATTTTATTTTATGTTTTATGTTTTAGGGGTTAATGAGCACACCATCCTAGTCTGATGATCTCAAAATTTACCAAAGAAAACTAAATCCATTTACACATACTTTTAAACAGCATTCACCCTGCCATCACTTCTTGAGAAAAACTGCACCTGGCTAATATTATTCATTCATTCATTATCTTCCGCTTTATCCTATATTAGGGTCGCGGTGGCGACCCATCCAGGGGAGAACGTTTCGGGCGCTGTGCAGATACACAACTCACTCACACAGACACGCATGCATACACACTCTATATGGGGCAATTTGGAGAACTCAATTGACTTGATCCATGTAAACATGTAAACATGGAAACTCCACCCAGATGGGGGTTCGAACCGGGAAACCCTAGTGGCTAATATTATATATTACTAATAATTAGATAGTGTGAGAGGGACTGATGGCATTAGTGGAAAGGTTCTCAGATGCATACCTATCTGATCCAGCATGCGTTTCCACTTCTCAGCCTCGGGAGAGTCAGGGTTTTCCTTAATCAGGTGGAGCAGCTTGTCTTTCAGGTGCTGGTACTGCTGTTGCTTTTCATGTATATTGTCTTCATATGCCTGTGTATAAAGAATAATTGCTTGTTAGCTACTAATAGATAGGATTCCACATTAAGAATATGCCTGACTTCACACAGGTAGCACGCAAAGCCATGATCAAATCTGGATTTACCTTCTGCTGTTCCATCTGATTTTTCACTGAGTCTTTTCCTGTGAGCTCTGAGCTCCAGGATGCTGCTTTCTTTTTCATATTCTCCAGCCACTGCAGCATTAACTGAGCTTCATTCTGTGCCCCTTGGACCTTTTGTAGCAAAGAATTTAATTCTGTAGACCTGGTTTTTAAAATGTCTCCAATGCTCTTGTACCCATCATTGATGCAGGACATGTTCTGTTGCACCAGCAGAAGCTCTGTGGATAATCATACAAATACAAAATCTGTTATTATTAACATTAGAAACTCAGAGCTCTCTGTGACTGGGCTGAAAGGTCATACAAATAACATAATGTATGACATGATCGTAAACAAACTGTAATCATCAACCTTCTTGTCTTCTAGCTTGCACACAATTAAAATAAATTAAATAGATTTCATTGTATTACTTATTGACATAAGTTTTTAATGGTTTACCTTTGTTTGTTAAATAAGCATGGTCTCCACCATTATTAACTGCTAAACCTGAAAAAAGAAGCAAAGAACTTAAATGCCTGTTTATTCATGTAATCACATCAGATCATCAAGGGAGAAGATGCTATGTTATCACCAATTACAATTTCACACTGCACAAAGCTCATCAAAAAAGCAATCATCTCTTAAGAACTGTGTAAAAATGTTTATTTCAAAATTATTTTTAGAAAGTATATTTAAAGAAAGACAATTGAGGCACAGTAGGGGCCCTATCTTACACATGCATGTCGCGATGCTTACTGCTATCTTACAACAGTCTTATTTCACACCTTGTGCATGTGCCGTTTAAATAGCAACATTGCTATCAAATATATTTACACTGTGGTGTAGTGGTCTCAAAATGATGTGTGTTTAGGTACATTTCTGGCATATTGCAATCTTGGCAAAAAAAGGTGCAACTATTGACTGAAAACAACTTAAATAGACATCATCAGTAAGACGTTTTAAACAGATTTGTCAACACAGGCATGTGCCAAATGTTGCTAAATGCTGAATAGCCACTGAATGCTATTAAATGTCACTGCATTTGCAAGAAGAATGCATATATATAGTCTACACTATACTGTGAATTTTGATTTGCAGTAATATGTAATCCAGGTAGCTGGACTATTGAAATAGCAATCAGCTAAAGTCAGCCTGCACCTGGCTCTTAAAGGGAAAGCAAGCTCACTCAAGATCCCTAAAATATGTATATATATATATATATATATATATATATATATATATATATATATATATATATATATATATATATATATATATATATATATATGTCACAGGTGCCTGTTACACCTGTCCCTCCTTTCCTCCTTAATTGTTTCAGTTGGGTGATTGGTTTGTTTTGTTCACGTGTTTAGTTCCTTTTGTATTTATTCTGAGTTTTCCATATCTTCTACGCACGTCTTTATTTTGTGGTTATGATACCCTATGTTACTTTGTTTTTTTGTTCCCCCTTTTCGTTGGTGTCCCAGCACCAATTTTTATTAAATTCTCATTTTGGTTTTTATCCCGGTGTCTTTTTCTCTCCTTCCGCGTTCAACCACGTTGCGGCGCTGCGCACCTTCTCCGCGTGGGTCGTATACCGTGGGAGCTTTTTCCGTGGACCGACGCACGCATTTTTCCCCGCGTGGTCGGTACCCGGGAGCGCTCCCTAGGCGCGAACGGCTGAATGCTACACCTCCGCGTTAGCCGCCCTCCTCCGGGGAAGAACGGACGTTGGTAACAGAAAGACGTGCCTAATATATCTGGAGAGTTCTGGACACCAGGGGTCACCCACCGCTGAGCAGAGGACCAGAGGCTGTATCGCCGACCAGATTGAGTCTGAGTACCGGGGACCGCCAGCGGCATATCCCGAGCACCAGGGGCCGCCCATCTCGGACTCGGAGCACCAGGAGGTGCATTTCCCAGCCTCGCAGCGAGAGGGCGCCGATCTGCGACCACGCTGCGAGAGGACTTGCTCGACGCCGCCAGCAGAGAGCAGCCGGCTGGATTCACAGCCTGAGGGACTTTTACCCCCCCCCGTTTTTTGTTTTTTGCTTGAAATGTTTATTATTATTTATTTTTTTTTTGTTTGTTGGGCCGCTTTTCCTTTTTGCGCGACCCTTGGGGTGGGGGTATGTCACAGGTGCCTGTTACACCTGTCCCTCCTTTCCTCCTTAATTGTTTCAGTTGGGTGATTGGTTTGTTTTGTTCACGTGTTTAGTTCCTTTTGTATTTATTCTAGAGTTTCCATATCTTCTACGCACGTCTTTATATTGTGGTTATGATACCCTATGTTACTTTGTTTTTTTGTTCCCCCTTTTCGTTGGTGTCCCAGCACCAATTTTTATTAAATTCTCATTTTGTTTTTTATCCCGGTGTCTTTTTCTCTCCTTCCGCGTTCAACCACGTTGCGGCGCTGCGCACCTTCTCCGCGTGGGACGTATACCGTGGGAGCGTTTTCCGTGGACCGACGCACGCATTTTTCCCTGCGTGGTCGGTACCCAAGAGCGCTCACTAGGCGCGAGCGGCTGAACGCTACACCTCCGCGTTAGCCGCCCTCCTCCGGGGAAGAACGGACGTTGGTAACAATATATATATATATAATACATTTAGAAAGAGCATAATATTAAAGAACAGGTGTTCACCTAAAGTTTTACATAATAATTGTAATATGACAATTGCTATATTTATTTACTATACAATATATTTGATAGTAGATCATTTAGGCATGAATTGTATATTTTCTTTCTAAAAAATATTTCAATAGCAAAGTTTAATTTTATGTAAAAATAATCAAAGTGAATGTTCAAAACCAGACTTTTCTAAAATCTAAAATAAGTATCTATTACACTTTCTCTGTCTAGTTTATTTAAAAAAATAATTACATGAAAGACACTCACAACTATAGATTATAGAAGTGGAGTTAAATGATTAATCTAAATAAATACATTAATTTATAAAATAATAATTATTCAAACAAGAAACTAAACATTGAATACACAAGACAAAACATAAATGCCCCTTAGAAAAGCAACCATCTAGATTCCTTTTTTTCCAAAAGCAACACGATGAACTATGAACTATGATCCAATATAGACCTATACCTAATCCAATATTACCTATACCTAAATCTTTTGCCAAAGTTTATATATCATATACTTTTTTTTTTGAAAAATACAACAAATGGTTACTGCAAATTATTTAATTTTATGTTTTGTATCCTTGCTATTTTAATTGCTGTCATTGATCATTGTTCTTAAGAAAATTAAAGCTACTAAGGACCTTCTCAAGCTTCATGGTAAAACAGTTGCCAACTAGTGAAGACTTAAATCCAGTTTCTTCAAAAGCAGAAAGTGCAGTCAGCTCCAAAGTATTTGCTACAATGAATAAAATTTACAATAAAAAAAAAACTTTGTGATATTTTGAAATATTATTAAAAACTTTGCAATGCTTGTCCATCTATCATATTTATTAAAAGGTTATATTATGTTCTCTGTGTGACTTTACTCTCTTTTTGTCACACAAACACACACACACACACACACACACATATATATATATATATATATATATATATATATATATATATATATATATATATATATATATAAAGGGTGAAATCTGTGACAATAAAGCTCCTAAATAAAATGTGAACAAAAAATCACTGGTCACTGGGTTTAGGTATATTTTAGTTCGTTTGTGTGTCAAAGGGCATTATCAATGAGAAAACATAAAAGTTTATAGTTGTAATAAGGTTGAAGAGAACTAGTGCATTAGTGTGCTCATATATCATGGTGATTGTTGATACCTGATTTGAGATGCATTTTGGCTTTGACTGGGGATGTCAAAACACTGATAAGAGTACACAGTGCAGACCCTTTGATATTTACATCTTCAACAGCTGGAGCTTTAGTGGTCCATTCCTCTAGTAACCCCTGTGGAGAGAGAAAATTCCGGCTTGATTAGGAGTGCACAAAGCAAAAATGTTAAACATGCACATTATGTATTTGCCAACAAATTAAAGAAATATGGTTTTCATTAACAGAAAACACCAGAGAACCTAATCGACTTCTAAAAAGTAAAAGTGTATACAACTTTATTTGAATGTTTGGCACCCTTATCAAAATATACTAATTATCAGTTCCACTTACCATTTACACTCTGTAATCTAAAATTTACATATTACATTTACATTTAGTAATTTAGCATATGCTTTTATACAAAGTGACTTACAAATGAGAGAACAGTAGTTGTTCAAATGTCAGTAGTTAACGGAAAAAAATAACTACAATGTAGAATTATCAAACCTTTATTAATTCCCTTTATTATTATAAATTTAATTTATATAAGTGTTTGTGGAAGAGATGTATTTAAGTTGTTTCTTAAAGATGCTAATTGACTCGGCCTTACAGACAGATTGGGAAGATCGTTCCACCAGGTGTTGACCGTGTTAGGCAGGTTTGCAGTCTTGCCCAGAAATAGCACTACGGTGAGTTTAAATCACCAGGCGACATTCGTCAGTAGAGCGAAGTGCACAAGTTGGAGTGTATTTTGGAAATAAAGATCAAAGATAAGAGGGTGCAGATCCTGTAGGCCAGAATCAGTGCCTTGTACTAAATGCGAGTAGCTACTGAGGCCAATGTTGTAGTTTATCTGTTTCCCTGTATAGTTTGTTAGGCCCCTTTGCTATGGTCCTTAAAAATCAGGAACCTCACAGGACCATAACAGAACCGGTACCATTTGCTATGTTAGTGTGTAATGTAATGGTATGAACAGATCAGACACATCAATGCTGCTGAAATATTTAGACACCTTAGTAACCACTAATGGACTGGAATTTTCCACCAAATAAAAATGTTCAGCTGCCAGCATCCAATATTATCAGCATCTCCTGTAAACTCTTGAAGAATTAAAGGATAGATACCATAAATTGTGCTACTGATTTAATATATACAATTTTCAGCAATAAGATGAAGTGAACACAGATTTTAAAAACTCTGCACTGTCATGTCTGATCAAATCCTACCATTATAACATATATTAATGATTCATCACTGTGTCGCTGCAGTGCTAATCATTCACCACTCAAATGCTAAACAATCTGTGGTGCAGTGCAGTTAATTTGGGAGTACTAGCCATTATAAACCCAAGCAAAGGGAACTAACAAAATATGTAGATAAACAAATTAACTACATCAAGTAATTGCAGAACTAAAGCGCATTTTTAACTATAAAATAATAAAATAAGTGGTTAAAAATTAGGTATACTTAAAAGGTGGCCTGAGAATTTGTGACAATAAATTCAGTACAATTTATTGCACATTTATATTGAGAAAAAAACACATTTGAATCTTAATGGTAAGTCTTTATTTTTCAGTGAAATGTAACAAAAAATGGCTGCCATTTTCATCACATCAAGATCGTCTGCGTCAGTTAAAGAGTTTTTACCCACATTCACTTTTTGAAGGTCCTTTCCCAGGTCCTGTTCACTGCAGTTAGGCTGTGTGGCAGGCAATTGCTCTTTTGTGTCATCCAGCCACATTGTTAGCAACCCTGCAGCTGCCTTAAATTCAAGCAGTTGGTCCTGGCAAGAACTTACCTCCTCCAATCTGCATCGTCCAGACAGACAAAAACAGTTATATTCTCAATACACACTGGTAGCTTTACTAAATAAATAATATTTGCATTTAATCTGATTTGTTCTGTTTTGTATGCAATAATAAACAGACACAATACACTCAACACTTACTTCTCTTTGATAGTGTCTTTAAAGGTGTTGACTGTGTTAGACAGGTTTGCAGTCTTGCCCAGAATTAGGGCTGCACATCCCTCTGGACCCAATTTAGAAAGCTCCTTTGACAGTGACTGCAAAGTTTCTGTGTCCTTCGTAAGGTTATCCATCTCTGCATTAGTATCCTAAATCAATCATAATATATATGAAGTAAGTAAATGGCTGAGCTGCTACAGTCATAGAATATCACATTGGGGAAAAGGTAATAATGAAAAAAAAATGTTTCTTTAGGAAATTGCATTGAGTACCTGCACCAACTGGGCAAGCTCATTTACATTTTTCCCAAGTCCTTCAGTCTCACAAAGAGCGTGTGAGTGTTTTAACACAAACTCATTGACCCTCTTGGCAGTATTTTCAAACTCTTCAACCATGTTTTTCAAATGCTCCATCTCAGAGACCTTCTGTCTGTGTTTAGCACAAGCAGCCTCAAAGCGCTGGGACAGTCCATCCATCTTGGCCTGAAGAAGAGCACCTGCGGCTGGCTCGGCAGTTTCCATAAACTTATTTACTTTGGTCTTCATGGCACAAATGCTGCTCTGTCGACTTGCTATATCCTGATCCAGGGTCTATGCATGAAGAAGAGGTTATAAAAAGGTTATCGCCAAACAGTATGTGGAAGTTCATGTGATGTTTTGAACTACAGTGGTATCTCAAAACTTGTCAATGAATGTCAATGTTTTCTGGAAGAGGCATTGGTGATACGATTTCCCTGCCATAAAAATAGGAAGAGAAACCTGATAATTTGTTCCACTGTCTAAAAACATATCTTTCAGGCCAATGTCAATACACAGAAAATAATACAAATATAATATGAAAAAACACTTAGATTTGGGTATAAGCTCTTTTTCATCTTTACTTTTGCTGTAACACAAACTATCTTCCTCTTTTTCTCATAACTATAATGTTTCACTTTCTTAGGAGCGACAATTAAGTAATAGCAATTAATGCACAAAAACACAAAAAAAAAAAATTAATTGAACTGCGCTGGGATGTCCACTGGTTGAGACCTTTCACACTTGTAACGCAACATTTTTACATTGCTAACATCCATCCAAGGTTTTGCTGTGCTTTCAAGTATAAACAAACCAAGATTACAAGTTCAGGGAAAACAAATTTATGAATGAGGGACATTAAGTTTAAAATATTTTTTAAACTTTTAAAAGTTTAAAAAATAAGAGTTTAGGGAATGTCGAGTTACAAGGTGGCGGCACGGTGGCATAGTGGTTTGTACGTCAGCCTCTCAGCTCTGAAGATCCAAGTTTGAATTCCAATCTGGGTGGAGTTTCCATGGTCTCCCTGTGTCCACATGCATTTTCTCTGGGTTTCACCGTTTCTTCCCACAGTCCAAAAACATGTGTTCAAGGTGAATTGGCTGCCCGTATATAGTATGTGTGTGTATGTATGTGAGTGAGTGTGTGCCCAGCGATGGATTGGCGGCCTGTTCTGGGTGTATTTGCCCAGCACCCGAAAAATTCTTCTCTGTAAAAGATTATTTCATCTGCAAACTCAAAAATCAAAACAATGTATTTCTTAAATACAATTTTAACATTTCTTTCATGGCATACCTTTGGTTTTAAAATTTTCATTCCGTGTTCCGTTTCTTTCAGATTAGGCACTTTGTGTTTCAACTCTTTCCCTACTTTCCCAACCGACCACCTGAATCCAAAATGGATCGAATTCTGGCTTTAAGACCCTCTCGGCAAAAATTAATATCTTCCATTTACAACATCATCAGTTTGACAGACACTGACCCAGCTAGTGCCCTAAAGTCCACCTGGGAGCAGAATCTTGCCATGCCTTGCCACAATAACTAGGTTCCATACCATTAAGACAGTTATCAATTATCGCAGTGAGCAAAAAACAAAAAGAGTCCAAAAAGTGTGCCAAAAAAATCTCATTAATATTAATACAACCTCAAGTAAGGTAAGAAACACTTTTAAGTTAAAACTTGGGTTATTAAACATTAGGTCATTTCATCAAAATCAGCTCTAGTTCAAGAAATAATAACTGATAACTTCCTAAATGTCTTTTGTCTCACAGAGACCTGGATTAGGGCCAATGAATACCTAGCATTAAATGATGCCTCTCCACTTGGTTATACTTATGCTCATAAACCACGTCTTAGTGGACGAGGGGGTGGAGTGGCTACGATCTATAAAGAAAACATAAATGTAACACTTAATAACAAGTATGAGTCAAAATCCTTCGAAGCTCTTGTACTTAACATAAGCAGCTCATCTGCATTGAAGAATAAATACAATCTAATGCAACTTATTACCATATACCGCCCTCTCGGCCCATATACAGAGTTTACTAAAGAATTTGGTGAATTTCTCTCTAAACCCAATAGACTCATTTAAATTAGCCTTTGACTCCATCCTAGATTCCATGGGCATTACTCAAAGTGTAGTTTGTAAAACACATCGCTGTAAACATACATTAGACTTAGTTTTATCACATGGTATTAACATTAATAATTTAACTATTGTTCCACTAAGTGAGGTCATCTCCAATCACTATTTGATAACCTACGATTTAGAAATTTATATTCATCCAGTCATTAAACCGCAATATGATATGAAGCGTACAATCATTCCCTCTACTGCTGTGTCATTCCTACAACATTTACCTGAATTAAACATTAAACCAGCATCAGGACCCGACAAACTTGAAAACACAGCGGAATACCTTAAACACGTGTTTTCTGCAACCTTAGACAGTGTCGCTCCACTTAAACTAAAAAGGATTAAAGATAAAAGACTCGTTCCATGGTTTAATGATCAAACACGCGCCCTAAAACAAACCACTAGAACCATGGAGCGTAAATGGAGACAAACTAAATTAGAGGTATTTAGGGTTGCATGGAAGGACAGTATGACTGAGTACAAACATGCACTCAATGCAGCGAAGACTAAATATTATTCTGAATTAATAGAGAACAACAAAAACAACCAAAGATTCCTCTTTAGTACCATTGCCAAATTAACTCGAAGTGCTACTGAATCAGATTCACAGATTCACTCACAGTTCAGCAGCAATGATTTCATGAATTTCTTTAGTGACAAAATTGAAAACATAAGACTTAAATCATCTAATGCATCGTGTAGCATAATCAATAATCAACCCTCAATGATTTCTGAAAAATCTAGTGGTAGAGAAAATAATATAGTACAAGAGTTAAATACCTTTAACCCCATATCTAAAAAAGAGCTTGTCTCATTAATTACACAATCAAAGACAACATCCTGTATGTTAGACCCAATACCTACAAACCTGCTTAAAGACCTCCTACCAAATATTACAGAGCCTTTTATAAACATTATAAATTCATCACTTAAAATAGGCTATGTCCCCAAAAATCTGAAGTGTGCAGTCATTAAACCATTATTTAAAAAAACTAATTTAGGTCCTGTAATAATGTCCAACTATAGACCAATATCAAACCTTCCTTTTGTCTCTAAAATCCTAGAAAAAATAGTGTTCAACCAGCTGAATCGCCATCTTCTAGCTAATAACGTTCATGAAGTTCTTCAGTCAGGTTTTAGGTCTCATCATAGTACTGAGACAGCCTTAATTAAAGTCGTTAATGACTTATTAATGTCCTCTGATATAACCAAATCTCTTTTCTTGTATTATTAGATCTTAGTGCAGCCTTTGACACTATAGACCATAACATCTTAGTTGATAGATTAGAAAACACTGTGGGCGATACAGGATCTGCACTCCAGTGGTTTAAATCCTACCTGACAGATCGATATCAATTCACCTGTGTTAACAACCAATGTTCTGATCTTGCTAAAGTTAAATATGGTGTCCCACAAGGGTCAGTTCCGGGTCCACTCCTATTTGAATTATATATGCTTCCATTGGGATCAATTATTCGTAAACATGGAATCAGTTTCCACTCATATGCAGATGATACACAGTTATATGTTTCAGCTAACCCTAATGATGGTTGTTCAGTCAGTAAGCTCGAGGACTGCATCCAAGATATTAAAATATGGATGTCAAAAAACTTCCTTTCTTTTCTGAGTTTCTGATAGTTGGACCCAAGGACAAAATTAACAAAGCTTCTAACACTATGTTAAACCTTGATAACTCTTTAATTAGACCCAGTTCATCTGTAAATAATCTCAGGGTCAATAATAAATAATCTCAGGGTCATTATTGATTCAGATCTCTCCTTTACAAAGCACATTAGCAATATTACTAGAATTGCAATTTTTCATCTTCGTAACATTTCGAAGCTACGAAATATCCTCTCCCTCCAAGATGCAGAAAAACTAATTCATGCTTTTATTACCTCAAGGTTAGATTATTGTAATTCACTTCTGACAGGATGTTCTAATAAATCATTACATAAATTACAACTTGTGCAAAATGCTGCAGCTACAGTTTTAACTTAAACCAGAAAGTTTGATCTTATCAGTCCTGTGTTATCAAACTTGCAACTTAAAACTTAAGTTTCGTATCGAGTACAAAATTTTATTGATAACATATAAAATTCTACATAATCAGGCTCCACAGTATCTGAGTGAGCTGATTCAATCATACAAGCCAACACGTGAGCTCCGATCTCAAGGTGCTGGTTTACTCCTAGAATAAATAAAATTACTGCTGGTGGAAGAGCGTTCTCCCACAAGGCTCCTCAGCTTTGGAATAGCCTTCCAGTTACTGTTCGTGATTCTGAATCACTATTAATCTTTAAAAATAAATTAAAAACACATTTATTTAATCTTGTGTTTAATTAATCCCCTGTAGATAAAGATGTAGATCTCAGACTTGGCTGTGTTGGGGGTTAATCTGTGATCAGTGTATGCTGGCATTTCACCTCTTCACCCACCTCATCATTAATGGGGGTGGTGTGGTGCTGAAATGATGCTGTTCCGGGGTGCCATCTCAACTATGTAGAGTCTGCAGTATCTGCCTCTTTTAGTTATGCTGCTCTAGTCAGTGATGCCGGAGTCACATGCTGCACTGTGTCAATTAATTACTTATTAATTAAATGCCGTGCTTTATTATTAGCTCTAACTGCCTTCCTTGTTTGTTTCTTTTGAGGTGTCCCTGGCTTCCTGGAGATCTTCATCTATGGCTCTGCCGACGGATACTGGATGGAACCTGACAAGGCGGTCCTGCAGGACGCCCCCTAATGGACTCACATATAGTTTTCCAGTTGTTAGTTTTTCCATTTGTTTAATATCTGTACATAGCTGTCCTACATTGTTGTTGTTGCCGGCCGCTCAAGGAGGATGAGTCCCCCACTGAGTCTTGGTCCTCCCAAGGTTTCTTCCTTAAATAACAACATAAAAGGGAGTTTTTTCTTGCCACTGTCGCTTCGGCTTGCTCTTTGGGGGTTTAAAGGCTTTTCATTCTGTAAAGCTGCTTTGTGACAATGTACTGTTGTAAAAAGTGCTATATAAATAAATAACTTGAACTTGATGCCTATCTCTGAAGAACAATGGGCCCAAATTCTGAGTAAAATCCACTCCTCTTCTCTCTGCGTCAAACACTGCCTGATACAACTTAAAGTGGTACACAGACTACATTTTACAAATGCTAAGTTGGCCAGAGTATTTCCAGGCAGGTCTGATTCCTGCACCAGATGTGGTCAATCACCAGCAGATCATCTGCATATGTTTTGGATCTGCAGTAAACTATTGGCCTTTTGGTCAGATGTTTTTGGGACACTAAGCCGGGCACTGGAAATACCAGTGGATTTTAATCCTATTACGGCACTATTCGGGATACCCCTATATTTTCAAATTTCATATTTGTGTTTAATTTTTGTAATTGTAATTAATTTTTCAATAAGCATTTTAGATTTACATATGAAATCATGAAATTATTACATTGTTTAAAGTTTTCCATCCATACTTATCCTCTTGATGTGACTGCAGCATTTCACACCATCTTCCATCGTATCCTCCTCCATAGATTATCAGCCATTGGTTTTTGCAACAAATTTCTAAACTGTTTCACGTCTCATCTCTCTGATTGTGAAACCAAGGTTACAGACCAAATTGGTTGGAGAGATTGTGGAGCCATCAATTTGGAAGGTCAGGTCATGATGGATTGAGGGTTTAGCTGGGATTACGAGAAGCTCTGTTTTTGCTAAATTTAATTTGAGATGACGGGCCTTCATCCAAACAGATATGTCGGTAAGGCAGGCAGATATCAGATTTGAGATTGTGGTATCGTTAGTGGCAAAAGACAAATAAAATTTTTAAATCATGTCTTAAAACAGATTTTGTTCAGGATAGCATACATATTTAGTGTTCTGTTCTTTTAATGTTGATTAATTTCTTTGTTTTTACTTTACATGTTGTTTGTATGTTTTAGTTTTTTTATTGATTTTATTTTTTTTTGTACAGTGACCTCAAGAGTCTTGAAATAATTAACATTAATTTAATGAATTTAAATGAACATAATTTTATTATAATTATAATTATTATTGTTGTTATTATAAAAAGTGACATACCGCCTCTTTGCTGAGTGCATATGCGATAGAGGCTGTGTCAAGAAGCACTTGTGGTTTCTCTCCAACACTATTCTCCACTTTGTCCATCCAGTTCAACATCTCATCCAGTCCATCTTGCACACTCATTGAGCGTGTAAGGGTGACCTGCAGCTTCTCATTCCGATCACTTACTGATTTGGACAGATTGTCATATCTTTTCACAAGATCATCTAAAATAAAATGTATTAGATGTTGAGGATTTGTATGACTTAATTTAAATAGAGAATTATACAAAGATGTGCATAAATGCAATAAATTTCACCCACCAACTTCTTCCTGTATCTTGTCCTGATTGGTTAGGAGGGCTCCTTCTGCAGTAATGAGAGCATCTGCTGTTTTCCTTAGTGTCTCAACAGCCACTTGATGGCTAGTGGTTTGTCTCTGAAGAGTCTGTTGGTATAAATATGTTTAGTTATTGAACATATTTTATTAATATAAGTAGATTTTTACTAGTAGTATTGTATTTTAACTTTTGTAGTAGTATTTATAAATTTGTAAATCCTAAATACCGAACCATAATTAATTCTTTAGTCAGACCAAAAAGAAAGTTGAAACTCTCGGTTCTAACCATTTATTTGTTTCACTAGCAGCAAACTAAAGCCATGATGAAACATATATAATCTCACCAGGCATAAAATTATGACCACTGACAGGTGAAGTAAATAACACTGATTTTCTAAACATTGCCTTTATCACCTGTTAGTGGGTGGGATTTATTAGGCAGCAAGTGAACATTTTATCCTTACACTGATGAAGGACAAATGGTCATATGTAAGTATTTGAGCAAGGAGCCAAATGGTGATGGCTAGATGACTGGGTCAGAGCATCTCTAAAACTGCAGCTCTTGTGAGGAGTTCCCAGTCTACAGTTGTCAAAAAGTGGTCCAAGGAAGGAAAGGTAATAAACTGACAACAAGGCCATGGACAGCAAAGGCTCACTGAGGTATGTATGGAGCCAGGACTGGCCCGTGATGTCTGAACCAACAGAAAAGCTACAATACCTTTCATTTGCTAGAAAGTTTTAGAAAGGTTCTGACAATAAAATGGCAGACAGTGCAAAAATGTCAGACAGAAATCTTTTGATTAACATGGAACTGAATAGCTGCTCCTAAGCAAAAATGGTTATGGTTTGAGGAGAGCAACAAGAATTTTGATGTGTTTGATTTGGCCTCCAAATTCTCCAGATCCTAAACCAATCCATCAAACCAAAAAAAAGAGGTAACAAAAACACAAGCTGACATTAGTGATGACATGAACGGAGGAAGGGGAACACCGGAACTAAATACCCAAACACCTAAACACGTGCACAAAAACAAACCAATGAACAAGGAAGGTTAATTAACTTAAATGATGAACGATAACGCAAGCTAATGAACCAAACAAACAGAAAACAGGTGCCTTAGGCACCTGTTACAGTACCCCTCCCTTACGGTCGCGTAACGGAGGGAAGTGGTCGAAAACAAAGGGAAAATTCTGCGGACAATGCAGGCACCTGTTCTCTGCTCTCCTCTAAACCACAAAAGCAGCTACATGGTTGTGAATGATTCTGATAAACTAGCCAAAGTTATTCATGTCCTTCATGCCTGTGTGCATTTTCAGAGGCCTATAAAAAGCTCTGTTGTTTTAGAAAGAATGGAAAGACTGTATATGGAGTGGATAGTTGACAGAGTAATGACCTACGAGCGCTTCAGGGACTTAGTAATCTTAGCAAACTCTGAACAAGCAGTGTTAGAACAGCTTTTTTATTTTATGTTGTGTCTGCCAACTTCCATGTTATGACTAGAATAATGGAGTGGTAAACAATGAAGTGTGTGTGTGTGTGTGTGTGTGTGTGTGTCATGCCTTTGAATCCTCCAGTTGTTTCTCAAGGATCTGTGGCTCTGCAGCAATTGGTTCAGACTGTTGCCTTCTTGCTTCCTTTTCAGAATTATTGAGCCATGTCATGAGGTCACTAGTGCTATCATCATATTTCTTGTACTTGTCAACAACACCTTTAAGATTGTTTCCCAGCTGGTCGCACTGTAATAAAAATGCATTACTAATTGTATACCCAATCACCATGCCTTAATATTTTCTATTCCAAAATATTATTGTCTTTAATAAACCCAGATGTAATAAAGCAAGTCACAAATGTATTTTATTTGTGTTACCATTTAAGAGATCAAACTTAAATTATCTTAAAAGTCTAAAATTATCAAAATAGTTAAATATATTTAAGTATCTGAACTTCTGCTTTGTGTTCTGCTGTTGTAAACCCGTCTGTAGCAATAAACAGACAGAGCTTGCTTCAAATTTTTCTATTTAATTTCTATTAAATTATTACCGGGAATACTTTTTAGTAAAACAACATGTGTGTTGAAAGTCTTTGTCTTGCTGCATGATCACTTTATCTGGTCATTTGTAGTTTGTTGACCCATTAATGACAAATGTTATGACCTATAGATGCAGTAAATAATGTCCAAATGTATTATTGATTTTTTTTTCTTAACCCATGACTTATATATAATATTTGCTCCTATTTGCCAAAGTTTTTAATGGTTTAATGACTGACTCAATTAACATTTTTGTCACATTTCTGCAAAAATCTTAAGAATTCATAAATAGTTACAAACTTTTAAATACAATTTTATAAATAGAAATGTCGCCATCTACTGGGAAAATGTTGTCTGTTTCATAAAGTTCAAAGTTCAACAAATAATTGAATGTTATTGCCAACAAAATTTTGAATAGGAAAAGAAAGTATTTTTTAAATGAAAAATCTGCAAATTAAGGAATTGTTAAATGACTCTGTGCAATATAAGATTTACAGGTCCTAAAACAAAGTTAAAACATAATCTAAACCTAAACTTAAAATACAAAATGCTTATAAATTCATATACCTGTGTGTGCAGGGCTTTGTAGAGATTTGAAGCCAAATCTAGTTTTTCCTGGACAGCAATACATGCCGTTGAGGTGTCCACCATCAACATTGTATCTTTTTCTGAAGACTCAGCACTGCTACAAGACATGGCCACATTTAGGACTTTCTGACCAGAGATGGTAATAAAACGCAAGTCTCCTTTATGAGAGATCACATCTTCACTGAACAGCCTCTGTTTCTGGAGATTTTCTTGCAGAGTACTTAGTAGGCCAGTAGGAGCTTTAAGCTCCTCTATTTGTTTTTGAGCCTGCTGCAGCCATGACACAAACTCCTCATAGTCACCTTGGAACTTCTGCAACTCTTCCTGAATAGTCTGTACTTTTTTCATTTGCTGCTCGGCCTGGGTTAGTGAAGCTTCATAGCGCCCCTTTAGCTCCTGGATATCTTTCTGGAGCTTTTCTTTTTCAGCTGGGGAAATGACTTCTGCCTGTTTATCCAGCAAAGCCTGGGCTGACTTTGTGGCAATTATCAAGTCTTGTTGCTGGGAAAGGATTTCTTGGTGATAAGCCTACAAAAGAGCAGAATATGTGATGCAAATACAATGTTTAATTTGATGTTTCAAATGTTTGATATTTTATTCAAATTAAGTATGATTACAGTAGTATTAGTGCTGATATATTGATTGATTTTTTTTCACAGGCATTGCAACATTTTAGTGCCAAAAATGATGACATCTTGCTTAGTATAACAGTATAAGCTGAAATACTGTTTGATTCTTCAATCATGATTTGTCTCAGTAAACACAGCTGGTATGCATAGTTGCCTGGTATGCCTAGCAACACAAACATCCATCCATCCATCTTCCACTTTATCGTCTATTAGGGTCGGCGGGGGGGGGGGGGGGGGGTTCATCCATGTTTTTGGACTGTGGGAGCAAACTGGAGAACCCGGAGGAAACACACGCGGACACAGAGAGAACATGTTAACTCCGCCCAGATTGGGATTTGAACCAGGAATCCTTAGAGCTAAGAGGCGAAAATGCTAACCACTAAGCCACCATGCTGTCCCAACACAAACATATGCACTAAATAGAAGTTTATTAAGGCTTCTTCTGATTAATTTGATTTGTGAAAATAACTTTATTCTTTGTCAGATAATGAATATTTTTTATATTAAAAAAATTGGGAAAAACTTGTTTGTCAGCTTCATTTTTGTCTCTCCCTGGAAAGTCAAGAAATTACTCAATATGATTCAATAAAAAGCCAGGGATGCTGCCTTCAGGTCTGGCAAATCACAGCAACTCACAGCGGCGAGAAGAGAGCTGACTGCAGGGGTAAAAACGGCAGAAGCCACATATGCTCTGAAAATCCAAAGACTCCCTCGGAAAAGCTGCTGGTCCGGACAACATTCCCAGACGGGTGCTCAAAGACTGTGCTGATCAGCTCTCTGAGGTCCTGGCAGACATATTCAGTGCCTCCCTCAGACAAGCAGCTGTTTCCACCTGCCTGATGGCTGCTACCAACCTCCTGGTCCCCAAATGCTTTGAGTCACTAAATGCTTTGAGAGACTGGTCATGACCCACAGAAAAGCCACTATTTACATCACTGTGGACCCACACCAGTACGCCTACAGGAACAACCGATCCACAGAGGATGCCAGTTCCTCCGTGATTCACACCGCCCTCACCAACCTGGAGCGGAAGGATTCCTACGTGATGAATGCAGTGGTTGGATGCATCACAGATAATGATGAGACCATTTACAGACAGGAGGTGGAACACCTGGAGGGTTGGTGCAGAAAGAACAACCTCTGCATCAACATTAAGAAAACAAAGGAGATGATTGTGGGCTTCAGATAGGAGAAGACAAGCCCACACACCCCTACATGTCGGGGGATCTGCGGTGGAAGTGGTCTCCAGCTACAAGTACTTGGGTGTGCACCTAAGTAACAACCTCACCTGGAACACCAACACTTCCATTTTAGTCAGGAAGGCACATCAGCAGCTCTACTTCCTCATATGACTGAGGAGAGCCAGACTCGGGAGATCAGGCCTCACCTCCTTTTACAGATGTGTGGTGGAAAGCTGCTCTGCTGCAGACAGAAAAGCTCTGCAGAGGGTGGTGAAGGCTGCACAGAGGACTATTGGAGTCAGTCTCCCCACCACCACAGACATCTACACCTCCAGATGCAGGAAATGGGCCTCCCGCATCATGAAGGAACCCACTCATCCAGCACACCCACTTTTTAGTTTAGCATTAAGTGTAGAACAAACTGAGGAACAGCTTTGGACTGAGGTCCAGCATTCATGGACACTTCACGCCACAACACTTTCCTAACTGGACACCTTATCATTCTCCACCAAAACAGTCCATCATCTACCTCATTTTACACTTATATTTCACATTGCATATGGTGCTATATTTATATCAATATAATTTTATACCACATTTTATATATTTTTACACACACACACACACATATATACTGTATATATATACAGTATATATATATATATATATATATTATATATATATATATATATATATATATATATATATATATATATATATATATAGTTGTATATTGTATATTCTATTGTATCAATATTCTATTATATATATTGTATATACTATTATATATATTTATAGTGGTTTATAGTTTTATATTGTATATTATATATTTACATATCAATATTGTATTTATATCTTATTTTAAATCTAATTTTCCTTTAAATTTAAACTTTAATAGAACAGGATAAATGGGGTCCGTGAGCCACTATTTTGTCTCTGTCTCATGTGCCACATGCGATACAAATGATAATAAAACTTTCTTGAATCTTGAATAATCCATCAGTAATAATCTTATGATCTACATTATGTTCTAATGTAATTTATATATTTTTATGCATACATGGACATTATTCATCAGACCTAAGCTTAAAAACTGCACAAATCATTTATATATAACACTACATTTTATCTTAAAGACAAACTCATATCACAAATTAGTCTCTGGATATGTCGCTAAACATGCATCTAAAATGTGGCAGCGCCATCTTGTGTTATTAGCCTGCTATTGTAATTTCCTTTACCTTAACATTCTGGTACTGCCGGGCTATGTCTATATCTTTGTCATCATTTTTACTTGACCACTCAGTGGGTTTATCAGTAGTGTCCAATGCATTTCCATTAGGATCATCTTCCTGGCTCTGTAATCTGTTTGCTGAGCTTTGTTCTGGCATGTTTCCATTTACTTTGTTCATCTGGTCTTTCTGTGTTCCACCCATTTCTTTCTCTTTCCCAATGTTGGATACCCAGTCTAAAAGGACCTCAATTTTGTTTTTGGTCTCTTCATACTGTTCCACAGCTACAACCTTAAGAACAACAACAAATCTGTTACACCCACCATCAGAAGAAAAGGGACAGTGGTATTAAAAATAAATAACAATATGTACAGTGAAATAAGAGTCAAACTCTATTTCAAATTATAAAAAAGCAATAATAAAAATACAATAAAATATAAAAAATGAAATAAAATACTATGTAATACTATGTGGCACAGTGATAGATTGGCGCTCTGTCCTGGGTGTATCTGCCCAGCAGCCGAAAACCTTGAAAAAACAAAAAGGCTTCAAAAAACTTAAAATAAATTATTAAACTGTTGTTGTTGTTGTTACCTTTTCTGTCTCCTTTTTTATTGCTGTAGTCACCACTTTTTCCAAATCTCGCTTTGTTTCCTCTGCTCTCTGGTTAAGAATGTTAGCTTTGCGCTTAGCTTCTTCCAGCTTCAACTCAATAGCAGTAATTTGCTCCGGAGTAAGATTGCTATGATTCTCCTCCAGAAACTTCTTTGTGTTACTGATAACTTCATTTAAGGCACTTGCATTAGCCTGGATGTCTTTCTGCAAAGCCTGACAGAACATTGGAGTCAAAAGTCTGGTACACTCAACCCAATTTGTGTGCATACAACACACTGTTCCATAAAATTTACTAAATAAACTAACTAAAAGTAATAACATTTGAATTACTGTTTGCCTTTAAAAGAAAAACACCTAACACATACATGCTGATGTACAGTTTGCAAGGTATCACTGGTTTCACTAGTTTTAAATAGACCCAGATATGCCATTAACTTTATACATACATTTTAATTGATAAGATTATACAATTATTGTAGGAAATTGTATACAAATTGTATAAAATTGTATGAAATTGTATAAAAAAAAAAGGAAACAATGTAAGCACAGCTGTGCAGGCATGTATATGTCCTATCAAAGCAAACAGAGAAGCAATTCAACTATAGCTTATTTTTCCATGCAATGCTTTTTAGACTTTTCCGACAGTAATGAGATTACCATAAAGTCTTAATGGCCACCTCTTCTATTTACTATAACTTTGGGTCCAGCTGGGGAAAATGTATTTTTGGTAAAACTGCACTAAAGTGTTTAAAATCACACAACCAAAAAGAAAACAAATTTATTGTTAATTAGCTGTAGGACTAAAGCATCTGCAGCACAAATCCTTATTATCACTACAGGTACTTCTTTTTGAGCCTCTGTGATGTATTTAGGGAGTGTAATATTTAGAGGAATATGGAAATTACCATGTAACATTACACCATGTAATTTATATTGTTAGTGCTTCTGTATACGTACCTGGTGATCCTGCTGATATTGCTGAAGATCTCCTATGCTGTTTCCACAGTTGGCTTGCTGCTGGTGTCTAATGAGCCCGTTCTCGGTCTGTGTTAGATTGTCGCACAGTTCTTGTAACTTGCCTACAAACTCTTTTTGTCTTTCGTCAGCAGTCTAACAAGCAACAAGTTAAAAAAATACATTTAAACTTTTTATTTAAACCTTTGAATTTTTTGCCTTTTTTTAAACATGATTAATATTAATGAGTATGCTGTAAACATGCCAGCCATGGTTAAAGATTGGTGTTGAGTTAGGCCAAAGTTTTCTTAATACTGATTTAAGCTTTGCTTCTCCTGTAAGTGATCGGGGGTACCAACAGCCTGAAAATGCAAACAAGGTCAAAATATAATCGGAGTAAATGCTGAGACCACCCAATGTTTTGTACTGTTGATTAAACCTTGCAAACTTAAATCACAGTATTTGTACTTGCAACACACAGCACTTTTTGTAAACCCCACTAGGATGTGGAGTCATCCAGACCTGCTGCTGAATCTCATCCTCACACATCTCTAGGTGATGATGCAATGTGTGCCTTTGAGTGAATAACTGGTCCATCAGCTCTTTAAAAGTCATCTGAGTGGCACTTAGTGATTTCAGCAGCTGTCTGTTCTGAGCTGGATTCAGGAACTGTACATGCTCTGATATAAAATTTTGAATATCAAAAGCTGTGTCTTGTAGTTTCTGTCGAGTTGCAGACAGGCTTTCCTCCAAATCCTTAAAAAAAAGGGAAAAAAAGTGTGGTTTAACAAAGAAATAAACCACAAGAGAGTGTGTAATCAGGAATAAAATTATAGCTTTGATAATCTATCCTACCAAATAACACAAGATTTTATTAAACTAAACAAGTAAAATAGATGACGGAAGCCTTCAATTCCATTAAAATGCTTCAATATTGACAATATTCACTGTAGTAGTTCAACAACAAATAAATGTTGCACTATAATGGCAACAATTCCCTAGCTTACCTTACCACGAGGGCTACAAAAATATGGTTTAAATATGGTCATACACTAACATTATATGTACATTAAATGTACTATACATTAAATGTATATAAACATTTAAGATTTATTAACTTATTAACATAAGCAAAGATGGTTGAAATAAAAACCCAAAATATTACAATGAATTAAAAGTGTTTTTGTTTTAGTTGAATATGTTAATCTATACACAACAGTTTTGGGCAATTTAAAAATTGGCAGCAAGTCAGCGGAGTGATATAGTTTTACTGTAAAAAGACCATAATGTTAGTACTAATATCATCATGGTTAAGAAATCTATTAACTGTTGTAAAATGTGCATTTAATTTCAGTTTTCCATTTGAGGCCCATTCTGTAGCTGTTGGCACCCTCAGTACATATGAATGTAGATGTTGTACAAAAATGTCTTTTGTACAATCATAACATACAATAAGAGGAGTGTGCTTAACTGAAATCTATTAGTTTTAGAAAAATTAAACACTATTAAACATAAATAACTATAGAATTATGCCACATTATACCTTAGGTCTCATTGGGTTCTATCAAGATTTAAAGGATGATAATAGGCATAAGACTGACAACTAATACTTTATTTTACCATTTTAATAACACAAATATTCAAAATGTATCAAAGATGCCAGAGATTAGGTAATTTGCCATAAAACCCACATGAAGTGCTTTTGCATGGAAGCTTTTTTGGCACAGCCAAACACAGAGCTGGTTTCCTAGTAAAAACCAGATGGTGACATAACAGATGAAAAACAGAGGGCTTTTTCCCTCGAACACCCTCCAAACAGTTTGATGGTATAAAAGTGGCATCTCAATCAAAGGTTTGGAAAGGTAAAGTAAGCTTAAATATGTTTACAAATATTTTTATTTCTTGGAATACATTTAATTCATTTTTTCCTTGTCCATATTTTAAACTGTTATATACTTCAAAGCTAACCTTTATCCAAGCAAAGCCTGCTGATAATTTGCTGCCAATATTCCTTCTTAAAAAAAAGAAACTGGAAAATACTGATGATGTAAAAACTATTAAATCAATATAGCTTTGAAAATACCTTATTTTGCTGAATCTTCCATTTAACTTCGTCCAGTTTATTAATATTCATGAGGTCAATCTTACACAAAGTCTCATAATTATCCTGAATACCAGATCCAAGCTTGTGAAGTGAGCCAAGAAGTTCTTCATATGTGGATTCCAAATGTTCCTGTACAATCAGATATATCTCATTTATTGATTCAATTGTCAACACGTAAATATATTTTTAATGGTACAGCTATTACTTTTAATCTCTAATGTACTAAATGACAAAGTATTGGAACACCAACATATTACCCCTAAATCAGGTATTAATATGTCTGACTCAGATGATCCTCCCCCTTTCCAGGTTTCACTATTCTGTTATTCCTGCAACAATTTGTGTGTCTATAACAGTGGCGGGCTGTGCATTTCAGACATACGACTTCAACAATGCTCCGTCTAAATTAATCCACCTGTCAACACTATTTTGTAGTTGCAAAAACATATTATGCAGAATTGCTGTATAAAAAGATATATCATTAATAACCTTATAAAATTGCAATATTATTTATGAAACTCACACTTACAAAAGATCCTGATTAAATCATGATTAGTTGTACACAAAATATCTCAAAAAGAGTTTTTGTCCTCAAAAAGAGTTTTTAAATTATATAATGAAGTTTAATTAGTTCTATTGCAATAAAAGCTAATGCTAAAAGTCGAGCCGTATTTGTGTAATAAGTTTTAATTGGCTGAATACACTTGATCAACAGTTATTTAATGCTACTGCCAGCAAAATTCATTCTGAAGGCCTGGGCAAAAAAATGTAAAAAATCTGAGGCGGAATGTGATATAATGGAAGAAGAATAGATGGAAGAAAATACAGATCTGGAAGTGGCGCAACAGGGGGAAATGAAAGGAAGTGGACAGAGCTTTTGGAAGTATTTAATAAGTAGTCATGGAAAAAATATTATTAACATTGTGTGATTCAGATATATATATATATTTATAAGGCCTTGAAGCCCTGAAGCCTGCCACTAATCTATAAGTATCTTTGTATTTGTGATTGTTGGATGCTGATATCAAATTTGTTGAACAGAACAATATATAATCTATTTCACCCCAAATGTGTTTAAGGTGCACTGGGCACACTCATCATGAAACACAAAAGTGCATTTCCAAAACCCTTATATATACGTGTATAAAATAAAACCAAACACCCAAATTCAATCATTAAGCAATGATTATATTACATAATAACAAACATTAGTCTATTTAAGAGGCACTAACCTTCTCTGTCGCGATTGCCTGAACAAGTGTGTGGTTTCTCTCCGCTGATAAATGGCAAACATCTGTAAAAGCATTTTCCAAATCTACACAAACTGTAGCTAAATCCTGTTGAATTTGCATGGGGATAAGTTCATCAGCAAACTTTACAAGCTGTTGTGCTATCTCCAAATCAGGGGACATAATGCCAGGAAATGAAGCAAGCAATGACTCCAATATCTAAAAACAAAGAAAACATTTACAAAGTAAAATGGTAAAAGTCCTCTGCTGAACAAATTAAGCCCACACCTACTAGGATGTCTGTTTTATGGTTATTACAACTCATATTTTCAAATTTACAAGTCTTTTTTCTAAGGCCTTTTTATTAGGTACACATTTTTGTTTTTACATTTTATCAGTACCATATACTGTAGATCGACTTTGTAGTTCTACAATAACAGAATATTTGATCTGTTCACTACATGCTGTGTTCTGTTTTATAATGATCAAGAACCCCACAATACCACCACATGATCAGGATTATTTTAGCAGTGGATCATTATGAACAGTAGAACTAACATGGTGGCGGTTTATTAGTGTGTGTCATGTTGTGTGGTATTCGTAGTGCAGCTGTGCATTTAAAACTAGATTTAATACTTTAATAATATATATACCAGATGATGGCTAACACAATTCTGGATCAATTCTAAATATAAAAGGCTCTATGGTTATGCTAAGCTCACAATAACATTATTGTAATTATAAAAATATAATTACTTGTTGCTAATATATATTGCAAACACAATGCTATTTAAATAGTTTTTGATGGCTTATGTTAGTGCTATATGGGCGGCACGATGGCTTAGTGGTTAGCACGTTCGCGTCTCAGCACTAGGGATTCCTGGTTCGAATCCCAATCTAGGTGGAGTTTCCATGTTCTCCCTGTGTCCGCATGGGTTTCCTCCACATTCTCCAGTTTCCTCCCACAGTCCAAAATCATGGATCAAGTCAATTGAGTTCTCCAAATTGCCCCATATAGAGTGTGTTTGTGTGAGTGAGTGTGCCCAGCGATAGATTGGCGCCCTGTCCTGGTTGTATCTGCCCAGCACCAGAAACGTTCTCCCCTGGATGGGCATGGGGAACCCCACCGCGACCCTAGTAGAGGATAAAGCGGAAGATAATGGATGGATGGATGTTAGTGCTATGAAATAACATCTGCCATACCGCTAGAATGGATCCTGTATGCAACAAGCTGTAAATCGCAAACAGCAGTGACAAAACTGTGAAATAGGAAAAAAAACATTGTTTTATAAAGGACATGAACCAGGGCCCTAAATAATGATGTGAATAATTACAGTATTAAATCCAGTTTTACATGCATAGCTGCACTGTGAATACCACACTGTGATGAATTGGCAAGATCTGCTTCATTGCAGCAGTGAACAAACCTGAGCTTTTTCCAGATGGCAGTGTAAACCTTCAGTGTCAGTCAGCACAAGGTCTTGGTTACACAAATCTTTTCTTATATCTTCAAGAGCATCGCAATGGTCCTGAAGTTTACCAACATATTCCAAGTATTGCTGAGTTGTATAAATCTGAAAAACAAACTTACACTTACAACTGAAAGAACTATATACTGTATGCATTATTTTGAGTCTGGGCATAAATCAAAATGTACCTAAAGTAAAATATGACTCACTTTGGATTTAATGTGTTTTTTCACCACTTCCTCTGTGGTTGAGATATTTTCCTTAGACGGCTGCTGATTAGACAGCACTGGTAAAAAGGCATCACCTGGACAGTCTGGACTGGCTGCAACTGTGGCCTGAGGCTCAATGCTTTCCACATGTGGACCTTCATCTCCATGAGCAGTGCCTCCCACTAGACCTTTTAGAGTCTTTAAAAGTTCTTTCAGCATCTCTGGGTCTCTGCCATCAGAGATGCCTTGAATCATCTCCAAAAACTGTGACTGCAGTGATATAGCATGAGATGGAAGACCTAATACATCACCATGACAACTTGCAATAGTTGCCAGTTTCTCTTGATTTGCCCCAAAGTCTCTCAGTACTGAGTTACATTCCTCGTGCTCTAAGTTCTGCAACCTATCTGGAGCTGTACTTTCAACAAGACCTAGTGAACTAGTATTCTTATTTGTGCTGTCTTGAGGAGCAGCAGTGTTTGGACCGATCCTTTTTATTTCCGTCTGCTGCATTTCATTTTCATCATCCAGACTCAATGAATTTATATTAATTTTAGGGCTTATCATGGGTAGAGTACTACAGTCTGGTCTTGCATTAATCAAATGATTTTCACTACCTGACTGTATAAAGCCGCCTGTCTCTTGAGGTACAGGAAGGTTAAGCAAAGTGATGTCCGATGAATTTGGTAAAATGACGGAGGAGTTTGATGTCCCATTTGTCAACTGATCTCCTTCAATAAAGGTTGAAGCTTCTTCAGCTGCTTTAGATTTGGATGTGGTTTGGGTGGAAGAATGGATGTCTACCTGGGAAACCATGGGTGGTATGATGTTTGAAGTGGCAAAACTGCAATGCATATCCATAAAATTAGAACTGTTGTCTTTGACAAAGTTGAAAATATCCTGGCTTGCCTTATTACTGGTACTTATGGAGAGATCCTTGGCAAAATTTAATGTTTTAGTGCAATTTTCATTTACTGATGTTTCAAATCCATGGCCTTCCAAATCCATAATACTTTTTTGCATTATGCAATCAACTAGGTTTATGTGGGTTTCATCATTTTTAGGATTATCCGCAGACACAAGAATTTCATGTTCTTCTTTGTGTTGAATATTTTGACTCAATACAGGGCTCCCACTTGTTTCTTGTTCACAACTCTCATCTGGTGACTGAAAAACTTTGCTGGATGATGATGATGATGGTTGATCTACCAAAAAATAGGAACATTCCTCATGTTCAAAACTTGGTTTTGATAATGCTACATTTTCTACAGGTCCTTCACAGGTAATACTTTTCGTATTCAGTGAATCACTGAAAACATTGTGTAGTTTACATTGATATGGACACACTGATGTATCTTCTACACAACAAATAAGGCTTTGTGATGAGCTTGATGCATGCCTACCTGCATTATCGACTGCATCTTGTGCACCACAAGTTATGTTATAAGACATTTCATCATCCTTATTAGGGTGAGTCCCATTGTTGTTGACTGAGACATTCCTTTTTTCTTTATATTCAGCAATAAAACACGTTTTAGCATCAAATTCTTTGGGATCTTGTGAACCATGGGTGTTAATAAATCCATCAGTGTCACATCCCTCCACTGAATCAATAAGAACTGATCCAATACTCATTAATGGGATATGACTTACTGTTTCTGAGGCTGGTCTAGAGATTGTGATGATGGTCTTTTCTGTTGTGCTGTTTATAACAACACAGTCTTTCTCTGTGATTGACATATCATTAGTACTTGAGCATTTGTTGCCAAGTGCCTCATCACAAACTGCCATTACAATGAATGATGATGAGTCCAAACTTCTAGTAGCGTTTGTTAAGTCTGTAAACAGTACACCACCTTCCTGGGTTCTTTCATCTAGGTTTCTATATTCATCACATATTCCCTTATTAGTACACTTCTTCTCACCAGTGACTTGCTGATCGTCTGTTTCAAAACGGAATGGTGTCCTCAGGCCAATAGCCATCTGTGTTGAGTTGGTCAAAACACACGTAAATTCCTCTTTTTGTTTTAATACATTTTCAGTACATTGGCTGCTAGACTCTTTATTTTTGATGTCATCACAAAATGTATTTGAAAAACATGACATTTCCAAATCACTTGAATTTAGTGCTGTTTCTTTTAGTCGACTGCTCTCTTGGGCAGTTTCAAATACTTCTTTACAACATGCCTCTTGAGCAACTTTCTTGCCATATGTTTTTGAGTTCTGTAAAGAGGGCAAACTACTGGTCACTTGCAGAGAGTTCATTAACTGAGACATTGTTTCTGGAGTTCCTTCCACAGTGTCTTTACTACAACTCCCCCCAAATTTCTCAGAGTCCAGACTTCTTAGAATTTCTACTAATTTTACAAATGGAACGGTGAGTTCAGCTGATACTAACTGTGTAGTTTGAGTACTTGGCCATATTTCATTTAGCTCATCATTCATTTCAGCACTGTTTGTCTTTAAATTATATAGCAAGTCGATGTCAGAAGTTATCTGGGTTGAGTTTGTTTTTTGTGAAGAGTCTTCTTTGGTGCTAATCGAAGTATGTGTATTACCTGGGCAATGATCACCAAATTTCTGACCAAAGATCTCATCATTGTATGGTCTACAGGTAAATGAGGAGTCCATACAACTGGTCACTGGTCCTGTGGGCAATTGTAGAATATCTTCTGTTTGTTCCAATGTGTTTAAAATACTTGGGTATTTTTCAACAATTTTCTCATTCCTTATTGTACTTAATTCAGATGAACCCAAACAACATTTGCTCATGATATTCTCTGCATATTCTGTATTTGGGTATATTTCATTCATGTCCTCACAAAAAATCAAAGGTGTGTTCTTGTGCAAGGATAATTCCAGATCATTGTTGGTCTGGGGCGATTCTGGGTCTTGTGTTTCTGAGACACTTTTAATAAATGTTGATTTTCCATCACACTTTTGATTGGTGAAGTCCTCATGAATTTCTGTGTTCAAGATAAATGTTGAGTTTATCACTGGAATACTGGGAAGCAGTGATGGGTTTGGTAATGAAGCACATGCATCCTTTGTTTCTTTCACAGAAATGTTTTTATTTTTATTATTTGTGAACCTATCACCAAAGCCCCATTGACTGATCTGATTCATTTGCAAAGATGAGTCTGGACCATTTATGGTTACTTCTGGGTTTGGTAGTTGGGATGGTTCTTTAAATGGTTGCAATTCTTCTTTGGTACAATTTTCAGCAGTCAGAATTTCTTTTGTATTATTATGAAATGACTCCATACTACTACTCATTTGTGGTGAATTTATTAATGAAGCAGTGGATTCTTCTATTGTTTTTGATGTATGTTCTTTACTTAAACACTTTTCATCAGATTCCTTATTAGTAAACTCACCAGTTGCTGTCTTTGGGGTAAACAAAGCACTAGTAATGTGTGTTTGGTACAGTGATGGATGAATAACATGATCATAATGCACACAATCCTTATCAAAGCATTTTTCATTCTGAAGTTTATGTGTGATTTCCTTTCCAGTGGCTGTACTTGGGCAAAATGATGAGTCCATGCAAACCTTTCTTTCCATTATGACCTTAGCATGTGGGCATTGTTCATCTGACTTTAATTCAGCTGTCTCATTACTATTTATTTTAAATTGGTGTGGTAACTCCAGATGACTGGTCATTTGTGGCATATTCTCTTTCAGTGTTTTAAAAAAAGTGTCAGTGTCTCTCTCAGTCTTGCCCTCATCACTTTGTTTGTTAAGTAAGTCCAAAAAACATGCCTCCTGTGTTGTATTTGATAATTGAGGATACATATATTCTGTTCTTTTCACATTTTTTTCATTACACTCCATATCTATATATTTTGTTAAATTAAAATCATCCAGATCATTGTTTATTTGTTTTAACTCCAACAGCTGGATAGAACCCTCTGCTCTTTTATCTGGATTCATAGCTCTTGGAGATTCCTCAGTTAACTCAGTGCTACTCTCATCACAATGTTCCATTGAATTAAGTGAGATAATTGGTTTTGCTATGCGTGTTAAGTGTGTTAATGACTCTGTGATTTTCTCTGGTTGTTGCAATGCTTCTTCAGAAAGAGGGCATTTATTACCAAATTCATTCTGGGTTGTTTCATAGGGAACTTTTAATGAGGGCAAAGCTGATGTCTTTATTAGAACAAGTGCTGGTTCCTCTTCTTTTATTGCATTTTCAGCATTATGGGATTTTTCATTCAACTCCTTATTACTAGAGTAAAATCGTCCATGAAACATGTTTTCAAACTTCTTGTTTTCCAGCATCTTCATGTAGCTGACGTTTAATTCTTTGCATACACGTTTTCCATCAGGGCTTATGGTGGCCTTCAAACCAGGCTGAGAAGCAAAGCCAATGCTGCCAGTATGGTCATTAATCAGGTTTAACTCATCACAATTCAAAGATTTTCCTGATGTGTCACAAATACCCTCGGATAGATTTTGCTTCTCCATCTGAAAGGCTACTGTAGGTGATATACTTTGTGATGCAGCTTGTTTCAGTTTTAAAAGTTTAAGCTCCTTTGTTATTTCTTGCTCTTCTGAACCACGCAATTTATTAATTTCACATTGTTCTCTAGAATTAATATTTAAAATGCCTTTCTCTTTTAGTTGGTCCTTCCAGAAATGGACTTTTTCATGCTTTTCATTACACATACTTTTACAAAATGGGTATTCAGAATATGACTCAACATTGTTTCCTGTTGAATAAAGACAGTCATATTGGTGTTGCATTGGAGGAACTTTTGAGTCATTTTCATATTCAGTAGAACATGGCGGGGAATCCTGTAATTCTGTATGAGTCACATTTATGTTATATTCAGAGGATGCAGCCAAACATCTGGTTCCTTGAGAAGCACTTTTTTTTGTTGTTTTCTTTGTGACTGGATCAATTTCAGATAAAGTGGTAAATGTTTCATCTGAGAAAGTGGCATATTTATGTCCTGCTGTTAAAGACTTGATGCATTGCATATTGGGATAATTATTATCAAGCTTGTTTATAAAGACTTCTGCATCACTCTTTTCTAATATGCCTGGAAGAGGTTCATCAATATATAAGGTTTCCATGTCATCACGGATGTCGTCGTCTTCAGATGAATCCTGTGTTTTAATGTGATTTGAAGGAGAAGTTGCTTCAATGTCCTCAGTGTCTGACATTTCAAGCAGAACTCTGGCCATTTTATTTACCTGTCGGTCAAAAACTAAAAGTCTCTGGCCTGTGTTAGGGTCCATATAGCTATTCATCATTAAGAAAGAAACAAACATTTGTTCAGCTTCAGAGCGAGATGGGGCAGATTTGCTTGTTTCGTTAACCTCCGATTTATTACTAACCCTATGGGATCCCTCAAGCTTTAGCTCACGCATGACCAACCAAGTTGAAAACTGTTTATGAAGATTTTCAACATCCGGTAGCAGATCTGGTATTACTATTGTTTTTAACCATTCTTCTGTGCATGCATCAATCAAGCCATTCTGTGATGCACCACTAATTTCTACAGTCTCTGAGTTTTCGGGACTGTAAATTTCTGTTATTTTATGCCGACTACACAGAAGATAATGGGCCAGTTTCTCACTAACGATTCCCTGCTGAATGGATGTAGAGACTTTACGGATTTCTCCAGAATGGGGCCAGAGGAAACCTAAACAACCTTTCTGCCTCTCCAAAACAAACAGAGCACTTTGGGAACTCATTAGATCACACTGAACAGCTTCATCAACTGTCAGTCTGGTGCCACTGTAAGGATTAATAATGCCACCAGTTTTGGCCTGCTGGCTCAGTATATCAGTTGCTGAATACCGATCAATGAGACCCTCTGACAAAGCCTCTTCAACTGTAAGTGTATGGTTTGTTTCAGGGTCAACTATGCCTCCTGCAAACAGCTGTGGATCCAACAGTTGATGCACATTCTCCTGATCCACCAAATCCTCATCTGCTGCTTTAAAAATACTGCCCTCTCTTCCAGATGTTAGAGTTATGAGTCTGGTATTTCTTGAATTCACAGGTAACAGACAGAGCCCTGTCTCCTCATGCACAATACTCCTATGTGCCAGTTGAATAAGAGAGACTTTTTCAGCTGTGTTGAGATCAATCAAACTTTCCTGGGAATTCTGTCTATTTAATATTTCTTTACAGAATGAAGGAGGAATCAGTCCAAACTCAAATCCCCTCTCCAGACCCCAGTAACCACCAGCACATGTCGTTTTTGAATCACCAGTGGCTAGCTGGAGCTCAACGAATTTTATAGGCAAATGCTTGGAAACAGCCCCATCTTTCATTGCCACTATCACTGGTAGAGGTTCAGCTGCATACCGTGGAGTTAGGATGCATTTATTGGCTTTATCCAAGTCTGGTAATTCCTGGTACATGAGTTCATCAACAACATTTTGTGTAAAAACCTCCTCCAAATCCAGACACACACGTAAGTCTGGAAACATCGGTTTCGATGCTATTAGCTGTGCCTCTAGAAGATTGAGCCCTGTGCTATGGTCAATAAGACCATTCTGCACTGAGTGGCATACTGACAAGATCTCTCCAGTTGCCACATCAAAAATCCCCTCAATTACTGGGATCCTAACCTGTAAAACAAGAATTACACAATGAATATCGATCCTAAAAAAATGACTATTCAAAACTATTTTTCATTACCCTTTAAATAATGATAAAGTACTCACCCACTCAGCGGCATATGAAGTGTAACATTTTATTGGCAACAATGCAAATCAGACTTTGAATAGGAGTAAAGAATGATTTGAAAGCTGTCATGCATCTGTAAAAATAAGTTTCAGCATCTTGCAAAACAACACATAGTTAGAGACACAACACAGATTATTTCAGCAGTGAGGTGAAAACCTGAGAGCCCCTGAACTTTGCCGTGAAGTGAAATGTGAAACCCATGCTTTGCAATGTTTACAGCATACTCTTTACCTTGTGCAGGTCAGTATCATTTTTCTGATCATGAAATGAAACAACCTTCATCTGTATTCAAATTCAGGCCTTATTTTAGGGATGGAATTTAAACAATTAGTATTAATGTAGCATAATAAATCTTTATACTAAGTCATGCTGGATGTGAAGAGGATTTAAATTAGTCATGCAGTCAAAAACATCATGTCAACTTTAGTAAAAGCCAGACCATTAGAAAATTCGATTCATTTCACCTGTTCAGCAGGAAGAGCCTGGTCTGAACTCAGCTGATTCAGATCACTGTAGGCCTGGTGGAGAGAATTGAGCCTTTCTTTTGTTTCACGTCTTTCTTCTTCTGTCATCCTTTTAGGAACATAAAACAATTATAATTAAACAATTATTTAAATGTTGAAAATATATATAATAATATAATATAAAGGGCATACTTGTCACTGTGCTTGGTTATCATCAGCTGTGTACTCCTCAGTGCTTCTGCAATTTGTTCTTTCTTTATAAGTATGTCTTCAATGGGAATCTAAGTAAAATAAAACACAATTTAATTAGATAGTTT
Organism: Corydoras sp. C115; assembly: GCA_019802505.1. Taxonomy (NCBI): domain Eukaryota; kingdom Metazoa; phylum Chordata; class Actinopteri; order Siluriformes; family Callichthyidae; genus Corydoras; species Corydoras sp. C115. Next base: position 4,775,508 of record JAFMOC010000007.1, read on the forward strand.
TATTACCATTTAATTTAGCCAGCATAGTAAAAAGTGTGCATGTGTGCTTTTTGTTATATAGATTTGCTATCCAGTGTAGGTAACACAAAACACTATTATTAAAACGGTGTACAACATAAGCTTGTGGTTTGATTCCCACTAAGTCTGAAATGTAAGCCACCTAACCACAGGGGTTTCATGTTTCATGTTTTATTTCTTTCAGTAATTTAAATGAGACAAAATTTGAATTTGTTCTTGTTGTAAAGATTAAAACATATCATAGAAGCCTATTCATTCACCATCTGCTTTAACAGAAAGTAACACCCCCTTTTTATACTGTCCAGTTAATTAGATCATATACATTTATCAAAAAACATACATCTTTGTACCTATAGGGGTACAATGTTTGTCACTTGGACATTACCCTCTAAGGTACCTTTGTTTACCATAGATATGTGTAACTTAGTGTCCAATAATAACTCAAAAGGTATGTAAATTAAAACTTGTGGATCAGAAATTGTCTCATACTTCTTTACTCTTGTGTTTGACAGTATAACATATTGATGCACTTTGTAGTTCTACAATTATAGATTGTAGCCCAGCTTTCCTTTAAATACTTTGATTCACACTTTACCCTGTTCTTTAACAATCACCACAGATCAGATATTATTTGGGAGATGGATGTTCTCAACATTGTAGACACCCATATGGTGATGAATTGATTAAGCGCACTGGCATGTGTGGATCTGACACAGCATTGCTGCTGGAATTTTTTAACAGCCAGCCGACTGGAGGTACTACCCTATGAGTACTGATAAAAGACTAATGGATAACTAAAACAAATTACGTAACTAAATTTACATCAACAACATGCAACAATACGGTAAATCTGTCTAGTAGAGTGCACAGTGAGTGAACACTGTTAAACTGCTGTGTCTGAGCTGATCATAACAACACAACATTCACATCAGTTATACTGCACTATCCAAACAAAACATGCTTTGTGGTTGTCCTGTGGCAGTCTTGACCATTAAAGTATAGAGTTAAAAAGAGAGGAGAACTGTTGGATCTGTAAATGTAAAACAACAATGGTCAACAAGCTAAGAAATAAGGTTATGTGCCTAATAAAATTGCAGGTGGATTTTTGTTCCCTATATAATCATTAACAATTCTAAGGTTCTATATACATTGCAAGAGTAAAACTGCTTCAGAACACATTATTTGTTTCTCAGTACATCCATCCATTATCTTCCGCTTTATCCTCTACTAGGGTCATGGGGAGGGGGGGGGTTTCCCCATGCCCATCCAGGGGAGAGCGTTTTGGGCGCTGGGCAGATACACCCAGGACAGGGTGCCAACCCATCGCTGGTCAGACACTCACTCACACAGACACACTCTATATGGGGCAATTTGGAGAATTTAAATGACCTACATCCATGTTTTTGGACAGAACATGGAAACTCCACTCACATTGGGATTTGAACCGGGAATCCCTAGTGCTGAGAGACGAATGGGCTAACCACTATGCCACAGTGCCGCCCTTGTTTCTCAGTCATTTATCCTAATTAAAGTTATTAATTATTATTATTATTATTATTATTATTATTATTAATAATACTTAATATATTTGCTATGCTGCAGCCAGAGCTCACTGGGTAGATGATGGAGTAACTTATCAGAGTAGACATCCAGATAAACACATTCCCATCTAGGGGAAATTAATATCAAATTAATGATCTTATTGTTACAAAAAGACAATTATACCCATCATGACAACCAAACATCAACCTACTACTGATTCTTGGCCAATAAATAAGTCTAAATGTTTAGAAATTAAAGGTTAAACACATGTAGATGCGCATAATCAGCTGGGGGAGTAATAATGTTTATTATACTACTTAAAAGTGTAAATGTGCATGTGCTTGGGTTGTGCTTCTGCAAATCTTTTATTGTCTTTGATGTCTGTAGTATGAAAATGATAATAAAAAAATGCACAGTCAGTACAGCAGCACATATAAAAAATATTTGAATACAATGAATACGAAATATATAATAAATCTTTATTTCAAATACACACAGCATATTTCACAACACTTTAATAACCATATTCACCGAAATGAAGATAAAGACTGGCAAACATAGAATCAAACTGAGTATGATTTCATTGGACAATATGAATTACCTGTGGTTTATTACAGGGCTCTGGGCTGGTTTTGACATCACTTAGAGTCGTTTTATTTACGTTGTTGTTTTCTTTCACATTGGACATCCAGTTCAATAACTTGCTAACTTTATCACTTTGCTCTTTTTTCTCCTCTTCAATGCATTTCTAAAAAGTATAAGGAAAACGTTGTGAAATTATCAAAAATATAACCCAGCTTACAGTCTCAACAGGGAATGTGTGAGTTTGTGTATCTCCATACTATTGTATCAGAAAAAGTTCACAAAAACCTTTGCATATAACACCAAGTTCATACAAAGTAAAAAAAAATCTCAAAATATATATATATATATATATATATATATATATATATATATATATATATATATATATATATATATATATATATATATGAAACAAAAATTTGCAACTAACACATTTTCTTACTTACACTACGTATAGTAATGTAGGAATATAATAAAGGAAACTGATAGCTGCTGGTTTATGATAACCAACAGTTCCTTTTTGTATTTCATATTTAATATTGGTATCATTTTTACAAATCTTTGGTTAATTTTTGGCCATTCTCTATAAAATAATAACATGCTACGTTGAATTTCTAAGTGAATCTTAATCATTTAACAATGTTCCTTTTAAAGGAGCTTTTGCTTTGGTGAAGCTAAGAACATGAACAAAAAATATAATTTAAGTTTTTCTCAAACTTTTTCTACAACCATAAGCCTTTCTCCTTTGAATATTACAAAGCTTTAGAAATGCCGGTAGGTCCAGATGTACTGAAATGATGATGTGACTCCAACACTATGAGGCTTTGTGGCATCAAGTAACAGAAGTCCAGTGTGGCTGTCACAGACACCTTTCTCCAGAGCTTCTTTAAATGATATTTTTCGTTTAGTTTTCGGGCATGTGATACTTTTGGCATGCAAAGGCTCATCTTTTAACTGTGCAGCAATTGCTTTCTCAATCAGACCCTTCTGAACACCCTCCTCTAATGAGACTCTTTGCTGGCTTTCAGGATCTATTAGACCACCAGTAGCAAGCTGATATTCAATGCAACGTTGGCCAATTTCTTTAGGAAACAGATTCTCTCGCATTGCTTGAGCTACTGTCAAGATCTTTCCAGTCTGAGGGTACATGATTCCATGGTAAGCCTGCTCATACTGCTGTAAGTGTCGAGATAAACTTTCATCCAGGATTCCCCGCCGAAGAGCCTCTGCAATCTGGAATCTTTCTCCAGATGAAGGGTCACAGATGCCTCCAGTACAGGCTTGAGCCTCAAGCAATTTAAGTGCAGTGAGCCTATCCACAAGGTTTTGTTGAAGCCCTTTAAAAATAGAGAGTCTCCTCTTGCAGTTTAAATCCCACAGCCCTGCAATGGGGCTGTGTTTAACCTTGGGAACAACCGTTCTAGAAATCAGAATGTCTGCAAGCTCACAGATGCCAAGCTGACCACTTCGATAGCTCTGGAGTTCACTAACTTGAAGGATCTTAAGACTCAAAGACCTTTCGATATAAAGCTGGCGCCCACTCTTTTGGTCTGTTAAAGTATGTAAAGTGTTTCCACTTGCATCCACAATGGTTATTTCTTTCCATTCACTTTCTTGCTGTGACAGAAACAGATATATTCTCTTATCTATGAGACCAGTTCTGTACGCATCAAATGCTGACATCTCAGTACCAGCGTCACTGTTAATGACTGACACTCTATGAGTGTTGGCTGGAGAAAAACTGGCAATGTGGTTTCCACCAATGGGGAGGAGATAAACTCCACCACTGACATCATAGACACACAATTTTAGGAGTTCGTTATAGTATGCCCTCTGTCCTGTCTCTGGGTTGTGAAAGCTTTTTCTGTTATTGACAGGATCATAGAGAGTCTGAAGTGTGGCTTGATTTATGAGTCCCTGTTCAATGGCACAGTCCAATGGAACCCGCATGCCAATTAAAGGGTGGATCAGCCCTCCAGTAGCAATCTGTGCTTCAAGAATCCCCTTTCCTCTGTGTCTATCAACAATTCTTTCCTCCATAGCTTGAAATACAGAAAGTAGCTTTCCACCATGAGGGTATCCACTGACTGCTTTATCTGCATCTGTAATTTTGTCTCTAAAATCCTCACTGATAAAACCTTTATCAAGTGCATCTAATGCACTGTAGTTTTCTCCAGTTACTGGATCAATGATGGCTCCTGTGGCTGCCTGGGCTTCCAAAAACTCAATAGCATATGTCTTTGCCATAATGCTGGCCTCTGCCGCTTCTAGAAAGGATATCTTCTTCTTGCCTGATTCCAAGTAAATCCCAGCAATTGAAAGAGGTTTGCCAGCAAATTGAGCAAGAGATGCTTGTACTTCATCCATGCTTATTAAGCCTGTTTTTAACTTGAGGGCAATTTCCTGAGTTATAATTTTGGTTTTCAGCAACTTTCTTATACTTATACGACCCCTGAGACCTTGAAGCTTTGGAGATTCCGACTCACTCTGTTTATATAGCTTTGAGGAATCAGTTACATCATTACTGGAGGACTCTGTGCTTATAATATTGAAAGTTACTGACTGAAGCTTCCCAGATCTGCTTTTGTCTGACAGTGAACTTTTCCTGGCCACAGAGCTGAGTTCAGACTCATTAGCTGTCAGACTTGAACTGGCTGTGCTCAGCTCTGTAGATGAATTTATGACACAGCTTTTATTTATTTGTTGTGTTTCTGTATAGGATGAACAATCCATTCTTAAATCCTGATTTACATTTTTGAGATCTTCCAACACCTTATCCTTCTTCAAAGTTGCTATCTGTAAGAAAGAGCCAGACTGTTAATTCCCAAAATTATCTCTTAAGAGTAATATATAAAGCATAAAAACTATACATCTACACTGACTGAGTAATATTTAATTATGGTAATGGACTTATAGTCATGAAATTAACTAAATACTGTAATTATTATGTGGTAGCAATAAAATCATGCAAATACATTAAGCATAAAGGAACAATGTGACTTTGAAACATTATTCTTCATGCCAGTTAGGCTTATTCACTAACTGCTGATCTCCTATCAGTTTTATTTACAAGAACTCTCTAAAGATTAATTATAATATTAAAATAAAGTTATACCCACCCAGTAGGTGACAAACAGAACAGTTCTGGGTAGCATTAATTCAACTCAAAATGCAAACTGAGGCAGGTAGGCTACAACTGCAAAATACCCATCACTTGTATACTACAGTTCCTCATCAAGTCCACTTTATAATTACATGTATAATTACTTGTAAAATTCTTACATAAGTATATAAATAAAAGTAGTAACCTACTTTTAAGGCATGATAATCAATGGGCCTAAACAAATATAGATATCTGTAAATGAATTTTGACACGAACCTCAGAAGTAACTTTCATTTTCTGTAGTTCCTCCTCAAGATTTTGCTTCGCCTCTTCATAGGAGGACACAATTTTCTGAGTTAACTTGAGTTCACTCTTCAACTTTGCTAGCTCTCCATCCTTTGCACATTGATGATTAACTTGACTTACAGCCTCTATTTCTTTGAGACGTTTTATTTCTGAGCTGTGGGTCACCTCAAGCTTTAGATTTTTCTCTTGTAAAGACTTGACCTCATTTATATGGGAAGTAACTTGCTCTCTTAAGGATTTCGCATCAACTTCAGCTATCTCTAACTTCTTCTTAGTGTCAGTCAGTTCCTGTTTCAGCCTTGTGGTTTCATCAAAGTTTTCTTTGTGGACAGCGTCAAACTTTGAAATACTGGACTTCACTCTGATTCGATCGGTTTCTAATTCCGTAATTTTGGATTTGGCTTTGAGCAACTCAAGGTCCAATAACGATTTCTGTTTTCTACTTTGCTCTAGTTGTGTGTTTAAGCCATCACGTTGTTGTTGAGTCTCCTGTATGGCTTTTGCATGCAACTTTTTCATCTTCTCAATCTCCTGCAAGAGTTGCTTTTTGTCCCGTTCAATAGTTTCTGTAACGTGCAAGCGCTCCTTTGACCTTCTGTCATACTCCAATTTCATTCGGGACTCCTGCAAAACTAGTTTCTGTTCCATCTCGGCCTGTACCAATTGTAACTGTGTCTCATAGCCCTTTTTCTGCAGTTCAAGTTTCCCCTTCAGGTCTTCCAGCATTCTCTTGCAGTTTTCTAACTGCTCCTCCAACATTTGTGATCTCAGTTTAACAGCTGCTGTTTCTTTCTGCTTTTGCATCAGTTCATCTCTTATCTGTTCTAACTTTAGTTTTAGCTGTGATGTTTCACCTGTCAACATCGTGAGCTTTTCTTCAGCAGATCCTTTCTCTTTAAGGAGAGTTGTGCATTCCTGCTGTAGGTTTATTGTATACCTATCAGAATTTGAGGTGATTTCCTTAAGGGTCACCCTATTCTTTTGAACCTCAGCCTCCATCTCTTTTGTTTTGGACTGACTGATTTTTGCCTCCTGACTCACTCTAAGTAACTCATCTTTAGTATTTTTAAGAGTGGAATTAAGTTCGTCAAACTCTGCCTTTAATATTTTTAATTTTTGGTCTGCGGCTTGCTTTTCCTTCTGAAGAGCAGAGATGTCCTGTTTAAAGTTTGCAGTGGCCTTTTCAGATGTTCCACTCATTCGACTTATAGTCTGTTTGCAACGACCCAGCTCAGCCTCTAGCTCCTTCAGTTTCGCAATATTCTTCTTACTTTCCAACGATTCCTTCTGCGTTTCACCGATGGCCTTTTGCAAAGCTGTGTTCAGGTTGTTAAGTTCTGTCTTCTGCTCCTGAACTTTTTGATTGGCTCGGCTCTTTTCTAAAGTTATGGATGCAATCTCTGCTTTAAGATTTCGAATTTCGGTTTCATAACTTGTAAGGGTCGTGCCTAGGGTTTTGACCTTCTGCTGATTTTCAGATGTTTTTTTCACTTGTTCATTGTAGTCCCGTAGCTGAATCTGAAGTTCATGAGACAGCTGAGTCTTCTTAAGAAGTTCCTCTTCAATTATCTTCAGCTGAGATTTTGTACTCTCTACCTGTGCTTTAAAAATGCTGATCTGTTGATCCTTACTCTCTATTTCCACCTTAGATTTATCAAGTTCAGATTTCAGGTTCTTCACTGAATGTTCATAATCCACATTGCTTCTCCTTATGTCTTCCATTGCCTTTGTAAGCTGATTTACTTGGAGATCACATTTCTGAAGTTCTAATTCAAAGTTTTTGACTTGTAATTGCAAATCCTTTTCAACTCTGATCTTAAGGTTCAACTCCTCTTTGGTGTTCTGAAATTGTTCTTTAAAGCTTTCCAACTCATTTTTCAGTTTAGAGACTTTTTGCTCAGAATGTGATTTTTCCTGCTGGATTGCCTCAATATTTATCGTCAGATGCCTGATATCACCTTCCAACAATTGATTGACTCGGTTTAACTCATTTAGTTTAAATTTTACCTGTTCACCTTCAGTCTGTTTGGAAGAAAGCTCTTCTTCCAGACCTCGTAGCTTCTGAATAGTCTCTTGTTCAATAGTACTTTTTTGAAGGAGCTTTCCTTGGTTTATCTTTAGTTGTTCTTTCAATCCATCAACCTCTGTTTTTTGAAATATTACTCTCTGCTCTAGCGATGATTTTTCTCGCTGTAGAGACTTAACTTGTTCCTGAAATATATAGACAGACTTTCGAAGTTCGGCAGTTTCCTGCCTCAGTTCATCTGACTTCTGCCTGATGTTTTTCCTATCTGACTCCATTTCCACCTGAAGCTTCATCAATCTGTTATTTGCATCATCCAGGAGTTCTTTGAAGCGTTGTGCTTTTTCCTCAGTCATATTTTTGTGCATAAGTATAGTGTTCAATTCAGATTTTAACGTCTTGATCTCAGTCTCTGCTTTCATTTTTCCCACCATGAGTTCATCCACCTTGCATTGCAAAGCTTCCGCTTCGACTTCAGTCTGGCGCTGCAAAAAATTACCTGAGACACTGGCTTTTTGCAAGCTTTCCTTCCGTGTTTCCGTGTGCAGGACTCTAACATCGGTCTTCTGAGCGAGGTCTTTTTCCATGAGTCGAACCTGGCTGAGAAGGTCAGCTTCAGCGCCTTCCTTGGCTTTAAGCTCTCGTTCCAGCGATCGACTGTGTTCTTCTAGATCCTGCACATCGATGTTCTTCCGGTGCAAGTGATCTTCTAGTTTTCGGCGGGCAAGTGTGCTCTCCTCAATGTTCCTCTTGAGCATGCGAAGACTTTCTTCCAAAGACATCTGTTTGGATTCAGCCTGTTGAACTAATTGACGAGAATGATTTAGCTCTTGTTCAACTGCAGCTTTGGATTTGATAGCAGTTTCTAGCTTTACTCTGTATTGTTGGGCTTCATACTCTGCCTTGGATTTCTGCACATTCATCTCTTCATTTGACTTTTTATGCATGTCCAGTTCTCCGCCAAGAATTTCCAGCTGCTGCTGTCTGTCAGACAAGGCAGCATCCAGTTCCAGTACCTTACGCTGGAGTCTAGAGATCTCCTCTTCACTGGATGTTTTCTGCAACTCCATGCTCTCCATCCAGCTCCTATATTCTGCTCTATCCATAAATGTCTTTCTCTGAAATGAAAGGTAAAGTTACCTTCCTGACCATGAGTAAAGAAGAGAAACGGGCTTTAAAGTAAATTCCTGGCAGACTTACCAAACCAAGCAAGAAAATACCCCTCCACCCATAAAGTTCTCTAACACAAGAGACACCATCACCATCAACAATACAAAATATGGAATATTTTGTATAAGGACCAGTGACTGAATGTGAGGTTAGCAGATGGGAAGGCAACTTACCAGTTTTACCTGTTAAGAAATAATACACTTAAAATAGCAAGAGGTTAAAAGCTTTAGTTTAGCTGTAGAGACTGGCAGAAGTATATCTTATGCTAAATGATGAAAACAATAAATAATGAAGAGTAACATAGAAATGGAACAAATAAACAAGCTTAAGTCACATTTAAGAATATACTTGAATACAAGCTGCAAGCAAGCACAGATATGTAGGCTTAAGTAAATAAAACCACAAGAATATTAATAATACCTCTTAGAAACACTGCTTGCCAAAAAAACGGTTTAATGGTCTGGGTATAGCCTCAATTAGTCTAAAGTTTAAAAACTTGATGTGGAAATACACTAATGAGGTGCTAAATGACCAATTTAATCCCAGTAATTAAGTTTTGTTTCATTACAAGTTAAGGCCGAAATCTGGATTATCAAATAAACTTTTTTTAAGATTTTAAATACAATTAGGAAAATATACCTTATGTATATTTTATATATCCCACACAAAAACAACAAAAGTGTGAGATTACAAACATGAATCAACTGATTAAGCCTTTATGTAACAGAAAATAATTATTCAGGCAATTTTAACAATTTAAAGCAAATTAAGGCATTGTTACAAATAGAAAACACAATGCATTTTAGATATATACTGTATATAGTTGCAACTATTAATAAAAAATAAAAAATAAAAAAAATCCATAGCACAAAAATCCTACCTCATCTTCTTCCGCTCTCTTTAAAGTTTCACTTGCAAACTTCACATACTGAGTCATAAGGGTAACCAATGCAGTGTAACGAGTGCGCAGGTCCATAAACTATAGAAAAAAAAAAATATATAAAACTTTTATACATTTTGATAATGTAAACATTTGCCACAACTCTTTTAGTTTCAATTATTGTTTTTCTTCACCTCCTGTTGAATGGACTCGGATGAGCTCTGCATCTTCCTTCGCTTTACAGGGGACTTGTGCTGAGAGTCCACCATGGCTCTGTAGGTCATCAACTGCAGCTCATAATCCTGAAAGCAGACGTTGATTACGTACTCAAGTTTAACAACAACATTCAGCATGTTTGTTGTATGCTGTTCTATAAAACAAAATGTCCTACCTTTACTCCGGCTGAATATTGTTCTGAATACTTCTGACATTCCTCTATCTTACTGTGTTTACGTTCAATTTCTGCAACCAGCACCTAAAACATCATGTACACCATTAGCTTAGAACCTGAATTGAAATGAATCCATGCTTGTTTTAAAGTGGAGTACTCACCTTCTGTTGATTTAACAACTCCGCTAAAGCTTTGCTTTCTTCTGGTTGGTTCTCCTGTGTCTTCATCTGATTGGCCTCCATCTCGTTGCTCCACTCATCAAGGCTACTGTATGTATCCTTATAGTACTTCAGAGATTTACTGATGCCTTCAAGGTCTCGAAGCCTTAAATTACAAATGGGACATTGTTAGGCTATGATGTACCTGAATGTATCTAATGAAATCATTACAACATTCTGAAGTGATTTTCTCAACTGACCTGTTTTCTATTTGAGAATGGACATTCCGCCATCTCTCTCCAAGTTGCTCAGCCTTTTCTTTGTGCCAGTCCAGGTCAAAGTCCCTCTCATTATGAGTCTTGAACATGCGATCGCTGATAACTATTGCTTTCTGTAACTCATCCTCCAGATCGTGGAATACCCCTCTTCTATCATCTATCTCTGACCTCCATTGCTGTTTACATTAAAATAGTCATTATATTAAATAATGTCAAATAAAGGATCTTAGTAATGTTAAAGATATAGTGCAGAGGTTATAGTACCTTAAGAGTGCTCATAACTGAATCAATAGACTTGACATCGGCATTGATGGTGTCTTCATCACACAGTTTGGCCTCGTAAAGTTTGACAATGGCCTCTGCACTCTGACTGTGTTTTACCACCAAACTTACCGCCTTTAACCTAAAAGTCAAATCAACAGTCTAAACCCAGAAAATACAATCTACAAGCACTGTATTAGGGACAATATACAAATACTGTGTATAGGTTAACTTTGCTTTTACAACAGCCTCAAGATTTGATGATGTGTTGTGACTCTGGGATGCATTACAGTCACCTTTTTGTCAGCTCCAACTGAGTTAGACAAAAATATTTGAACTTCTTTAAAAATAATTGTGTACAACAATTCCAGCAGATGTAAAACTAATTCTCATTCTCTTGTAATAGTAAGAAAATCCTGGTCATCTACTTGCCCTGTGTAAATGCGTGTGTGTTGTGTAAAATTGAGTAAATGTATTTGTCCATAAGACTGCCATGTAATAAACAAGAAATCTAATCATACCTAATCAGGGTATGTTTGTGTTTTTTGTACTGGTAAGAAAACTGTGTAAAATGTATATACTGTTGTGGTAAAATTGTGAGGTTAAAATAAAGTTGGTAATTACCAGGGGTTTCAACATACTTTGGCCATGTTGTAATTTTTTGGTAAATATTCCAGATATCAGCAGATTACTTACTTTTCAAGGTAAATGGAGCACATGGAGTAAACTTGAGTCATGGTTTGCATTAAAACATTGAGCTCAGATGACAGGGTGGGCACGGCAGCAGAGTTAACAGCCTGCTTAAGGAACACCTCACACTTCTCCTTCAGAACCACAAGATCCTCGTTTAAACGATCCAACTCAACCTTTTTCCTCTGTAAATGAAGAATAGCAGATTTAATAAAATAATCTAAAGGTGACAGATAGTTTTACAAGTAGCTGCAAAGTAAAGAACATATACCTCCTGCTCTGTGATTCTCTGCACGATGGCTTTGAGGTCATCTCGCTCCAGAGGGGAACGGATCTGCCGGATAAGCTGCTCTTCATGTGCTTCCATTCGCATACGAAAGTTGCGCACCTCCGAGATGAATAGGTTGTAGACCGATTCCTCTTGTTCCTCTGATAACCACAAGGGGCATTACAGTCAAACCAAGAAATGCCAATATTTCTTAATTCTTGTTCTAGAGAGCAAATGCCCTACATTTTTAAGTATTCACTCTGCTTAGAATCAAAACATCAGACTCTAGTTTTCACTTATTTTTTCACTTGTTTTTGCAACTTGCAACTATATATATATATATATATATACATAGTGACAAAATCTGTATTTCAAAAACCTATATTGGGTTCAAATATATTTGCCATATTGCCTAGCTACAGGATGAAATGGGATCTTGCCTCTCTCTGCAGACTTGAGCAACTCTTCATAGTATTCCTTGGAGGTAAGCACATCTTTCTCTAGCTGGGAGCAGTCTGCTACTGTGAACAGTTCAGATTCTTTACTGTCTTCCAGAAACTCTTCAAAGTGAGACTGTAAGTTGCTCAAGACCTGCTGATGCTCGCCTGGCAACAAGGTCTTAATCTGAGGAGAACAGTTAAAGCAATTTAAAATTTGCTCAATTTGTTTTGGTTTTTACATTAAACACAATAAATTAAATGTTCTTAAATTAAGCTATGATAGGCTACAACTCTATTACATGAAAAAAGGTTATTAGTTATTTATTTTAGATGTATACAGCTTCACTGTAATTTAGTCAGATGAGAGTGTGGGAGGCGGCACGGTGGCTTAGTGGTTAGCAATCTCAGCGCTAGGGATTCCCGGTTCGAATCCCCATCTGGGTGGAGTTTCCATGTTCTTCCCGTGTCCGTGTGGGTTTCCTCCAGGTTCTCCGGTCTCCTCCCACAGTCCAAAAACATGGATCAAGTCAATTGAATTCTCCAAATTGCCATATATAGAGTGTGTGTGTGTGAGTGAGTGTGTGTGCCCAGCAATGGGTCCTGGGTCTGTCTGCCCAGCGCCCAAAACGTTCTTCCCTGGATGGGCATGGGGAACCCCACTGCGACCCTACTAGAGGATAAAGCGGGAGATAATGAATGAATGAATGAGAGCGTGGGATGCATGTGATCCTCCCAGCCCTAAGGATTTTTTTATGCTTTTGATACTTCCAGTTCTAATAGCAATTATTTTCTCAGGTTAATTCTTAAAAATTACAAAAAACTGCTTACAGAGGCCAAAGTGCTTTTGCGGATGGTACGTATATCCATCATCAGGTAGTGCCAAGATACAGCACTTTTCATGTTGATGTGGGAGCGGTGCCATAGTGCTAGAACATTCTGATAGAGCTGCTCAATCCTGATCAAAGGGTAGAACACTAGATGAGTCATGGCACAATGCACATTCACTTTAAAAAGAGGCATGAGGTTACAGAAAGGACAGCATATTGTGTAACCTGAACCAGAAAAGTTAAATTGGTTCAAAACTATTTTCAGACAGAGGAAGAGAACAAAAAATTGTGCAGCAGTGGTTGTGTCCAACAACAATGTGGTAATTGTTTGTTAGCATGTGTTCATTTTGGAACTCCGTTAATTAAGCCCTGGACTTTTTAAAACCTGTATAAATCATTCAGTAATTTTTTAAGCATCATAAAACTTTAGAACCAAAACACTGACTAAAATTAAAACTAAATTTAATTGACTAAACTTGGCTAAAACAACACAATAAAGCGATTAGCATGACTGTAAACTAAATATAATTGTAAATGATTAAACAAAGTTTACTACACCAACACTATTGTGCAATAAATTACCTGCCAGCCATGTCAACTGCCTCTTTATTGGGAGGAGGCACACTAAAGCAGACAGAAGGCACCATGGCCTCATTCCCTGAGGGACTGATCACTTTCCATTTAGCTCGATGTGAGTTATTGGCCAGCACACATTCATCTTCTTTGTAGATGGTGATCTGCAAAAACAAAAGAAATAAGGCCAACTTTTAGTATTTAGCTCAACCCTAAGCACAACTCAGTTAATGATTAAGAAGATTGTTGGTAAATATTTAAATACTGTGATCTAGCCCTAAAGTAACCAAAGAAAATAACGGCGGACACTATTTAAAACTGTTTAATTAGAGAATCACCTCTATCTGACGGTAATCACATATTGCTTTGACAGGAATGGAAGATCGGACAGGACTCTCTGGATTACGGGGTTTAAGTTGGACGATGGACTTGGCACGTCCCACCAAACCAGCCACAGTGCTGCGATACTGAAGAAGTTGCTCTTTTTCCTCCTGTTGTAAAACCACAGATTTGGTTAGACCCTGTAAAGTTACTACTAAAAATCAAACATCACATGTCGGAAAACCAACCATAGATTCCTCGATGAGATCCTCTAGCCGATGCAGACTGCATGTTCGGTCGCACCCATACTTTCTGCTTATGGAATCTTGAAGGCCCTTCAGGTAGTCCATAGACTCTTTGGCATCATTGAAAAACTAAAAGAATAGTTAAATATTTTGATCCACAAAATAAGTAAAAGGTTTGCAATAAAACAGTGAAAGCAGAATGACCTACCTCAAAATAACCTGTATTTTCCTTAAGGTGCTGCTCCACACAGTGGCACAGTTGTAGGATCCAGTTCCACTGTGTCTGAGTTGCTGCCTTATATGCCTGAGAGTGATCAAAATACAAAGTAGGGTCAACACCTGGTTTATATGACACAACATTTTTTTAATACTGCCAAAACTATCTGGAACAACTAAAATGCACTTATGTTTTAACAGCAGCTTCACCTCAATGGTAAGCTTTGCTGGATGTAGCTGCTGTAGAAGGTTGTCTGCTTGGTCCTGCACAGACTTGATCACTCCTTCTTTCTCATCAAGATCTCGCATCAGCTCCTGTGTGGGTACAGGTAAGCCAACCAATAAAGCCTTAGTGTTCAGTTCAGTTTCTAACCATACAGAATAATATACTAAACCTGTGGATGGCTTATATACTAAAATCTCTTAATTAATTTAATATTTTTAGCCTAGAAATATTAAATAAGTTCCTGAAGCTTTCTAAAAAATAAAACAAAAGTGAAAATTCTGTAATGCAATATTAATATATTGTATAAAAATATAAAAATAATATTTTGAATAATTTCCTTAAGGTTTGGTCCTTACAAGGTTTTTGCGTTTTAAAGCAAAACAATACCATTAAGTTTTCCCTTTGCCACTATCGCTTTGGCTTGCTCTTTGGGAGTTTAGACATTGAAAATTGTGACACAACTTTGAGACAATGTACTAGTATAAAAAGACTTAAATAAATAAATAAACTTGAAACAAGACACTTGTTAAACAACCATACACCTACTGATTGGTTGATTGGTGAATGTATGTAATCCCCAAATAGTATGGCAGCAGTGCAATATAGAAAATCATTAAGCTTCAGGCAACATTCAGAATAGGAGAAGAAGGGTGATTACACTGTACTCAGTGATTTTGACAGGAGATTATGATTTCTTTATAACTGCAGATCTTCTGGAATTTCCCCACACAACAGGCTTAAGAATTAATATAAAAAAGGGAACAATACAGAAATAAACATCAGTTACCATTTAGGTAAAAGATAGGTCAACTGAGAATGGCTAGAATGAAATGAGCTGATAGAAATTACTAATTACTCTTATTGAGCAGAAAGGTGTTTTAAAATGATCTTTGTCTACAACAGCAACTGTGTGTCACATTTGGTGTTTAGACAATAAAACTCAAATTGTCTTTTCAATTATATTAAATAATGAGAATCTATAAGCATCACTTTAACTGAGCTAAATCAAATAAATCTAATCATATTAAATAGCTTAACAAAACAATCAGTGTACTTACAGCATGGTAGTCTTTCTTTCTGGAGATATTACAGTTGCGTTCACTCCAATCAAAGGCGACTTCTTCTTCCTCTTTCTCATTAAGCCAGATTAACTCTTGGGTGGCACGTGCCACAAAGTCATGTAAGCTCTCCAAGTGCTTCTGTCTCTCTTTGGAGGAGTTCTGGTAACACAGAATAATAGAAAATGAATAACTAGTCCTGTCTATCAAATAATTATGGTGTTTTGAAATGGAATTCACTTACTAGTAGCCTTCCATATCGATTTTCTAAGAGCCCTAGCTTTTCTGTGTAACTCTGTTTTAGTTGATGGGTCATCTGAATCTAAACAGATCAAATAAACATCTGTAAATCGAGACCAAGGGCTACTTTGGTCAGCAGAAATGGCATTTAAAATTGTAAACACTACCTCACTAAGTTTTGCCTCCTTTATGCTCATCTGGAAATCCTCAATGGCTTTATGAACAGTCAGGTGATTTTCTAAATAAGATTCAACACTTGGCAGGTCAGACCCCCATTCTCCTTGATCGACTTGCACCTTTAAAACAAAGCAAGACTGTAGATTAACTTAATTCATAAAAATTACAAACAGAAAAATAAGTCACCAGCAGCATCCTTACCTGCATCTCATCCACCCAGTTAAGCAGATCCTGAACAAACTTCATATTGACCTCTTCTTCAGACAAGCTGGAGTCAAGCAAGGATGACTTTAGCATGGGCTTTCGAATCTGCATGTTTTTTAAGTGCTGGAAAACCCCTGGTTGAAGGGTCCCATCCATTGAGCCACCGAACCTTGGGGTAGGTTGCAAGCCAGGTGTCAGTGTCACAGGTACTGTAGGAGTCATACCTGGGGTTAAGACTGGACTAATTCCGGGCGTAAAGCTGGAGGAGAGAGCAGTGCCAGGTGTCAGAACAGGACTCAGCCCCACACTCAGGTTCGGAGAGAAACCTGTGTTTAAACCCTGCGTTATGCCTGAAATCATCATTTTGGTATGTTCTGTGCTTAGTGTTCGTCCCTTGCAGTACACGTTGGAGCATTCAGTCCTGAGGGCCAGCAGGTCATCACGAAGCTTAGATACTCTATTTAACAAAACAAATCATCCAATTCAGTATCAATAAATCATTCATAGATTTACTAGAATTCAGACATTTAAGTATATCAAACCTCTGAACTAACAGATCTGCCAAATAAAACTTCCCATCCAGCAGAATCTGTATATCCACCACTTGCTGACTTAGATGATTTTCACACTCCAAAAGATGCCCTGCCAGCTCAGCCTCATTTTGTAACTGAATACCAGATTCCAACCTTTTATTGTCCTGCAAGGGGAAAATGGAAAAATCAGGTTACTATTCAATAAATAAATGACTAATAATGATCTATTTTACACTAGGCTGTTTTCTCAAAGCAGCTTTATAGAACCCTAAGGCCAGAACCAGAATAAGCTACAGCAACAGTAGTAACTTCTCAACTATTAGAAAATTTAGAGGCCTTGAATTATTAATGAGTGAGAAACATTAAAATGTTAGAGATTATATATATAGAAGTTTATGACTACAGAGCTTAAATACAGAAAAATATCAAAACGTCTTGCGTCTTTACTTAAAGTACAATACTTACAGACTGTAAAGCTGTCCGTGCCAAGGCTAATTTGTCCTCCGCAGCAATGCAGTCTCGTTGAACTCGGTTTGCTATTTGTTGCAGCATTTCAAGCCTAATAATATTTTAAAAAGGGATGTTATTTAAGTTATAATGGAAACAATTAAGCTAAACATCCTGTCAAATGGAGCCAACATCTCAGTTAAGATCCATTGCTTTGCTGCTGATGCCGAACTACACTGCTCACCTGCCTCCATACACCGAGTTGTTGTTTAGATAAAGATGGGTGCTGGAAAAAGGATCATGTGTTCCAGACAGCAAATTCTCAGCAGAGCCCAGGCTGGTCAAAGTGCTATTGCTTACAGATGATCCACTACTGCGGTAGACCAGGTTGTTATGCATGATGGCAATGCCACTACATCACACACAAAGAAGTCTCTACCACGCCTCCATTTGAGGCACTGTTTTCATAATGCAGCTCCTCTAAAAGCAAAGGATGCTATTCAACGCCTTTATAAACGCTCTTGTGGCAATCAAAAAGCCAGCCCCCTTGTCATATTACCCTCGGAAGAAAAACACCAAACATTTTTCTTTTAAGATGAGCCACTACAGGTTCAGGCAGTAACAGTTTGTTTGAAAGCGTATGGAATGTAATCCCTAAAGAGACACTCCCATCATTTACACCCTAAGCTTATTTAGCTATTTGGTTCAACAGAAGACCTATAATTACCAAAATTATCTAGTTAAATTTCACTAGTGGAGGTCCAGTACAAGATCCAACAGTCCTGCAACACAATCCAGCGCCGAAATGAGTCATTGAACTGCAAACTTGCCCTCATAAAACAGTGCTCAGATATATGTCTACAAAACAACCACACCCAAACATCAGCCATTCAAATGCAGAGCTTTATCTAAAATACCGCACCTGAGGGTACAATTTCCAAACAAGTACCAACTAATATATTCATAAGAGAGGTAAGTAAATTCTTTACCTTATCCTTATAATCGATCCAAATCATCAAACTGATTTAGCAAGAGCACTGAATCTTATTTCATTTAAGTTTACATCATCGGCAGCCCTTCAAATCTCCAGGTATTTAACACGCCGCCAAATATTTTCAACCGGTAACTCTACACTTCTTCTGTGCTCTCAGCAAAAGCCACAAAAAAGTAAAATTTGAGAGGTAAGTTACTGTATCTCATACCTGTCAATCTCAGGCCTTAGGCTCTTCTCTCTTTCAAGCATGGCTATAATCAGCTTGCCCCATTCCTTCTCTACGTCATTTGGATGGTAACCCTCTGGCAAATGAATGCGACCAAACTCAATCCAGACCTGCACCCCACATCAAACAAGCATTTGAAAGTTTTAAAGTTCAATAAGCATTTAAAAAAAAAAAAATACAGAAAAACCCTTTTTAAAATTCCATATTATATTTATTTTACAATTAAGAAACACTCACTCAACCACAGTTACTAGCTGTTACAGTTTAACATACTAAAGAAATAAAAATTAAACATAAAATGTGGCCTAAACACAAATGACACTTTAGTGTAAAATGTTAACATAGATTTGCAAAGTGAAAAAAAATCACATCATATTTTGTAAATTTTCTTTTAAGAGAAAATAAACCAACAAAATATCAGAACAATCTCCTAGTTAAGGAATATCACTATAGTTTAATTAAAGAAAACTAAAATAATCAACAGAAAACATCTGGAAACCAACCTCTAACATTTTGTACAGATGCTTGATTCTGGTCTTTTCATTTTCTTTTGCTGGGATGTCACTGGCCTTGAAGTGCAGATATTGAGAATAAAGTGCCTGTAAGTGCAGCAGAATTCATTGATTGGTTTAAAAAAAGATTCCCTCTGTATTATTAGTAAATAAGTGGTATAAGCAAAGTTTCGCTAAGAAGTCTCCTACAAAAGAACTCTTTTCACCTCACGTGTCTGAGTAGAGGCTGATCTCTGTATCTTTATTAAGGCTTTAATATTCATTGACATCAGGGGGACGCTACACATTATGAAAAGCAAGCTGGCACTAAGCCCTACTCTACACAGCTAAGCCCTACTCTAAACGACTGTGGTTGTGAGTAGAAATGAACCTAAATTAATCAAAAATATATTGCAAAAAAACAGCCGTGATTATTAAGCTTATATTATTTAAAAACAGTGTTTATTCATTCATTCATTATCTTCCGCTAGGGTCACGAGGGTTATTAAAACAAAATTCTCTAATTGTGTTTGCACAGTATTGTATATTCAAATAATGTTTAGAATTAAGTATATGAAATTTTTATATCTACATTAGAATTGTAATTACAGTGGTGCTTAAAAGTTGTTTAACTAAGACTTTAGAATTTTCTATATTCTATTTTTTATTATAAGTTTAACCTTAAATCTTATCAGATTTTTAAACAAGTCCTAACCATAGATAAATACAATCACATCAAACAAAAATGTTTTGGACATTTGTTAAAAATATTTTTTAAATATTAATTAATTCTAACCATCAGTTTAAAGAAATTTTTGCATGTTTCTCATAAAAACATATCAACTCTTTTTTATTAAAACGGATTTGTTTGGGTTGGTTCTCTTTATTTACTTAGGACTTGTTTAAAAATCTGCTAAATGTGGTAAAATGTTCACTTTTAACTTTTAAGTACCACTATACATTTACTACAGTTTCATATCAGGAAAATGTCTAATTCTTTTAGGATTCCAATTAAAACACCTTTCAGCATGAACATACCTTTAGTTCTAACGGGTTACTGGGAAAGTTTCTGTCTGACATGACAGATATGTTATGTTTGATCCACTGGCTGAGGTATTTAACCATATTCTGGTATTCCACCCATTTAACATCAACTTCCTGTTTAAAAAAGAAGAGCAATAAAGCAGTTAACTGACTGCAACACTGATCCATAATAACACATTATTTAACATTAATTTTGCAGAGGTCTAGGAAGAAAGTGCTGCATTACCAACCATTAAAACTTAAAACCCTAATGTTTAAACTACAACAATAACTGATGAAGTCAATGTAGCTATTTACATGATTAAACTTTTACCATAATTACATTTAGTCATTTAGCAGATGCTTTTATCCAAAGCGACATACAAATGAGAGAACAACACAAGACAGTACTTAAGGTGTTTGTGGAAGAGATGTGTTTTGAGTTGTTTCTTGAAGATGCTAAGTTACACCACCTTTCGGATAGAGTTTGGGAAGATCATTCCACCATTTAGATGTGGTGAACGATACGGCGTGAGAATTAGCACCACGGTGAGGTCGAATCACCAGACCACATTCATCACTAGAGCGAAGTGAATGTGTTGGAGTGTATTTTGGAAATATAGATTGAAGGTAAGAGGGGTCAGATCCAGAGATTGTTCTGTAGGCCAGAGTCAGTGCTTCGTACTGAATGCAAGCAGCTACAGATAGCCAATGAAGAAAGATGAGAGGTGGAGTGACATGAGTGCACTTGGGTTGGTTGAACACAAGTTAAACTGCCGAGTTTTGAATCAGTTGTAAAGGCCTGATTGTGCAAGCAATGCATTACAGTAATTGAGCCAGGATAGGATGAGGGCTTGGACTAAAAGCTGAGTAGCATGTTCAGTGAAGAAAGGTCTTCCTGATGTTGTACCTGAATATTTGTAGGACATCATATTTCATATTTTAATGATTAAAATTGGCACTCTTAATAAATGAAAAGGCATTTGTTTTTACTCACATTCGCGCTAATACCCTCGACACCCTCTGGTACTTTAGGGAAGACATCATATAAGGTTGATACATAAGTAATAACGGATTTCTCATCTGGAGATGTGACGTCTACATCTGTCCAAATTAGAGAAAAAAAGACATCAGTCCATACAAAGCTGATGACCCAGTGTTTTTCTGATTATAAATTCATTTTACACTTCATCATAATCATTATCATAATATAATGGGTGGTCTTATATACTTGGAAGTTCCTTTGGCAATTGTTGATTAATAATACTGGCAAATCACAAAAATATTTAGTATCTGATGGAAAGGTTTAAACACTGTATTTTTCTCTGACTACAGAAATTAAAAAGGCCATAATGAACACCTGTATCTATGATACTTACCCTCCGGGTCCAGAAGCCGAGCCACTCCTAACCGTTCAGCCACAGAGAATGCATGCTCCAAGTTCGATCTGCTACTCTGTATTGATATTTTGCTCATATCTACTAGATCAGGCCTGAAAAAAGAAATATTATACTCTGTGTGGTTTTGGTATTCATATCTTTATTTTTTACTTCCAAAAACAAATAGCTTACTCTTTAGCATATTTTCTGTAATTATGTTCATTTGTGTGCAACCAATATTAAGTCTAATTCTCAGCTATACCAATATACAGCTTCCGTATAAATCATAAGTTACTATCTACAGAAGCAAAAATAGGACATTATTGGACAGTTATTTTTAGAATAGGAAATCTGTGCCCAATAAATATTTCCCATGGGTAAATACGCACACCATGGTTTCTGTCACCTCAAGCAGATTTTTTTCCTTTTTTCAAGTATTAGATCGTGCCAGTTAACTTCTGTAATGCACACCCAAGACGGTCTCCTTTAGGCATCACTTTTCAGACACAGAACTTTTAGTGATTTTACAAGAGTTTCAGAAGACTTTAGAATAATGTAATCTTGAAAATCATGCACTTGTGATGTTGAATTTAGATTAAGTCCTTGCTGTCATGAATAGTGAAATAAAGTGCATTCTAATACATTAAAAAACAGAAATGTGAATTTCCCATTTGTGAGACAAATAAAGGTCTATCTTATCTTAAATTCCTTATGCCAATAATACAAAATCAGTGATTTGTAATAAAATGTAATGTATTAAAATGGACATCTAGAAGCTTTTTGGGTCTTTAGGCCCACACTAAACATGATTCTGCAGCAGAAATTTCTACCAGCCTGACACTGTATTTCTTCTCCAAACATAACACATCTCCTTGTTTATAGTGTGGTACACATTAAAAATGTAAAAAACTCAAACTTTAACAAAATGTATTAAAATATTAGATTTTTACTTTATTAATGCATTTCTATCAAATGTCTTCTCTTTTAAAGATGTTTTTGTCACAAAAAAAATATATTCATAATAAATTATCATAATTAGCAATTATGCACAAAACAAGGAGTATTTTTTTATATTAAACAGAACACAAAAACCATAAATTTGTACCAGACTATGACATCAAATCTCAAAGCCATGGGAATTAAGGATCTATTTTCTAATAACCCATATTATAATGGTCTCTTCCAATTAAGCCTAAAACTTTACAAAGCTCTGTGCAGGAAACTAAAATTCATTCACACCAAACTGTAGTTTAATAAAACAGGAAAACTCCTTGCTTAAATTGGTGTTTTAAAGATTACATTTTACAAATGTTTAGAAATTTGGAACTAAGGGCAACTAATTAAAACATTGAATAATCTGAGGAATGACCACATAATTTTGTATATATATTAAAAATACATTAAAGAAGGAATGACAACAATGAAATAAAAATAAACATTTCCATACCTGTACTTGTGAATTATAGCATTAAACAGTCTTCCATCCTTCCAAGAGGTAGTGAAGTTATCACAGCGGACCCCAACATAGCCTTCAGTCATCTGCTGGGACCACAGCAGAAGCCTCTCCTTAGCTGTCATGTCCTCAGACTCTCCAGTGACATGGATGTCCGAGATCTATAGTGGGGGAAAAAATGACCTGATCATCTACAATATAAAGCTTATGTTTTTCTGTATACACACATATGTAATGAAATAGCATACAGTTACAAAAAATGCTTTACATGTATTAATATCTTGACGTGTAAAAATATTGACTGGCCCTCACAGAGCCATGACTATCAAAAACCTTTGGACTTTACTTAAATAGCGTAGAGTTTGACCAGTCAAATGCTCTTCTGGTTAAATTAGAAAAAAAATTCCAGACACACAAAGTAGTAGAAGCTGTTATAGTTGCAAATGGACCAGCTTAGAATGGGATGTCAGAATTGGATATGTAATGTAAAGGTGTCCCAATACTTCTGTCAACATAATGTATCTGTCTAACTGTTAGGAGTGCCAGGCCACATCTAATTAGCTATTGTTAATTGGCTATTGTTTGGTTTCCTCATTTAGTTGATTAACTGTGTTTCCTTATTTGTCACGGTCTGGTCATGTCTTTAGTTCTTTTTATTTATATACGTCCTGTTTCCTGTTTTCCACAGACCAGCATTTATTTGTTTGAGGTTACGCATTGTCCACTCCGTTGTGTTCTCTTTCTCTTTATATAAAGCCACTGTAAGCTTGCCCATTGCCTGTCTCCACATGGCGTGTTTCTGCGCTTCATCTCTGCAAGTTTATGCACAGCCCTTTCACTCAGGCCGGTGGCTATTTGTGAAACTAACAATCATTTATCACAGAACAAAGACTCCTCTTTAACTGCATTGTGTTGAAGAACCTTATCTATAAGTTAGGCAATGACACAGAAGATACACAGTGCATGTTTTGCTGTGGAGCCGCTAATCTGTGCTCACTCATTGTTTATATTTATATAGCTCATGGTTTCCATACAGCAAACAAACCCACGAATAGGTTTGTTATTAAAACTTTTAACTATAATCAACTCAGAGCTGATAAAACCAATATTATCAAACTACATAAGATTGATCCTAAGCACGTATTAGTTTGAATTAATAATTATGAAATTATTACTGATATAAATTTTAAACTTCTCCAGCTAAATTAAACCAAGGAGCAAAGAGCAAATCAAAATAGCAAAATAAATTACCAAAGATGACCATGTACTGTGGCTAAACTCACCCAGCACACAACAACTGAACACAACAGCAGCTGAAATGTGAGAAAGTCGGCAACATTGACAACCTTTAAATCAAGTTTGTTTAGAGGGAAAACTAATCTATTTACTAGTTTTGTGAATAAGAGTGGGTTTAAATAAATCCTTCCAGTCACCCATTGTCCTAAACAGTGGGTGACTGTAAAGATTTATTTAAGTAATCAAAAGATATTTTTCTATTCACATTAACCACAGATTAGACAATATTTTTGAAAAAGCCAAAGTGTTTAAAACTGTCTAATGAATCATATAGTCATCTAGTGCCAACATTTAATATTAAACAGCAGACACATATTGGCCACTTTATAAGTTACACCTAATTTCTTCTCTCACTGTTCAACATTTTCTCTTACAACATACATGTACTTTGAAATTATAATTAATTAATATTAATTAATTAATATAGCTGTTCCTTCTATATATTTTCTTAGTGCTTTTACTGTAGTTGATGTACCGTATCTAACATTTTACTTTAACTTATATTAGATTCTGATTTAGTAAAGAGAAACAGTCTAAACTTTTTCTCATTTAACATAAGACTGCATTCCCCTCATCACTATTGTTTAAAGCAGTGCTTCTCAAATAGTGGGGCGCGCCCCCCTGGGGGGGCGCAGTGCGGTGCCTGGGGGGGCGCATAACAAGAAATCACAGAGCAAGTGATATTAAGTGTACTGAACAAACCCTCAAAGAGACAACATGGAGAAATATTTAACAGAGATGGCTGAGAGAAAGGCGGAGAGAGACGATGATAATGAGACCAACAAAAATCAACCGAAAGTTAAAACGAGGAAAGTGTATGTAGCGCTTGGTTTCACTGTAACGAAGGGGGGAGACGAAGAAAGAGCGGCGTGTCTTCTGTGTCTTTAAATGTTGGCAGCGGACAGCGTGAAATAAATGACATAAAAATAAATGCGTGAATAAATGACAAAAAAGTGAAGTAAGACATTACACCCCGATAACGCTGATAAGCCGCTTGAGTTTTTAATCGAAAACGTGACGCGTACAGCCAGCAATTATAACGCGTTATGAAAGCTACTTCAGAAAAGCAGTGCGCTGCTAAACGGACGCGTTGGAGACATTTGTTCTGACTTCCTAATTTTGATTAAAAAAAACAGCACAAATTGTTGTATTCATTTTTGTTTTGTAGGTTAAAGTGTTAATAAATTGTGTTCCTGAATTAATGTTGCTGATGAATTTGAATTTATTATTATTTATTGATTTTATTTCATTTATTTTTTCAAATTTTTCAGTATCAAATGCCAGTCAGTTCAAAAATGTTTCTAGTTTGAATAAGGATTTCATTCGTTTCTGTTACAAACTAAAAACAAAGTTAAAATTATTCTTTGTTCTAAGTTGATCTATATTTCTTTCTTTTTTGTTTTCTTTAAACAAAAGAGGGGTACTTATAAATTTATAGACAAATCATACTACAGTGGTGTAAGAATACTTTTTCATCTCATTTTGTCATGTACGGGGGGGGGGGGGGGGGGGGGGGGGGTGGGTGTGTGTGTGTGTGTGGGGGGGGGGGCAAAAAGTTTTCTTCTTCCTAGAGGGGGCTTAACAGAAAATAATTGAGAATCACTGGTCTAAAGTAATAAGTGACAAAACCAAATGTCCCCAGTCCCATAAGATTTTATGAACTACTTAATCACAGGGTCTTTAGCTTTCAAAGCATATAAGGAAACCATGAATGCTTCATAATTATAATTTCCAAGTAAACTATCATACGAATATAAGTTATAGTAACCTAAAATATTCCATATACCTTTAACGATTCAATTTAGAGGTCAAACATTAATCAGATTTGTACACTGTTTGTACATTATTGAATCAGTTAAACATAAAAGATCCATGCATTAGCATTAATCAAGCCAGTTTGCTGCACTGTCTGGGTTTGATATGTCATTCAGCCAGTGACATAAGCGTCAAAACTTCACAATATACATTCATTCATTCATTATCTCCCGCTTTATCCTCTATTAGGGTCGCGGTGGGGTTCCCCATGCCCATCCAGGGGAGAACGTCTCGGGCGCTGGGCAGATACACCCAGGACAGGGCGCCAATCCATCGCTGGGTACACACTAACACACTCAAACACACTCTATATGGGGCAATTTAGAGAACTCAATTAACTTGATCCATGTTTTTGGACTGTGGGAGGAAACCGGAGAACCCGGAGGAAACCCACGCGGACACGGGGAGAACATGGAAGCTCCACCCAGAGAGGGATTCAAACCGGGAATCCCTAGCGCTGAGAGGCGAACGTGCTAACCACTAAGCCACCGTGCCGCCCTCACAATATACAGTAGTTAATATAAATATGTATTTACTACTTAAGCACAGCAGACATAAAATATGTATGGGATCTTAAAGCCTTTATGTCAGTGTCTTTCAGCACACTGACTATTTATTATGCAAAGTTACACTGCTGATAAGGGAAAAAAACAGCCATATGTTTAGCAGACAGATATATGCCATCTGTAATACTATCTTTTGGACAGACAGTGAATGTAGACTACCGACATTAACCACACTGAAATTAGCTAGCTGGACATTGTAACACTTAAACACAGATCTCCCTTGTGAGTGCTTTGAACTATGTTTCCTAGGTTGCATGACTTCATCTTGTTGCGCAATCTGGTTGCATTTCAAGAGGACGTCGTTATTTAGTCATTGGGTCAAAAATTACGAACGGTCACTACCGCCTGCGCATCAAGTTGATTTGGAGGGAGATTAAAAAGGTAAATTGGTTCATGAACATTATATAATCCTCTATAATCCTAGGTAACACAAAGATCCACTAATTGATAGACCAGGGGCTAAAAATAGGCACCACTGCCAATGAACTCAGTGCTGATTGCCCCACGGAACATTGCAAATGTTGTTTATTACTAATACACTTTTTAAGCTACAGAATATATATGTCAAAGGGAAGATCCATGTCTTTACAATTCTATTCCAAAACAATAGAAAAGATATGAGGGAATTCATTTTACAATTGAATCATCCTGCCCCACTTTTGAAAAATGTTTGTAAAGTGGATTTAAAATGAATTTTGGAACACAGGTCATGCACAGCTTACAGTCGAACTCAAAAAAAGCAAAAAGCTAAACAAACAAACCTAAAATATATTCATGTTCTATATTCTTTAATACCTCAGCTGGTTTAGGATACTCTAGCAACTTCTGAGTTGTGATGAGAGAATCTTGGAAAATGGGTCCTTCTGATCCACCAGAACATGTGTATGCTCTTTTTCTTTTCCTGTGTACTTGGTTGTCACATATAATCCCACAAAGCCCTTTAATGTTCTCCAGCTGGTTAATAACACCAGACCTATAAGAGCTGTTTCTGCCCAGTGTGTAGAGCAAATGCTCCACAGCACCAAAGCTTACAGCCCTCTGTAGCTGCCTTTGAAGCAGCCTTTTCCTCAGAAGCTCATCTTTAGGAGCAACACGTTTAGAAATGTTTGTAACTTTGTGATGGATGCACCTATGTTGATCTCTCTCAGAAAGCCTAACACGTCGTTGTCTGCATGTTTTGAGAACTTGAACTTCTCCGACATAAATGCCTTGGCTAACTTCATCTTGCTCCAGCCTCAGTGTTGTGGTTCCAGATACCAGCTCATCCTGTGCTGGTATCTGGAAGCTCTGCTCTGTAGCAATACAGAACATCTCATCTTTCCCATCTTGGTTTCTTGGAGAGTAACCGGTCTGAAATTCCCCTGACTTTCTGTTCATTCTTCTTTGGAAGTACCGCCGGCCTCTAAGCTCCTTCTGTGGGGGACTGAGGGGTGCCCTTTTAGGATCAATAGAACAGTCATCTTTAGGACCTCTTACACATCCACACACGTTGCCCATGACTTCTTCACACTCCACACGTGTGAAAATGCTTCTTTCATTTAAAATGAGAAAGTTATCTCAATAGTAAAAGACATTTTCAAGCATCACTTTATCCCAGGTCAGTTTGAATAGTAGTCCATTGTCCCAGTTTAGTTCCTGCAGTCGTTGCTCTGTTGCTCTCCCTGTTGCTCTTGAGGTTTCACTCTCTGAGTTTTTAAAGCACTGTGCTAACGCGTTGCAAAGCTCATGTTCCTGTTCCCAATCCGTTGAGCTTACTCGGCTCAGTGCCTGCATACTCGAGTCCCTGTTGACCTTTGAAACTGCTCCCTTTGCCCCACCAGTATAAAAAAGGGGCAAGGCAATGTAAACTTGCAAACAACACATTTACTGTGCCATTAATGCCTCCAGTCAGCCATGAGACAATAAAGTGGCAGGACAATATACAGTGGGTAAAAGCAAAAGCACTGCTCAGCACATTGAGCTCCTCGGATCACGTAAATATTCACATGACCTTTAAAAATAACAGAGCAAAGGGACTATAATAACTAAACGACCTGGGTTGACGTGATCACAAATGACAAAGGATTATACATGCTGGTACTAACTGATTTATGTAAGTTTTCATCTATTAACTTTAGCTTTCCTGGAATTTTTTTATCCTGAGAACAGCAGCCCCCTGTTGGTGTAACCATTAGGCAGCTATTGACATGCATAACAACTCACAGCCCAACCACCCCCACAGTCTAACAGGTGAATTGCTAACCATGGGTGAAAAGTTAAAGTGAAAAAAAAACAAGAGCGTGATGCAATAACAGCCTTTCTTCAATAAAATTTAATCTGCAAAAGTACACCTGTAGAAAATGCAGCACCGAGAAACACCAGAGGTGTAAAAAGTGTTAGATTAAAATAAAATAATTAAAAAAATGGTTTTGAATAAAATCAAATGATAGGTGTTTGTGTTTTAGCAATAAAACTTGTGCATTAGACATTAATTGACTGATTCATTGAAGGTGCTCTTCGCGGCATGCTAAAAGACTTACCGCAGTGCATGTCTTTTACCATGGCGTCTGTCTTTTAAAGAACGTTCTGATGTTAACAGCAAAAAATAGATATAAGTAAACATTTTATTATTAATGTTTGTATAATAAATAACATATTCATTGACTGGGCTCACTAAAAGGCATGCGCCAAGCTAAGGTTTTATTGCTGAAACCTATCATTTGACTGCATAAATATTAGTGTATTTTTTATTCTCATATTCTCATTTTTATTCTCTAAACTAAACTAAAATGGAATGAAAAATCCTGTTACAAGAGCCGGGGTGCCATGCTAAGAAGCGAGCCAGACGACCAGGTAAGCAACCAAGAAGTCTTTTATTCAGTGAATAAGCGGGAACCCCGCTGAAGGCACGGCGGGACATGCCGGGAGCAAAATATTAACCAAACAAATAAAGAAAAAGCAAACAACCACCCGACAAAACATACACGACATAAAACATATTCGGAGAACCGTAGTCGACTATGAACCTCATAGTCGAATGTACCATTTTGACCACATGGGGTGCCCATGGCTGCTGCTAAGCATTAGGTTTTACATGAAATGTCTTTGTTTTCATTATATATATATAGCCTTTTGTCAAATAAAATCATTCTAATTTTTAGGTTTTTTTTAGGTTTTTCCTTTGAAGTGGAAAAAAGTCCAGAACGGGGATCCCATTTACGGTGCTCTAGAAAAACAAGTAAAGTATTTTTAAAAAATCTTTTTTAAAAACCACGCTTATAGCGCCATCTTGTGGTGAAATTTTAACTGATTCGACTATCAGTTGACTATAGGGAAAATCTGACGAATCAGATTCGACTATGAAAATCCTTTGTTGAATACACCCCTAATATATATAATGCTGGCCTGCTGACTCAGGGCGCATGCGCGCTTTAAGTGTAGTCAGCAGGCCACATGTGATTAGGTAGGCCACATGTGATTAGGACCCAATCCCAGCTCTAGGGGATGGGCCCTACCTACGGGAACCCCGAACAGCCAAAACCGAAATAATAAAACAGGGCGGAGTGGCCTAGCACTCCCAACCCTGACATATCACCCCCTCAAAACAACCGAAATGAAGAAAAAACAAAAGAAAAGAAAAAGAAAGGGGAAAAGAAAAAAAAACAAACGTAACCCTTTGAGAGTGTGAGGGGGACGCGACCCTTCGAGAGCGCGAGGGCAACGTGACCCCTTGAGGATGCAGGGATGACGTGACCCTTTGTGAGCGCGGCGGCGCCGCAACCCTTTGAGAGTGCGAGGGCAACGTGGCCTATTGGGGCCGATACCTGCGGGCACAGTCGCCAAAGAGACTCCCGCGGACTCGGGTGCTGGAGAGCACAACGCGGACTCGGGTGCTGGAGGGCACAACGCGGACTCGGGTGCTGGAGGGCACAACGCAAACTCGGGTGCTGGAGGGCACAACGCAAACTCGGGTGCTGGAGGGCACAACGCGGCTCGGGTGCTGGAGGGCACAACGCGGCTCGGGTGCTGGAGGGCACAACGCGGACTCGGGTGCTGGAGTGCACAACGCGGACTCGGGTGCTGGAGTGCACAACGCGGACTCGGGTGCTGGAGGGCACAACGCGGACTCGGGTGCTGGAGGGCACAACGCGGACTCGGGTGCTGGAGGGCACAACGCGGACTTGGGTGCTGAAGAGCACAACGCGGACTCGGGTGCTGGAGAGCACAACGCGGACTCGGGTGCTGGAGTGCACAACGCGGACTCGGGTGCTGGAGGGCACAACGCAAACTCGGGTGCTGGAGGGCACAACGCGGACTTGGGTGCTGGAGAGCACAACGCGGACTCGGGTGCTGGAGAGCACAACGCGGACTCGGGTGCTGGAGCTGCCAACGCGGACTCTGGCGCTGGAGGTACTACAGTGGGTTGTGGTGTGGAGGGGAGCGCGACCATAGGGGCAACCGGGGTACACGCGACCGCAGAGATGACCCGAGTGAACACGAGCGCAGAGGTGACCCGAGTGAACGCAAGCGTCACACAGTCCTGGTCCATATGCTGGGTATCCGGAATCGAGTCCTTTGTCACCTGAGCGGCGGGCAAACTGTCCAGAGCAGGGGTAAGCTGGTACCGGCCGATAGGCACACAGTCCAACGCGGGCGGCCCATGGACCAGAGCGGCTGTGAAGTGGTCCCATACGGGGATCTTCAGTGACCACAGCCTCCCCTTCGGACCACTGGATTGACCCTCCTGAGCTCCACCGGACACCTTGCTCTCTCTCTACGCCTCCTCGACACACAAAGAGAGAGCCAGTACCACAGCAACCCCACACAGTAATAGGTCCTGGTCTACCGAGGCAGGAACCGAGCAACGGACGCAACCCGAACGGAACCTGGACGGCTCGGGACGGAACGCGACTGATGCAGACCGGGACCCGTAGCCCGAATTGGTGCCCCGAACACTGCAAGGCCGGCAGGTGGCGCGGCGCGGATCGCTGGCGGCACGGCACAGATTCCCGGCGGAGCGGGGCGGCCTGCTGAGCGGCACGCCGACGACCAGCGGCGGAACGCTGGCGGTGAGCGGCGGATTGCTCACGACGAGTGGCTGACGGCGCATGGCGACACACAGGGCGGATTACTGCCGACGCAGCACACTGATAGCTAGCGGCGGACCGCTGGCTGTGAGCAGCGGATCGCTCGTGGCGAGCGGCAGCTTACGGGGCGGATTACCGGCGGAGCGGGACGGAACGCGGAGCGGCACGCTGACAACTAGCGTGCGGCTCGCTGACGGCTCGCAGCGGCTTGTTGACGGCGCGGGGGGGCTCACAGGGCGGATCACAGGACCGGCGGCTGCGAGGCGGATTCGGGTGGCAAGGGTGGCAAGACGGATGACCGGTGGAGTCGAGCGGCTCGCGCAGCGGCTCGCAAGGCGGATTCCCGACCCGCACGCTGCAAAGCTGTATCTTGACCGCGCCCAGGTGCTCGCTGATGGCGCGGGCATCCGAACCTGGGGCGAACCTGTCTAGGAAGGCCGCCTCGAACCGGCAGGCCGACGTGAGGCAGATATCCCCGGTGGCCACTAAGCCCTCGGCCCACCCAGTGCGGGTCCCAGGAGTCTGCAGACATAGAACCGCACCCTCTCTTCGTCCGATAGCTCCCGACTGGTCCCAAATTTAAACACCTTGCGACACCCTACGATGTGCGGGAGCGGCTTCAAAGCCACTCCATCGCAAGGTACCGGGAGCCCACACGGAACGGAGAGAGTGAGAACGAGATCTCCCCATACTCCGGGATGCAATCGATAACCCTCATCGTTAATGCGGAGGGCGGATAAGAATTAGATGGCGGGGCTAGCACCGAGCTAATGCAGCTGAAGCTGCAGCCGGGCAACGCGGCTAATGGCTGCGTTGCCATTAGCCGCGTTGCCATTAGGCTAATGGCCGCGGCTAATGGAGTTAATGCAATCGAGGCTACAGACAGAAAATGCGGCTAATGGCGAGGCTAGCGCCAAATTAATGCAGCCGATGAGCAAAACATTAACCAAACAAATAAAGAAAAAGCAAACAACCACCCGATGAAACATGCACGAACAACGCAAATATAGAATAAATATATATATATAATGCTGGCCTGCAGACTCAGGGCGCATGCGCGCTTTAAGTGTAGTCAGCAGGCCCCATGTGATTAGGTAGGACCCAATCCCAGCTCTAGGGTATGGGCCCTACCTACGGGAACCCCGAACGGCCAAAACCGAAATAATAAAACAGGGGGGAAGTGGCCTAGCACTCCCAAACCTGACAAATGCACATCCATCACATCTTTGGATGAAGAAAATACAGATATAAAATTTCTGCCATGTATCCTTTAAAAATGGCCTCATTTTAAAAATGAGATACTATTAGTGACTGGTAATAAGGCTAAAATAATTATTTATAATATAAATTAATATAATTTTATATTAAATATAGCAAACTACAGTTGAACATATTGTGCTGTGCATGGCCTACTAGAAAATTGTGTTAATTGTAGCTTTGAAATGAAATGTTAAAATGCAAAGCACAAAATTAGCAATAGTTTAAAGATATATTAAACACTATGTCTTATTTCAACACTATTAACCAGTATATCATTTGATTTTAATTGTTTAGAACAACCATTTTAAAGCAAACCTGCTAAAATTTGTCAATTTCACTGAAATTGTGAATTTCCCCATTGTGGGAAAAATAAAGGTCTATCTTATCTTATCTTATCTTATCTTATCTTATCTTAAA
Organism: Corydoras sp. C115; assembly: GCA_019802505.1. NCBI lineage: Eukaryota > Metazoa > Chordata > Actinopteri > Siluriformes > Callichthyidae > Corydoras > Corydoras sp. C115. Next base: position 4,808,674 of record JAFMOC010000007.1, read on the forward strand.
ATGATAAGATAACATTTGATTTAAGGACTCAAGCTATATTGTAGGTTTTATATAAAAGATACGCATGAATTTGTATTTTACCTACAGCATGTGTAAGCTACATTAAAAATAGAAGGCTTTTAAAATGTTACACATTTAATTCTTATTACAGTTCCATTCCTCTGTGTGCACATTCCATTTAAAATGCATCTATGTGTCTGTTTCAATAATTATTTATATTGGGTTTTACTTAATTAAATAAAATTTGAACAAAAGTAAAAAAATAAATAAATAAAAAATAATGCAGTTCTTAAAGTGAGAGTCTGCATCGTGCAGAGAATTGTCCAAAGCAAGTGGGGAATCAAGAGAAAACAAGCCCACAGTCAGTGCAGCTCATGCCCATCGGCATGCGTGAGAGTGACAGGGCAGGTGTTTGGCACATATTACCCACGCTACCTGTCAATGTACTTTATGAGCTCAAATGTTATAAAATACCTTTCCTTGCAGCACCTATCCATCAGGAATTTTTCCCTCCCTGAAAATCCTTTAACCTGGCATGAAAAACTTCAAATATGTATTTGTGCATTCATGGTCCAGCAGGAAGACTAGGAAAAATAGAGCTAAGTAGGTGTCTGTAGAACACTGGTGACAGGAGTTTTAAGTAGTTGTGGCCGCTAACCAGTTTTATTTCTGATTTGCTGAAAGTAATAACAAAAATACTGAAATGAATGGACTGGCAATGGAATGGCAGTGAAGAAGGCAATGAATACATATCACCTCCTCCTGGTAGACCATTAGAAATAAAAATTAGAGAAACAGGTGTATGCAGAATAATTTGCAGAGGATCTGAACAAACAGAATACAAAGAAAATCACAGGTTTGAAAACATCTGTAGCATCAGAATAAATGCCCTATGTCAAGCAGAAGTAAGGGACTACACTCAACACAGATTGACAGAAATCAGCTAGAGCTTTGGTTTATGCTAGTACATGTTTGATCTGTCATTGTCTTGAAGTCAAATCATCCATGACCCCTTAATATCTTAGCCGATATGTCGAGCATCTTCATTTATCTCCAAGGCACACACAAATGGCTTGACAGTTGTGCAGAAAGCACAAAAATGCAATTCATTATAAATAAAAGCAAGCTGCAAACCACAACATGATCCAACCACATCAATCAAAAATATCACAGCTAAAGTCTCAAAGTCTTAAACACAGAAGGATGCTTCATAGTGCACGTTTACATGCTACAACATTTTAAGTAACCCCTGAAAAGGAATTTACCTGCAGGCATAAACATAAAGTTCATATACCGCAATATTAAGACCTGCCCATATTACTCTACACCCTGCACTTACACAAGGTAATCACAGGCAGAGCATAAATATATACAATCTATAAACAATTACAAGAAATTCATGGTTGTAAATTACTGTAATCCATGATGTCAGCAGACTTAGTGCCACTTGTACACTTACGCACTTGCACATATACAGTATGTTTCTCAAATACCTAGAGGAACAGCTTTGGACTATCATTTTCAATTGATTTCCTATCAGGATGATTTTAGTCAGATGAATCTGGATCTACACTGTCAAATTTATTATTTTTTTAAATTTCATTTATTAACTCATTAAAGCAGTATAGTCCTGTAAACATCCCACAATTTCAGCATGTTGAATTTAAAGGAAAAAAAATATAAGCCTTACGATTTCATTAACTCATTTTATAAACAAAAGTCCCCATAGAGTATAATATATAATTGCTTTCTTTAACCTTCATTGCAAGATGGATATAGAACTGTTTTAAGTTGGATTAAATTTAATTAGATTTGCTGAATTTTGGCTACAGTTACAGACTAATGAGAGATGGTGTAACACTTTTTAACTGTCTGAATTGCACTGTGAAACAGATGACTTGAATGACTATAGTAATAATATTGTTTAAAATGTATTTATTACATCCATAAATACAATAGAGGTTGTTATATGTTTGAACTAATCACCATATTAAAATGATGTATAATAATACTTTGATAAGAACCATGTGTTTATGTTGACCTCTTGTGGGAGGATTGAGTATTAAAATACTATTAAATGTTTCCTAGTTCAGACTTGTCAATTAAAAGTACATTTAATCTACACAAACACACTCTATGGGGCAATTTGGAGAACTCAATTGACTTGATCCATGTTTTTGGACTGTGGGAGGAAACCGGAGAACACGGAGGAAACCCATGCGGACACGGGGAGAACATGGAAATTCCACCCAGATGGGGATTCGACCCGGGAATCCCTAGTGCTGAGAGGCAAACGTGGTATAGTGGTGCCTGAATGTGAATATTTTTATGTTTTACAAGACAGACAGACAGACAGACACTCAAGCCCAAAATTATTCATACCCCTGGCAAATTTTGACTTAAATTTACTTTTATTTAACCAGCAATTTAATTTGCCTGTGTCGTCCGGAAACAACACAGGCATCTCCCAGGAGACGATGATGTACAAGAGCATCATTGTGGAAAAAAATATTTCTCAGTTTTTATTCATATTTGCAAACTGTCACAGTCTATGGGAAAATCCAAAGTTCTATACCATTCCAAATAGTCCAAGCTGTTTTATTCATTCATTATCTTCCGCTTTATCCTCTATTAGGGTCGCGGTGGGGTTCCCCATGCCCATCCAGGGGAGAACATCTTAAGCGCTGGGCAGATAGACCCAGGACAGGGCGCCAATCTATCGCTGGGCACACACTCACTCACACAAACACTCTCTATATGGGGCAATTTGGAGAACTCAATTGACTTGATCCATGTCTTTGGACTGTGGGAGAAAACCGGAGAACCCGGAGGAAACCCACGCAGACACGGGGAGAACATGGAAACTCCACCCAGATGGGGATTCGAACCGGGAATCCCTAGTGCTGAGAGGCGAACGTGCTAACCACTAAGCCACCGTGCCACCTCCAAGCTGTTTTAAAGTATCCTAATTAACCTGATTCATTGTGAACAGCTGTTTTAAACAACTGAACAGGTGAAAAACAGCAGCTCTCTGCAGTTGGCTTGTGCACAGTCATGGCTAAGACAAAGGAGTTCACTAAGGACCTGTGGCTGTTCATTGTGGCCACTCACATGTCAGGAAATGGCTATAAGGCCATATCAAAATGTTTTCAAGTTCCAGTGGCTACAGTGCAAAGTATTATTAAAAAATACAAGAAGTTTCGCACTGTGGAAAATCTGTGCTGGCCAGGAGGATAATGAGAGAGGTGAAGAAAAATCCAAGGATCACCACCAAGGCCATCCTGGTGAATCTGGGATCTGCTGGTGGCAACATCTTAAAGCAGACAGTCCAACGAACACTGCACACTGCTGGGTTCCACGAACGCAGACCAAAGAGTACGCCACTTCTCCAGAAAAGCCCGCTTGCCCTTTGCAAATGTTCATCTGAACAAAGAAGAAGACTTCTGGTCTTCTGTTTTATGGTCAGATGAAACAAAAATTTAATTAATTGGCCACAATGATGTGTCCTTCATTAAAAAGTGAGAAGCCTTCAACCCTAAGAACACCATCCCCACTGTCAAACATGGTGGTGGGAACCTAATGTTTTGGGGTGTTTTTCAGCCAATGGACCAGGGAACTTGATTGCAAGATTCTCAACAACAACATCAGGCAGTCTGCAGAGAAACTTCAGTGGACATTTCAGGAATCAGTGGACATTTCAGCACAACGACCCAAAACACACAGCAAAAGTGGTGAAGAAATGGTTAGCAGACAAAAACTCCTGTATTATCTCCTGGGAGATGCCTGTGTCGTTTCCGGACAAAAATAAAATTGATGGTTGAATAAAAGTAAATTTAACTATATATTTAAAATTTAAATATATAATATAATAAAAAAATATATTATTTTTGATATTCATGTTTTTTTATGCAAATTTAATTTGTAAATGGTTGTCAACATGGAAATCAGACAGTACTGACAACTGAATCAATAATTAGTGCATCATTAGATTGATATTTTGGTTATATTACGTTACAGACATTTTAACTATTTTCTCAAATATTATAGACAAAACTACTAAAATGATTAATGCAAATATTGTTAAACAGATCACTTGACAATACTTACAAAGATTTGATAAAACACTGGCTTTAAGAAGCAGTGGATATTCAAGATGTGTAATTTTTACTCACTTGCAAAAAGCAAGTATTACCTACCTGACCATTTATAATTCTACAGATGTGTAAAGTAAGTTGAATGGATTTATACTGTCAATAGCAATAGATCGAATCAACCAGAAAACCAGCAAGCAATCATTCAAAGATGTTCTATGAGCCAAAAGGAGTAAAACCACCAGTGAAACAGAATGCCAACATTCATAACAGTAATAATATACCAATAGGGCAAGTACAAATTTATCCAAATTACTAACCTGAAAGTGCAAAATGATAGTCCATATCAATCCCAATGTCAGTTTTGGGTTGCCGTCTGTGATGTCATCATTTCTAATGTTCACTAGTTTCACCTGTTTGAATACACAAGAACAAAAATTTAGTCGAGGACATTTACACTATATTTGGTCAAACAATTCATCCGACGCAATCTACAAATATCACAACTTGGTTCAGGTCAGAACACAGAGTTGGCTATACAGTACTATACAGCACCCCTGGAGCAACGAGGATTAAGCAAATTGCTCAAGGACCCACATTGGTAACTTCAGTGGACCTGAGAACAACCTAGCCACTGAGTTACCACTCCCTCTAGCAAAGCAGGATTGTGTTTTAACTTGTATTATTACCTATTATATTAAAATGATTCATCACTGTGTGTTAGTATTGCACTGTCATAATACACCACTGTCTACTTACAGCCGATAGATGGCGGAAGAGGACAAAAAAAAAAAAAAAAAGAAACTTACACAGGTTACTTAATGTAATCATCTGCATCACTGACTCACTGACTTTTTATCAATTGCATTTTGGGAAATACATGACCTTAAAGCTTAATTGACAAAACAGAAATGTAAAAGCCTGCCCATCTTACCTGCCGTCTTCTCAAGTAGTCCAGTGCTATCTGTACATTCTGTAGTCTGTGGAAGCGCATGCGACCTTTCTCTCGAGGCTGTGAGAAAGAGACATAAGGCAAATGTAAGTATACACTATTTCTATCATTGTGTACCTACAGAAGCAGCGGCATTTGCTGAGGAGTAAGCCATTTTCCTATACTTCAGCAACAGCTCTGCTTCTTTTGGCTTGTTTCTATTAGGGGTCATCATAGAGAGAAACACTCTTCTGACTACCATCCCATTTAAATTAGCTTGGGACTAGAAGACTTCAGAAAAAATTTGTTCATTCACTGGAAAAATCATTCACGGGAAGAAAACCTACTAAAAAGGACCTGTGTTCACCCCACAAGGAATCAAAACTTGCTGTGAGCAAGTGCTGCATTACTATACATCAGCAATGCCACTTCTAAATACTAGTGAAACCCTAGAGGAAGCTAAACTTAAGAGTTCTTGTTAAATACAACTACTGTATTAACAATTACTCAACACACAGAACACATTCAAATATAAGAACAACTCAAACCAATTCAAACAGCTGCTTGAAGCCTGAAGTGCCTACATATAAGCTGTATAAGCAATTACATAAAGAAGCTGTGATGGTTTTGCTAGTTAAACATCTGCTTGCTTGATAGGTTGAGGAAGCAGATAACCAGTGACAGAGCCTCTGGTGCATATCAAGGCTTTAGCATGAAGCAGTTTTCTTAAGGAAAAGAATTATACATAAAGGATAATATAGTAGAAAAACTTCTGTAATATTAACTAGTATATAAGATAGTTGTATCAATTTTGGTTAGGGCTGGGCAATATGAGCAAAAAAATTGGCAGTATTTCTTTATCTTGAGTGACTGTGTCTGCTATTACTCAACTTTGTTTAAAGATGTCATGACCAATAGACCACTGAGGTCATGTCATCATTTTGTAGTTGGCATCATGTTAAAAATGTCCATGGTTGGAATATCAGATCTAAGCTTGATCTTTAATAGCATAGAAACAACTCGTCTTATTATGTTCTGGGGTAAGTAAATGTATGTTTAGAAGGCGATAAATTTTCTTTTCTACATCACTGGATTTTCTAACTAATGAGATAATATAAAAATCATAATACAATTTTTTTAACTTGTGATCTAACACATTAAACTTGTGAATGATTAAGATTAATAATTAAAACTTGCAAAATGATTAGGCTTAAGTTAATTGCAGTAAACAAGGATAGTTTTGGATTTAATTTTATTTAAAACAAAACAGAAATGTATATGACTGCTTCTGTAGCTTTCTTACACCCATTTAATACAAAAAAACATTAGCTTGCTGATAAAATATTACCATTAACATTTTTAAACAACCTTATTCAGATAATCAAGTGATGCACAAGAAAAAACATTAGGGTTTGAATAATTTTTCCAGGCAATTCTGTAAAACAGGGGTGGCACGGCGGCTTAGTGGTTAGCACGTTCGCCTCTCAGCGCTTGTCAGGGTTGGGAGTGCTAGGCCACTCCCCCCTGTTTTCTCGGTTTTGGCTTCGGTTGGGTTCCCGTAGGTAGGGCCCATCCCTTAGAGCTGGGATTGGGTCTTACCTAATCACATGGGGCCTGCTGACTACACTTAAAGCGCGCATGCGCCCTGAGTCAGCAGGCCAGCATTATATATATGCTTTGCCTTTGTTATATATATGTTATATATATATTATATATATGCTTTGCCTTTGTTTTATTAGTGTTTTGCTCCCGGCACGTCCCGCCGGGCCTTCAGCGGTGTTCCCGCTGATTCGCTTAATAAAGGACCTCTTGTGTGCTTACCTGGTCGCCTGGCTCGCTTCTTAGCATTTCAACCCGGCATAGCACCGCGCAGCGCTGCCGATGGTCGGACGGCGCTTGTAACAGCGCTAGGGATTCCCGGTTCGAATCCTTATCTAGATGGAGTTTCCATGTTCTCCCAGTGTCCGCGTGGGTTTTCTCCGGGTTCTCCGGTTTCCTCCCACAGTCCAAAGACATGGATAAATTCTCCAAATTGCCCCATATAGAGTGTGTCTGTGTGAGTGAGTGTGTGTCCAGCGATGGATTGGCGCCCTGTCCTGGGTGTATCTGCCTAGCATCTGAAACGTTCTCCCCTGGATGGGCATGGGGAACACCACCGCGACCCTAATAGAGGATAAAACGGAAGATAATGGATGGAATGAATTCTGTAAAACTTGCATGGTTATAATGGGGACTACAGAATGACACAAATTCTGTCATTTATTTACATCCACATTTCTAGGTCATATCCACAATAACCATGGACACCAATTCATTGAAAAAATTTAAAGCCATAGGGATGTTTGCTTAAAGCATTTGCTTTCCATAGAAATAGCAACAGGAAATACGAGTTTTAGGGGCAACACAATCGGCCACAACACCAGTAAAGTTTTATAATACAGACAGCCTACAGTGGTCAAACAATCTAAAATCTACAGTGCCATCTATTTATTTGATATATTGCCCAGTCCACAGTGGCTTAGTGGTTAGCACGTTCGCCTCTCAGTACTAGGGATTCCCGGTTTGAATCCCAATCTGGGAGGAATTTCCATGTTCTCCCTGTGTCCGCGTGGGTTTCCTCCGGGTTCTCCGGTTTCCTCCCACAGTCCAAAAACATGGATCAAGGTCAATTGAATTCTCCAAATTATCCGATATAGAGTGCATTTGTGTGTGTGTGCCCAGCGATAGATTGGCACTCTGTCCTAGGTGTATCTGCCAGGCACCTGAAACGTTCTCCCTGTATGGACACGGGGAACCCCACCACGACCCTAGTAGAGGATAAAGCGGAAGATGGATGGATATTGCCCAGTCTTAACTAAAGTAAGGCTATATTTCTCTTATTTCCGTTATATCACTTTTCCTTTTTTATAATACTGTAAAGGTCTAATAACCTCAAATTAATGCATTAACTGCCAAAAGACAATTACTCTTCAGCTAATAAAACCAATATGTCATCATAAAATATAATCCCACAGATAATGTCTATTAGTGCTGTCAAATTTGACATTCTTTCTAAAACACATAAAACCATTCAAATATTTTTTCAATGACCATGTCTATATTCTAATGAGACACATACTTAGAGACAACTTTATGTAACTTTTGTTAAAAACTTTTTCCAAGCCAGCTGCTCAGCTTAGGCCTCTGCAGGATAGTTTCTTTCTTCAGCAGTTATCCTGTATGCTTGTTTCGTCGTGTGACACAAGTGTAGCAAAAAGTAACAAGTGTGATTAATGCAATATCTGTGATTCCACCAGGGGTGAAGAACCTTATCTGTTTTTATTCACCGAATAATATAAAGACAGGCTCTAAAACACACATACTTTAACCTCATTCATTTTACTAAAATTTTGTTGAAAAAGCATTATGAATGGATGCAACGTCATTGTTGTTGAATGCAATACAGAGTACAGAACTAATTTCTTTGACTTAATTCTTCTGCGCATCACAAATGTGTTCATAAATCATACAAAATGTTTATTACGATCTATAAATATTCCAAAATGCCACCCACATCTAGCAGTGAAGCGCAAGGAATTCCAGTCAATTTAATAGTTCACAAGCCTTTTTAAAAAAGCCAAGCTTGCATTCTAAAGCACTCATTTAAAGGCAACCCCATCAATGGCAAAGGCTTGATTGATTCCAAAGTAAACCATAATGCTAAAGTATAAACATCTAAATACCTTCAGTCCACCATCAAGAAGACTTAGGTTGTTTGCATTCAGAATAAATGTTCACTGCACACATTTCATTAGTCATATTATGGAGGGGGAGGAGGTCAGTTGACCAAACCTACCCCCTTATCCTCATCATCTTCCTCGTGTACACGCCCATGCTTCTCAATTGCGCATGCTTCAGCCACACTCACCAACCGCAATGTCTTCAGTAAATCGCGCTCCCTTGGCTTAACCACGGGAATACAAGCAAAAATGACAGAGACGGGCGAAGACAGGACACATGTGAGCGAAGGCATATAGGAGATAAACAAAATCGAAAGGGAAAAAAGAGAGAGAAAAGAGAAAAAACACCATAAACCAAAGAATGGGGATTTCACGATACTAACGCTAGTTTAAACCAACAACATTTAAAAGACAGATGAACAATCTGTATTGTTGTTAGATCATGCAACATAAATACAGTTTCTTTGGAGAAACATGGGAGAATATCGCCTCTAGTAGATTAAAACAACACATTAAGAGTGAAACACAAGTGTCTTATGTTTAGAAAAAAATTGTGACTTTTTATTCAACAGAGAATTTGTCAGTATTTGTAGACATATTTATATAAACCCATCCTTAATGCTGAAAGAGGACTGATCTTCACTGGAACTAACACTAATAAACAAATTGTATGATAAAAGTGGATTATCCACATGAATCTTGCAGTATAAAGTAATTGCAAGCTTCTATAGACTGGCTTTGGGAGCCTTGAAAAAGCATCTATATCATTTGATATTCAACATAATTATTCTTGTTACACCCACAAACTGAAATGTATTTAAGTTTCACGTTGATTACGACAGATCAACACAAATTAACAAGCAATTGTAAAGTGACAATAATATATACATATACTGGCTTGCAAAATTATTTTCACCCTTTGCAAAATTATTTATATTATATTTATACTTTTGATCCAGTACAAATCTAAAAAGTATTTAGCCCCCCCACCCCCTATATCAATACTTTGTAGAGCCACCTTGAGAGTGTTTGGGGTATATCTCTTCCACCTTTGCACAACTAGAGACAAATATTTGTCCATTCTTCTTTGCAAAATAGCTCAAGCTCAGCCAGGTTGGATGGAGAGCCCTTGTGAACAGCAAAAATTGTGTCTTGCCACAGATGCTCAATTGGATTTAGGTCAGGACTTGGGCTGGGCCATTCTGACACATTACATTTAGTCATTTAGCAGACGCTTTTATCCAAAGCGACTTACAAATGAGAACACCACAAGTCAGAAGCCATGGAGAAAACCAACTATACTGTAAATTCATCAAACCTGATTGTTATTTGAAGCTGCGCCCCCACCCCCCCACCCCCCCTTTTTTTTTTTTTTTTTTATTATTTTTTTTTTTTACAACAGGTATTTGTTAAAGAGATGCGTCTTAAGTAGTTTCTTAAAACTGTTTAGTGATTCTGACACATGAATATTCCTTGATTTAATCCATTCCACTGTAGCTCTGGCTGTATGTTTAGGATCATTGTCTTGCTGGAAGGTCAATCTCCTTCCCAGTTTCAACTCTTTTGCCGCCCTCAACATGTTGATAGTGATGAGCAGAGTTACTTTTCCACCATACATAGCGCTTTGCATTTAGGTCAAAAAGTTCAATTTGCTCTCATCTGACTCTGCGCCTTTTTTCTACATGTTTGCTGTGTCCCCTATATGGCTTGTGGCAAACTGCAAATGACACTTTTTATGTCATTATTTCAGCAATGGTTTTCTTAATGCCACTCTTTCATAAAGATCAGATTTGTGCAGTGTAGTAGTTGTCTTGGGAACAGATTTTCCCACCCGAGCTGTTGATTTCAGCAGCTCTACCACAATGACCATGGGCATTTTGGCTGTAGAATATACTTTTTCATTGTTTGAACGATGGATTAAACAGTGCTTATTGGAATGCTCAAAGCTTGTATATGTTTTATAACTTAATCCTGCTTTAAACTCCTAAACAACTTAATCTCTGACTTGCATGTTGAGTATCTTGGTCTTCACAATGCTTTTGTTCACTAGTGTTCTCGGACAAACCACTGATTCCATCACAGAACAGGTGTATTTGAACTGAGACTAAATTACATACAACTGGACATTAGCTAATTAACGGATTAAGGCAACTGATTACACTGGATTTATTTAGGTAATCAGAGTAAATGGGACTGAATACATTTGCACATCACACTTTGCAGAATTTTTTTGTTCCACTGCACAACCATGTGCTACTTTGTGTTGGTCTATCATTTAAAATATTAATAAAACACATTTAAGTTTGTGGTTGTAAGGGGACAAATGTGAAAAGGTTCAAATGGTATGAATAATTGCAATGTAAGGCAAACTACTGTATTTGTCACTATTTGTAGCAATAAAAATATAAATAGTGAGATGTAGCATTCATTTGTGTTCAACCCATCTATTCTCTGATGCCCTTAAAATCCAGGATGACAAAATGTTGAAAAATTAATATCAGACAAGTGTTCCATTCTCTGCAAATACAGCTGCAAGTATTTTGAGATATGCCCCTATTAGCTTTTTACATCAAGGAGACTGAAATGTTTGCCAATTCTTCTTTGCAAACTAGCTCAAGCTCAGACACTTTTTATGATTGTTGCAACAATATTCTTAATGGGATTTAGGTCTGGAATTTGACTGGACCATTTTATTGTAGCTCTGGCTGCAAGTTTAGGGTCATTCTCCTGCTGGAAAGTTAAACTTCAACCCAGTGTTATGCCTTTTGCGGACTAGAATAGGTTTTCCTCCAGCTTTACCCTGTATTTCACTCCAACCATCTTCCAATCAACTCTCTGCTAAAGGAAAGCAGCTAAGCAGTCACTCCGTTTCATGGTGTGTTTCATGTCAATTTTGGTGAAATGCTACGTCTTGCTGGTTTACACTTACTCCATTTTTGCCATAATCCTTCTGCTTTTAGACCACACAATTTGAGATGTTTTACACTTTTTCCTGACATGTCTTTTGCTTGATGTTGCTTGATTTCTAATAAGCCTTTGGGGCTTTTACAGAACAGCTGTTTAACTAAGAATAAATAGCACACAGGTGACAATTCACTAATTAGGTGACCTCAGTTGGTCACACTGGAATTTATTCAGGGGAATCAGTGTGCAATATACAAATGAATTCCTATTTAGATTTTTATTTCTTAAAAATGTTGAAAACAATTTATATTTATTTTCATTTTACTATTATGTGCTATTTTGTGTCAGTCTATCATATTAAATTTACAGACTCAATTAAATAGACTGTTTGTTAGTGAAATTTTAAACAAATGAAAAAGTATGAATGCTTTATTAAGGCAATGTATAAAGCTTAAGTGAGCCTTTGAAAGTGTTTTGAAATACATGAATTACACAGTTATAAATGATACCGTTACACACTAGTTTGGCAAGTCATATATGTGAGTGTATATTTGTATTTAATGTGTACAATTAAGATAATACAGAAAATTTCAGGTTAAATTAACTAAAACATTCAATAATGTACAGACAAATACTATGTCTGCTAAGTGAGGTCAGATCTGCTCCATCAACAACATAGGATTGAAAAAAGTACAAGTGCAATGAAGTGCTGACTCAGGTGACAGCCCTATTCCTTAAATAAACATAATTACATAAAGGCGGGGCAGGTTTTAGACAGTGTAGTCTGTGATTGAACTAATCCAGCTATCATTGACTTTCACAGTAACCTGTTACAGCCACACTAGCTACAATATAAGAAACACTTACATGTATGCAAACTACAAAAAATGCAAAACCAGCATTTGCCAGCTTAAATCAAATGTCAATTTAACACTATGCACTATGCAATGCAACATTGTGCACTTTACTACAAAGCAAGTACATAACATTCCAACAGGTCAAATATGAAAGTTTACCTACCTAAACATAACAAATACAAAACACCTACAAATAAAACAGTGCACTGAGTCTAAGTAAATAGTCTCTGTTTGATTTGAAGACTGTGAGGAAATGAATATTAGACAAAGCAATACATTCTTAAAGGCACCACAAGTCTTTAACACAAATGTTTCATCCTGCATCATTGGCATGATGGGATTGAGACATTTGCAGTATGTTAGAAGTGTTATGAGATTTACAGGCATTACCATTTTAGTCATACACTTTAAATGTGCCAAAACAGCTAAAACCTACAATTCTTGGCTATTGTGCTTTGTGAGGTTACCACAAAGATGTGCAACAAAAAACAAGTAACAATCATCTCAATATAACCCTTAACACAGTGCTTCAGCATATAGTGATGCACATGTGGCTAAACAAGGGACTATCCAGACAATTAAACTCACCAATGTGTCACCAGACAGAACCTCCAGTAATGAGATCAGGTTATGTCCATCTCTCAAATCCTCATACAGGTTGTTCACGTGTTTTCGTACCTAAAAAAAGAAAAAAACTGATTACCGATTTGAAAAATCTGAATGTAATTTAAACTCATATTCATTCAACTCAGTACATATATTTTTGTGTTTAATTATATGTAATATAATAAGGATTAATGACGTCAACTAAATTTAATAATAAAATATTTATATTGCATTTTGATGTACTCATTACACTGTTGACAAATTTTTGACAATCATTGAATGTGGACAAACCAGCTTCTATTTTAGGCTTGATCACACCATCCTTGCAAAGTGATAGTTTAATGAAAAGGAACTCTAAATTTAAAGAGACAGTCAGTATGTAATTTGTAACACACACACACACACACACATATATATATATATATATATATATATATATATATATATATATATATATATATATATATATATATATATATATATATATATATATATATATTTGACTCAAGGCAAGTAATTATTAAAATCATTTATACTTTGTAATGACAGCAGAAGGTACAGATTAGGCAGAAGGTACTCACATAACTTCACAGCAATGAGTGACAAATCCTGACAATATAAAATGGATTTGGTGTAGAAAGAAATAGATATGTTTAAACGTGTACTGACTCATTTTTAGAAAAAATATTAAAATTAAATATTAATATTAAAAAATATAAAAAAATTATTGTCTTGCTTTATTGCTCACTGAAGATTGTCTTTTTAACAAGTAATTGTTAATGCACAGTGCCTCAGGATAAATAGTGACAGGTGATGGATGAAGAATTTATAATTAGTTAAATTAAAGAGAACATCTTCAGCACTTGGTGAGTCATTTCATTTACAGAATAATGTAGAACATTGAGGTGATGACCTTTGCTTTTTTTTTTAACTTGAAACATTACAGGTATCTGTAAATATTACCCTGTGTTTAAAAAATATTAGAGTTTACAACCAAATCATATTAAAATAAAAAAAAAAAACAGATTTAAATTTGTTATTCAAATTTGAAAACCATAATAAAATGTATGATACTTCATTATGAAGGAAAAAGAATGTAAGTGGAAGGAATCAACGAACAGCAGTCAAAATGTTTGCAGTGTTAACATGTTAATAGTGTACAGATTACGTATAGTCATATTAGAATAATCTACTATTTATCTATTATTAATTTATTATTAGAAAAAGCCAAGAGCAAGTGTCAAGACGTAGCTGGACTGTTATTCTTTAGTTTTATACAGCAGCCATTGGCATTATGCTTTAATTAGCAATTTAAAGTTTATATTGCTAGTACATAGAATTAAATGTTTTATTCAATTATTATAATAAAGTTAAATGCTCTAGATTTGATAGTCATACAGCGGAACAGCTATTTACTTAATAAATAAATACTAATGACATTTGGATTAGAGAGTATTAAAGCAGAGTAAATATTACAGTAAAAAATACAGAATGATATTCTATTGATATAGGCTTTTTTATATAAATAATGTGTCAACACGACTGCATGATTTGATTTTAACAAGACCCACAATTCAATCTGGCCATTTATTGATTTAAATGGACCAACATAGCATACTGAGGAAGGTCCTCCTGCAGGTCCCCTCGATTCAGCTCAGTATATTCATATTGGGACCTAAAACATAGTAATGATTCAAAGACCACGACACATTTATTTACACAGATAAACCCATACAAAACACACACAGACACAGATACACACACACACACACACACACACGTGCACACAAATACACACACACATTTATTCACACAGACGTGTAGATTCAGGTGAAACTGATTTGTTATTGTTTCTGGATGTTGACTCTACATGTTGCAACAACGAATCCAAAACACCCAAGACCATTAAGAACACTAAAAGACATCTGGAGTTTTTTCCATTCTTCTATCACATTCTCCATATAACAGTTCAGATCAAATGTAAAAAAGTTTTAATACCCATGTAAAACATTTTTTTGTCTTACAGCCTAAAAATATAATTCTAACTACAAATCTCTGATAAGAGCTGTGCATTGCCACTTAACATGAATTTTGTATGAAGTCAAACTATTCTATAAGATAGAGCAGGCTAGCATCCCTTAATCAAAGTGCACAATGTAAGTAGGGACATATACACTCTGGTTGTAATGGCTTTATGGCTGTAGTTAAAGTTTGCACTACAAAATATTAAATTGCTACCCACAATACCTTCAGTTTACCTTGAGTGTACATTATCTGAGCTCAAATAAACCAAAATCACTATTGTTTTTAATTGATTAATGCATGTCATACTGTATGTTAAATATGTAACAAATTAGGGCTGCAACAACGAATCGATAAAATCTATAAAAATCGATTATCCAAAGTATCGATAATGAATTTCCATTATCCATTCATTGGGTCGTGTGATTTCCGCGTTACTCGCGATGTCGTAACCGCTTACGTCACCTGCAGCGCTTCAATAACGCTGGAAAAAATAGCGGGTTGAACAGAACAAGGCGGAATCTGCAAAACAAGTTGATAAATCGTACAAATGAAACACAGCCAACGCTGAAAAAAGCTTCCGTTTAAATCCAAACTGCGGGAGCTTCACCTTCACACAAATAAAGAACGTGGAACATGCAGCTCTGCAAAGATGAACGCAGCACCACGGTGATGATACACCTATTGAAACTAAACATGCTGGAGCCACCGATGAGGAGGAAGCTGAACAGCAGATAAATCACTCCAACATCCCGAGGTTCTTTAGTTCTGAAGTAAATTAATGTAACACTATCAGACCGGCAGAGCAGCTTCATGCTGTATTTGGTTGTTAACTGGATAATAACAGCGATAGAGAACGTGTCTTAACGTCCGTTATACGAATATGTCCGTATTTCCCGGGACATGTCCGTATGTCACATCCTATCCCGGGCGTCCCAGTTTATTTATTTATTTTACACGGCATAAAAGTACGCGCCGAAGCAAAGTGTGTGTTTACAAAAGAGTCCGCCTCCCCCCCGCTTTCAAACCGCGTCGAGGCAAACGGGAAGCCTTGTGCACAGTGTGCAAAGCAGCCACATGTCCCGGTGTCGAATTGACATTTCACACAAGAGGTATTTTTTTTGTTAACTGGCTAATTTGTTAATAAATTTTTTTCAATAACTGATAGTTTTAGTTCATTTGTTAATTTTTTTCCAATAGGCTACAGACAATATTGGTTCATTACTGAGAGCAACTGAGATGTGTTATTTGGAGTTGACTTTTGTTAAGTGAGGGATGTTTAGATGATACATTATTTATTTCATTGTACTTTTCATTAAAATTACTATAACACTATACTATAGAATAATTTTACTGAAAAACATCCATCTTTGGATAAAAGCGTCTGCTAAATGATTAAATGTAAATGTAAAGACATGGAATTTTTTTTTTTATTTATCCAATTCATTGATTAAATGAAAAAATAATAGACCGATTAATCGATTATCAAAATAATCGTTAGTTGCAGCCCTATAACAAATAATTGAAAAAAATTCAGCCAAGTGTAACGTAGCTAGAGGCTTTTTTCACCATAGAATGGTTTAGATTCACCCAGGGCCGTTTTTAGGGTTTAGAAACATCAGGGGCTTTAGCCCAGATCCCTTATTACCCCTCTGTCCTCTTTAAAAATGGCCCTTTCATGAGTGTATTTATCCATTTTTCAAACTGCTGTTAATAACATATAAAATATGTCTGTCAGCAGTGGAATGCACATTCAGTTGTAATAAATGATGGTTTTGGCTGAAAAGTTTTGAATAAACGAACCTGAGCTTCGGCGGGAAAGCAAGAATCTGTTTTACAAGTCCGTCGCAGATGAGTCAGTTTTAACAAGGGTTTGATTTGAAATACCGTAACTTTGCAACAGTTTGCACCTTCTGAAAAATTCTGACGGTGTATGAAAGTTGGGAAGCTGCTTTTTACAGGCAACATACAGTTATTACAGTAACTTTACTCCCGATACTGGCGGAAAATATCTGTTTCCCTCACACACACAGACACACACGTGTGTGTGTACGGTCCCGTTCCTTCAAGTAAATAATGCTAATAAAGTGAACATTTAGTTTTTATCCATCCATTCTATCCATCCATCCATTATGTTCTGCTTGGGGTTCAAGTCGCAGGGGCAGCAACTGAAGTAGGGACACCCAGACCTCCCTCGCCCCAGCCACATCCACCAGCTCAACTGGGGGAACCCCGAGACCAGCTGAGAGATATAATCCCTCTAGCGTGTCCTGGGTCTTCCCCGGGGTCTCCTCCCAGCAGGACTTGCCAGAAACACCTTCTGAGGAAGGCACCCAGGAGGCATCCTTACTAGATGCCCGAACCACCTCAACTGGCTCCTTTCGAAGCGGAGGAGTAGCGGCTCTACTCCAAGTACCAGATGACTGAGCTTCTCACCCTATCTCTAAGGGAGAGCCCAGCCACCCTGCAGAGAAAACCCATTTCGGCCGTTTGTAATCGCGATCTCGTTCTCTCGGTCATTACCCAAAGCTCATGACAATAGGTGAGTGTCGGAACGTAGATTGACTGGTAAATCGAGAGCCTTGCCTTATGGCTTAGCTCCTTTTTCACCACAACAGACGGTATAGGGTCTGATCACTGCTGACCCCACGCCGATCCGTCTTTCAATCTCACATTACCATCACTCCATCTTACCATCACTCATGAACAAGACCCCGAGATACTTAAACTCCTCCACTTGACGCAAGATCTGATCCCTGACCCAGAGAGGACTCTCTACCCTGTTCTGACTAAGAACCATTGTCTCAGAGGTGCTGCTTTTCATCCCAGCCGCTTCACACTCGGCTGCAAACCGATCCAGTAAGAACTGAAGCTCGCAGCCTGCAAACAGTAGCGACGTGATCCTCAGATCACCAAACCGGACACCCTCCATCCCCTGGCTGCGCCTAGGAATTCTGTCCATATAAATTATGCACAGAACCGGTGATAAAGGACAGCCCTGACGGAGTCAAACCCTCACTGGAAACAAACACATGTAGACTGGTTGGGCAAATTTCCATGAACCCTCGAGGATCCTGGAGAGAGTGAAGAGCTGGTCCAGTGTTCCACGACCAGGACGAAAACCACACTGCTCCTCCTGAATCCGAGGTTTGACTATCAGTCGGACTCTCTTCTCCAGTACCCCTGCATAGAATTTGTGAGGGAGGCTGAGGAGTGTAATTCCCCTGTAGTTGGAACACACCCTCCGATCCCCCTTTTTTAAAAGAGGCACCACCACCCCCGTCTGCCAGTCCAGAGGCACTGCCCCCGATGACCGTGCAATGTGGAAAAGGCGTGTCAGCCAAGACTGCCCCACAACATCCAGAGCTTTGAGGAACTCCGGGCGGCTCTCATCCACCCCTGAAGCCCTGCCACCAAGGAGCTCTCTGACTACCTTAGCGACTTCAGCCACAGTGATGGACAAGCCTCCTCCCAGGTCCTCTGACTCTGCCTCCTCTCCGGAGGGCATATTGGTGGGATTGAAAAGGTCCTTGAAGTATTCTTTCCACCGCCTAATGACGTCCCCAGTCGAAGTCAACAGTGCACCACCTCCACTATATAGTGTAGTGGCACACTGCTTTCCCCTCCTGAGTCGCCTGATTTGCCAGAATCTTCTTGTAGCCGACCGAAATCACTTTTCAAGGCCTCACCGAACTCCTCCCACGCCCAGGTTTTTGCCTCCGCAACGCACAAATCCGTAAATCACCTGGCCTGTTGGTACCGGTCAGCTGCTTCTGGAGTCCCACGGGTCAACCATGCCTGATACAACTCCTTCTTCAGCTTGATGGCAAACCTTACATGGGGTGACCACCACCATGTTCGAGGGTTACCGGCACGACAGTCACCAACAACCTTGCGACCACAGCTCCTGTCCGCCGCCTCAACAATCGAGGAACGGAACATGGCCCATTCAGACTCAATGTCCCCCCACCTCCCCTGGAATGTGGTTGAAGCTCTGACGGAGGTGAGAGTTGAACATCCGTCTGACGGATTATTCTGCCAGACGTTCCCAGCAAACCCTCACTATACATTTAGGTCTGTCTGGTCTGATCGGCATCTTCCCCCGCCACCTGATCCAACTCACCACCAGGTGGTGATCAGTTGGCAGCTCAGCTCCTCTCTTCACCCAAGTGTCCAAGACACATGGCCGCAAGTCCAATGACAACTACAAAGTCGATCATTGAACTGCGGCCTAGGGCATCCTGGCACCAAGTGACGAACGTGGTGTTTGTGACGGACAGACCGTGATTTGCACAGAAGTCCTACAACTGAACACCGCTTGACAACAGTCAGACAACAGTCAGAACCCGTTCCCCAACCCGAAGGCGTAGGGAAGCTACCCTCTCGCCCACTGTAGAAAACCCCAACATGCACGCGTCAAGCCGGGGGGCTACGAGAAAGCCCACACCTGCCCGATGCCTCTTGCCATGGGCAACTCCAGAAAAGAACAGAGTCCAGCACCTCTCAAGGAGATTAGACCTAAAACACGAGCTGTGCGTTGAGGGGAGCCCGACTATATCTAGCTGATATCTCTCAACCTCCCGCACCAGCTCAGGCTCCTTCCCCGCCAGTGAAGTGACGTTCCAAGTTCCTAAAGCCAATTTCAGCAACCGAGGATCGCGGTGCCCAGGACCATGCCTCCGCCCACTGCCTGATGCACACTGCACCGAACCCCTATTACTACCCCCCCACAGGTGGTGAGCCCAATTGAGAGGGAACCCATGTAGCTCCATCGGGCTGGGACCGTCCGGGCACCACAGGCACTGAGATACCAGATGTTTACAGAGTAAAATTTTATTTTTATCTTTATTTTTATCTTTATTCTTCTATTTTCTTATCCTTTACAAATTAACAATTAAACTTTCTGTGGAGAGGTCAGGTAAGAATTTCACTGCTGGCTGTAACATGTATATCTACGCATGTGACGAATATACCTGATTCTGATTCCTTCAAAATCCATTAAAATTAAATGCAAGTAAATCTTCACAAAAAGCAGAAAGAGGTGCTACTGAGAACTATTTATTGCTTAAAGTTTTGAAACTTCCAATATTGTTGCCCAATTTGCACAAATTGAATGGTTTGAGTATGTGCTGCTTAATCGCCTAACAAAAAGCTACTAGTCATCCAGAAATATATTTGTCAGCGCAGCTTAGTTTTTTCCTGTTAAAACATCTTTCTTTCTGCTGTCAAATTTGTAACTTGTATTAAGGCTTACCTTGAGGAGATGTTGGTTGATCCATTTTGTAAATGTCTTTTTCTGTACTCTGTCCCGTTCATCTACAAAATAAGTAAACCCTAGAGTTAGAGCTGAAATTGCATTACTAAAGTTTTTTTTAATGATTTTAAACATTTTTATGATATTTTTTTTTAGATAATGTGAATTCAGAAGAAAAATAATGAATATTGCAAAAGTTAATTTAAAAATAATTATTAACAAGCATATAAAATACATTGGAACTAAAAAAATTTCAGTAATGTATACCAAAGCTGTGTACCAGAAAAACCAAGATGTATACTCCTATACTCAAAACAGTACAATCAAAATCTTTTATGATTTATTAAGTAATATATATATATATATATATATATATATATGTATGTATGTATATATATATATATAATGTAATGTAATAAATTTATATAAATTATAATCAGTATCTGTGATTTAACATTCATTTAATATTTTCTTTCAATAGCTATGTTTAAAATTTATATTTAGTCAATTAACAAACATGTTTATCCAAAGCAACTTACAAGTGAGAGAACATATGCATCTTTATAATCATTTCCATTGTACGATTGTTCAAGCTAATGTTTGTAAAAAAAAAAAAAAAAAAGGTTGCAAACAAATCTTTATTAAACAGAAAAGGACTACAGATGCTTAACTCAAAATCATTGCAATATGAGTTATATAGACATATTAAGCTTAAACATTTGTCTTACAACCAGCAAAAAGCGCATTACAATGCTCATTGCTATCTTACACCCAAACAACAGTCGTTTTTGGCACTTTCTGACTTGCAAATATATCTAATGAATATATCTATCGATGGGTGAGGTGGTCTCGAAATTATGTGTGTTCAGGTAAATTCCAGTGTGTTGCTATTTTGCCATCGGAAATCACAGGTATACTACTAACCAAAAGCAACCTAGGCAAACATCAACAGTCAGGAGTTCATTGCTATCTTGGCAATGAATTGTCAACACAAGTACATACAACTCCGTTTATTATGTACATTTTTGTAGCCCACCCAAAATCCCCATTATCTTTTTCCTGTTGTAACAAATTTATAGAAAGCAAACCTGTTTAACAATTGATTTCAAACAGAGTAGCTTTCAAGCACAAGTGCTCATGTGTGAGGTGTTTATGTGAAAACACACTGGATCTTTACAACATTACAAGCCAAAACTCATAGGTTATGTCTGAGATTAAGCAATGGCTGCACATAAAGTGTTTTACATTTTCGATACATCTGCATGAATTTGACGTAAAACATCACCAGACTCAAACAAGGTCTAAAAGTAAATAGAGAACAATAAACTAATTAATGAGATAAAAAATATTAGAAAAGATCATGTAATTAATAAGAAAAGTAATCCATTATTACATATCTGTAGGTGAAATTTATGTAATTTTTTTTTCTATGTAGATTGACTTTCCTGTGGAGTTGAGCCTGAGAAAAATCTGCCAACCAAAAATATCCATCCTGTGAGCATTGATGAAGGATTAGATGGTTGTCTCTAGTTTTACAACGTGGATCAATTAATATACAGAGAGTGAATACAGGGTTTGAAAACTACTGTGTCTGATAACACTTTTTGTTAAGTTTACTATAGATGTGTCTGCATAACACTTTTACAAATATAAATGTAAACTGACAATGTGCACCCAAACTTTTGGATCTGTATTCTCTTCAATATGAGTCACAAGTTTTGCAAAAACCAGTAATTATAGAGAGCTATATTATAAAAACCATAGAGACTATTACTCCATTACATTATCCAGAGAATTTCATTACGTGACCCAAACCAGTGTTTTTGCTGTTTCCAGCAACCATGGTAACAAGGCTTCCACATCCAAGCCTGACACACAGAGCCAGCAGTCTTCCACTTTATTTTAAATCAATATACTGATAGATTTACATGATATCACAGTTAATCCAAAGCCTACTTTGTTTAATGTAGTCATGTAATCTCTATTATCAGCAGCAACGGTAATACTAACATCACTTATTCACTGATCAGGCTGAATTATATACCAGTGTCTTTTTTACATGCTCTTTGACATCAGGATTAGGCATTAAAGTATTAAAAACACTATGTAAATTTAGATTTATAAATTTAGCAAAGAAGGAGTAAAAGATAAATTAATAACATCTACTAACCAATACAACACATGAGCATCACCAGGTGAGCCTTGAGCTCCCTGTCGTCCTTCTTAAGTCTTAACATCATGCCAGGCAGCTTATGTGCCCTCAGAACTCCCTGCATGTCTCTCAATACTGCTCCAAAGAAAGCATGGGTGCACTCCTACAGCTCCACTTGCTGTGGGAGGGTAACTTAAACGTTGGCCTAACTGTCCAAAACCACTACTCCCTCCCTTTCGTTCCATTTAATTTTCTCGTTCTTGAGACATGTCTGACGAGTTCAGTCAGGTTTTTAAAGTCATGGTTAAGTGGGAGGCTCTAACATGGTGTTTATTCAAGGCTTTTTTTAAACTATGGCTCTATGGGTATATAAGATTGCACATTGAGTGTTAGCTGCAGCCTGAGCCTAAGGACGAGCGATCATCTGCAATATGTGTTTTACTGAATGGTAATGTACTTGTGTGTTCAATTCTGTTAATGTTTAGTAGGTTGGTGTAAAATTCAAAGAGAGATAATCACATTCCACACCAATTGAGTTGCTCTGATTTAAAAAACTAACAGACATACACACACACACACACACATGCAATTAAAGCATTTTTTTTTAGTTGAGACACGTTCTAAACTTAAAATGTCACAAAAATGGTCAACACGGCTTCACACAAAAAACAACAAACTTGTTTAGTTAGTCCTCTCACATGTTTAAATAAAAAACAGCAGCTGGTTAAGGATATATGGGCTCAGAAATGGGCAAATCAGAGGTGGCTACACTTTTTAAATGTATCTGCATACAAAAAAGAATCCACAGAGAAATTATTCTCACAAACAGTAAAATGTTTTCAGAAGTATGTTAATACACCCTGTCAAATATTATTCAACTAGTTTGGATTTCGGTGGTGAACAGATTGGTGAAAGGGTGGGTCAAAGGGTGGCTAGGGGGCACATGAAATGACTGACAAATTTATACAAAGATAGATGGACCAATCAATCAGTAAGTATATATTTAAATGAAAGGACAGACAGAGAGAGATAGAGCATATATAGATATATGGCTAGATAGATAGAATTTGAAAGTTTTGTTTTCTATAAAAAAATAAACATATAGTTATAGAGTTTTAAAGAGTACAGTCTTAAGTACATACATAGTCGAGCTTCCTAGAGCTTATTTTTGTTTTTATACGTCCGTCAATTCATCAGCATGTGCAAGAAACAACCTACATTAAGAAATAACTTTCAAAAAAACAACAGACTGAAACTGAAAGTACAAAACAAGTACTTGCTGAAAACTGAATGCAAATACATGATGTGCAACTCCTGGTCAAGCGAGTAGCATTGTCACAAAAGAAAGGTTCCAGAAAAAAAACAACTTATTTAAGTTTGCATATTCCCACTGTGGTTTCGTGGCTTAGCTCTAAGTGTTTTGGTTTTATTTTACAGTCCGAAGACATGTTAGGTGAATTGAAAATGTCTCTAATGAATTGCAAGACATGAAAATTTGACTGTTAACTCCACTGCAATGTCACTACTTAAGCATGTCACTGTAAAAAAATAATTATTTTCTCATTTTGTTCTCATTTTCTCATTTTGCTAGACTTCAGATTTAGAACCCAGAAGCCCTCCACATGTACTATTAAAGACCATCATGCCATCTTTGTCTATTACCACATTATATAAAGTATTTGGTGTAGCGGTGGCGTGTTTACACTTTTAAATCCATCACTGTTTGCTGACTGTGCACTTCATTACACACATACCTTATGGCTCCACCTTGTGGAAGTAAACCAGATACAGTTCATTTGTTGTTGAACAGTTTGTGTAAGCCTTTCTCTAATCTTTCTTTGATCCTGATTCCTGACACTATACTGATGGCTGAACAATTTTCGTTGGTGGATTATACTCAGTACAGCAATGACACTGAGGTGTTTTAAATTTTCAGCACCACTGCTATCTGAACTACTACTACGGTATCTGAACTACTAATACAGTACAAGACACACTAACACACCATCACAATTCCAATCTTAATGAGATGCTTAGAATTATCTATTATCCAAATAATACAAGAGCTTTATTATTCTGCGGTGGATTTCCCGAAAGCGAACGTTCTTAGCGATTTATGAATGACTTATAACGAAGTTATAATAACGAACTTTAAGAACGCGAATTTTACGGTGCTTTCCCAAAAGCCTTCTTAAATTTCCTAGACTAAGAGAGACTTTTAAGTTCTTTGTAGACTCCGCCCCTGAAAAGGCACCATCAATCGAAAACTGAATCACAGATTACCACACAATCTCTCATCATAGTGCACAAAAAATAAACAATTAATTTAGAAAATATATATTGAAAAAAACTATATAAACAATAAATAATCATATTTAAATTCGGCTACTGTTATAAAAAGCGGGAAACAACCAATTTTTGACCAATCGCTTACCAAGCAAGCTAATCAATGGTTGCACTTTTAACCTGAATGCATTATTCAGTGGCATGGCAAACCAACAGCGTAATATACACTTTTCTGAAAGTAAACTAAATAAGATGCTTGATTAAGTAGAACAAAAAGACAAATTATTTACATTATTTTCCAAAGCACTAGATTCCACCAACAAAGAAAGTGGAGGATGTATCACAAACTAACAGTGCTTGCAATTAAACTAATAGATCAGACATAAACTGTATTTGGCAGGAACATGAATGCCGTCTTCACTCTCTTCATTCTCACATTCTTCATCAGGAAGATTTAAGCCAGCACTAACTGCAATGTTGTGTAGCATAGCACATACAACAATTCTGGTGAATTCTGGTGAAAACCTAAATCCCCCTAATGCATATATCCCCATGTGGGTGGAGTTTCCTTGTTCTCCCCGTGTCCCCGTGGGTTTCCTCTAAGAAGTAAGAAGTTACGAAGTACTTAGCGCTACGACACTTTTGGGAAATCCAACCCTGATCATTAGATCAGCGTAAAATGGTTGCTCTTAAACAAAAGGATTTCCAAATATCCCAAATTAATGCTTGGTGGCAGAACACAGGGTCAACTATAATACAGAAGTCCTAAGGCCATAAGTGTTTTGCTGAAAGTCCACATTGGTATCTTGAGTGGACTCAGTGCTTGAACTTACAAACATTAGATTACTAGACTAACACCCAAAAAACAGAGCTGCCACAACCATATATAAATGTTGTCTATAGTTAAATAAATCTACAAAATATAAAAAATTATTACATTTGTAAGTCGCTTTGGATAAAAGCGTCTGCTAAATGACTAAATGTAAATTCCCTTTCAGGTGTTACGTCTTGTAGTGGGATACAAGTCAAATAAAGTTGAGGTGGCATTTATGAATTTCATTAATTCAATAAGCACATTTTGCTCCCAAAATAAGCAAAGCAATTACAATAATTAATATTAATAAATATTAATTGTAATATTATTAATTAAATTAAGAAATACAATAATTATTTACTACAAAAAAAGCAAAAAAGGACTACACAAATAACATTTAATCATATAAAGAAACAACAAGCAAATAAAGAAATAAACTAAAAATACTTCAATCGCTCTGCCACAAGGTAGCAGTGATGAGACAAAAATGGCAGCAGAAACGGGGAAAAAAAACATTATACAATGTACAACATTTATAAACAACACATATATACAAATCGATGTGCAAAGCAATATAATTTAAACCAATGAATAAACAAAGCAAAACAACTAATTTAACCAAATTTAAATTAAATAAGCCGAAAGTATGATAAAACTGTGTTTGTATGTGCTGAAAACAGTGGTGCAAAATTTCGAGCAAAAGATACAAACGAGACAAATATAAATAGCACTCAGTACAAAGAATATGCTATGCACACAATAAAACAACAGCTGCAGAAGTGGAAGAAAGTCAAACAAACTCACAGATATATTATTAAATGATAAATCTGCACAGCTGGACACTGTGGACATGAACACAAGCACACCACAGAAATAAATTACTTCCACTCAGTGAATGGTAAGGATGAGAAACACTCCTGACAGGAACACCATGTGATACATTTGAATATAATGAACCAGGTCCTGTAACTGAGTTTCATAATTGAAAACAAACAAAATGAATAAAAACAGTTTAAGACAGGAGCATGCCATGAAGCTGAGAAAATCCAAGTGTAAACAACCATTTCATATTAACATGTGCATGTGAAAACAGCTTACAGATGGATTTTAAATGCAGTATCTTTATATTTAATCCAACATTACGATACTCTAGCTGCCTTGGTAGTCTCCTGACTGAAAAATGAAGCTACATTTATTTTAATTATATATGTTAAAGGCTAAAATATCTCAGGTTTTACTTTTGGTTCACTGAACTGTATATTTAATGTATCATAGACAAACAGTACAGTAGTTCATATAGCTTGAAGATACATCAGTAGCTCTGGAGATCTTTAGCAAACTACATATATACAGCATTTTTTTTTAAATCTCTCTCAAAAACCTGTTCCTCACAGGTAACTGATTATATGAAACTTAAGCTGGACATATCAATTATAAGACCAAAATGCAATTAGGAAATGCCTACTAAATTGTGAGTCTGATGAAAATATGAAATGACAATAAAAATTGATGCTTAAAACAGCTTTTACAGTTTGCTGTATTAACAATTTAAAAATCTCTGGGTTTTTCATAGCAATTAAAATTGCCTGGGGCCATAAACATATTTCTGAGCAATGATTAAACATATGCAAGCATTTCAAAATGCCATAGAAACTATATAGCTTTATTTTATTGTTAAAGGGTTTTTAGAGTAACCACACATTGGTTTGCTAAGACCTTTATTCAGAAATGCTTTGCTGATCTTGTAGTTTATTCTCAGAGTGACAATGGCCAGGGGTTGTATAATTAAACAATAATTAACAAGTATCTCATTAAAGCAAATATATTTACATACAATCAGATTCTCAAAGAGATATCTCATGTCAAAACACAAATAAAGTTGTAAAAAGCAAACTTCAAATTTCAAATATTTGATAAAAATCCAAGTATTTCATCAAAAGCCACAAAAACCAAGGTATCCAGCTTAAATGTAAGCAAAACATTGTTCTCATTTGTATTCAGAACAGGAGTGATTACAACAACTCATATAAAAAACTGATAATTTATTTTACTATAACATATAAGAGTTTAAAAATCAGTCTGTCATAGATTAAGAAAACTAATGCATATGGTGAAATAACGAGACATCATGGTAACCACCAAAACTATAAAGTTAAACCATTATGACTATCTAACTCATAAGCAACATAATGACTAGAGAAAAGGTACTTGACCTATATGACATATGTTTTGTCTATATTGAAAGTGCTGTTATTGATCTAATAACTGGCACAGGAATTTATTTTGCTTAGGCTTTTTAGCAGTGTCTTTTTAGCAGAGGATGAAGAGCGGTACCAATGAATATAATGTATAAATAAAAATAAAGTTAGCAGTGTCATTAAGCTAAATAACAGTAATGACAGCCACTGAGTTGGTAGGACAGTTGGTGTTGCTTAATGAAGGATACTGCACTAGGATGCTATATATAGCCACGTGTCTCATGTCATGCCCACAAGGTAACTATGACAGTTCATTAAAGAACTTCCGAAGCATGAGCACAAAGCAAGTATTTATTTTGGAGTCAACCACATAGCATGTAATGTCCCAATAGCATGTAATGTCCAGTCCAAGTCTGTATTCAGGTCATATTAACATATATTAACCCATTCATCCATCCATCTTTTATCTTCCGCTGAATTCTATACTAGGGCCATGCCCGTCCAGGGGAGCTCTCTTATAGATACTATATGCGAGAGACACTTTGAATGTGATAAGAGCATAATTTATGCCACAAAAAACATGGTTTTGTAAACAGGACAAGAGCTGATACCAGCAAGCAACTGCTTCAGCACGATCAATAATCTCTAGTAAAGAAAGAGCCGAGAGTTCTAATGGCACAGAAATGGAAACACAAGCACAGATCAGTGGTTGTGAATTAAGCCATGCCTTCAGTCTTCAAAGACATCTGGCCATGTCTGACCAAGTGGAAGGCCACACTCAATTTCTATTCTTTATATGCAAGGATATGCGGGGTACAGCACAGGCTCATTGGATGATGTCGAGCCATTACCAATAAACTCCCAATCTTGTTCTCTGTAAAGAGGTTTTAAAGACAGAAAAAGAAACTAAAGCAATGTGCATGTAACAGATATTATTACTAAAACATTCAGCATTGGGTGTTGTTAAGTGTGTGAATGACCAATGTCAATACCAAAAACCTATATTACTAAATAATTCAAATGAAATCATTATAATTATAATAAATCCAATATTATAATAATTCATTCATTCATTATCTTCCGCTTTATCCTATATTAGGGTCGCGGTGGAGTTCCCAATGCCCATCCAGGGGAGAACGTCTCGAACGCTGGGCAGATACACCCAGGACAGGGCGCCAATCTATCGCTGGGCACACACTCACTCACATAAACACACTCTATATGGGGCAATTTGGAGAACTCAATTGACTTGATCCATGTTTTTGGACTGTGGGAGGAAACCGGAGAACCCGGAGGAAGCCCATGCAGACACGGGGAGAACATGGAAACTCCACCCAGATGGGGATTCGAACCGGGAATCCCTAGTGCTGAGAGGCGAACGTGCTAACCACTAAGCCACTGTGCCGCTATTATAATAATAAAAACACCAATAAAATAGCATGTGGTATAATGATAAAAATATTCATTTCTTACAACCTACTCAGCAAACAACTGATTGTTTTGCTCATTAAGCCAATATCCAGTCAGTCATAAATGTCCTGTTGTCGGGAAACTACAAAAGCACTTCATCTGGCTCTATAGTAGTGTTTTAGATTAAACTAATAAACTACTCAAAAAATAGATCATAGATTAGAGATATTTGGGTACAATTAAAATAAAAATCCAAACCTGCTTGAAAAATTATTATTTTTGGTTCAGCAGTGACATTATTGACCATAATGCACACCTCTGACTACTTCATTCATTTCAATGTGTAAAATGTGCAAATGTGGTAGAACATTATTTTAAATCATGTTAAACCATTAATGGAAATACAGATTAATATAAACAAGGAGTAATTTTCCCATGAGCAATAAGCCGATATCCCGCCGCTTAGCAATCAATGTTCACTTTGTCTCAAATGTAATTTCAATTTAATGCATAAAATAATTAAAATAAAATGTATGGGATAATTTTAATGGACAAGATACAATTGAGATTTGAACTTAAAGTAGCCACATCTTACAGAAATGAAAAGAACCAAGGCATTATTTCCACAAATGAATTTAAATATAATTCAGAAATACCTTCCAAATATTGTTGTAAGTTCTCACAAAATGGTTCACTTGATTGTTGTGTTGATTTCAACCTTTTTTCCATACCAGACAAACTCAGTAGTTGTATGTCTGTAGACCTGCAGGTCAGTCCATTCTTTAAAGCCTACTGCATTGTTATGGTCTTTTAAAGTAGATCTTATATACTATAGAAGTATGTTTTGGGTCATTGTTCATTGCTAAAATATGAACCCTCAACCAACTAGGTGTAGAACAATTGTGGTTGCCTTTTCTGTAAAGTGTGCCAGTTAGTGCCAACTCTGAATGCAAAACAACACCAGACAATTTCTGCTCCATGTTTTACAGATGATGTATGCTCATTACTATCTTACACCCCACCAAACTGTTTTGCCTTGCATTAAATATAAAATTTAAAAATTAATGCAGCATTTAAAATGAGACATTTATTTTGTTAGATAAAATGACCAATGATAGCACTAACTAATACTCTAATACTAAAGGCCAATGTCAACTTCATACTTTAGTAAGACTGAAAGCAGCTGTACATGCAGAACACACACAGCATGTGTCAGCATATGGTAATCAGAACCTTGACCCCTGCAGTAGGTCAGAAATGCACAGCCAACTGTCTGAAACAGCAAGGAAATAAAATGAAAGTCATTAGCTTCAAAATCTTCTTACCATTTGGGACATAATTACAAAGATAATCATACACTAATGCACTGTGCTTTAAAGACAGGATGCAGCCTGATGCTTGAAAAGATTATCGATCACTGCCTCTTCCATTAACGCACAGTCCCTTAAAGGAAGAATCGGGAGATCTGTACAGTTCTGACACACTGAAATGAGGTTGAGCTGATAATACACCACTGAGTACTGAGTAAGGTTAAAGCCCTGAAAGAACCATGAATATAACAAAATAAATAATTATGTATATCCTTTAAGGACCTAGTTAGGATTAAAATAATAACCTGCTACACAAGCATAAAACAAATCAACAAAATCAGGTTTCTTGTTGTACTGTTGGCATATATATTACCTTGCAGCTCCATGTTGAACATGTAAAATTAGAATTACACTATTGTTATATCCAGACAGCAAATAATAAGTGAAGTGTTCTGACTAAGATTGAGTGAGTGCTACTGACTGCTGCAGTCTGGCTTATAAGATTTAAGAAATAAGATTTGCTTTTCATGACCATTGCAAATGGGACCCTGAAGTGAGAGCCTTGTTCCTCTTCACTTTTAAAAGTACCCTACACACAGCTGCCACGAGTGTCTTCACTGTAAAGCTTTGACCATTAGCAACAGCATTTATGCCTCATCATGCTAATACTAGTTGTGCTATATGCTAACAGTTACCTGGTGCAGTTTTCTATAATCCATTCAGGAGTCACACACCATGTTTCACATTATACATTTATGATTAATACAACATAATGTACTGTAAATCGTTATTAATAAATTAAAACATACATTAATAAAACATTTATTAATAATGTTTTTATATTATTGACACATTATTATTAACTACATTATATCAACAAATAATTACCCATGCATTTTGGACAACTGTATGATTCCAGAATAAACAGGACTCAGTAAGACCATATTCTTTTCCTGCAATAATGTGCCCCAGTCTGCAAGCAAGTTTGATTTGGAATGTGACTACCTGCGGACAGAATAAGCTGTAACATGTCAGTCACAGAGAGTGATGTAGGAAAGACAAGACCAGGACTTTCAAGGAGATATATTTTCCCACATTTGGAAAATATAAACATTATATTTTTTGTAAATTCAAAATCGACTTGTCCGCAATAAGAATCTGCATTAAGAGAATTAAGTAAAATCTGTTTCATATTTTCTTTTTCTTCAAAATCTCACAAAGGCCCTGGCAGCCCATCAGATCTCTCTAACTGGGTGTGTTCCTCTACATCTGCAGCATGTCGATCGCGCAGACTTGTTGAGTCAGCCATAGCTCAAATGTTGAGGGTGGAGGGGAGGACCCATGAGTAACCACATGACCTCATCCAGCTGAGCTGTCCAGAACAGGGAGTGGCCTGCACATTCACCAAGTTAGCATGACAACCATCAAGTGCAGTTACACAATCTTAAACACAAATACAAAGAGACACACACAGACACACACAGACACACACACACACGTTCACTCCCACACATATGCACATGACTACACTCATTCTGTTATCTTATTGTGAATAATACAACCTTTCTGACAAGCATGGTAGCCTCACCTGCTTTATCACACAGCAATGTTCTGGTCCTCCTACAACTATTATCCACAATTAATCACTTGCAGCTGATTTTTACAAATAAGATTTAGGCCTTGTCAGCATGCCAGAGAAATCTCAGAACCATAATCTAACCACCACACATTGTTAGACTTTACAGTACAAAAGTGTAATTAAGTAAATGATCCTAGCTGAGGTGATGTGATTCAGGCATAAAAGCGACAAAGCGATTAAAAAAAAATGAAAAGTATTCCCGATAATACTGCTCCATTTGTCTTATGTTGGAAATATCATCTCCAGTTAGCAATGATGTCATGCCATGCACAGCTGTGGATAGCACTCTGGGAAATGACATCACAGTAGCTAAATATCCAGACATCTATTGTGAGACAATGAACAGAGTTCTGCAGCATAATTTTTTCATTTAGTATCCCTTTAAAGTATCTCCTTTTAATAACATAATTAAAGCAATAGAAATGCATAACCCACACACAGCAACATATGTATATATGTAAGATAAACTATAAAATAACATAAAATAACATCTTTATTGTCATTTTTAGTTAAACAATGAAACAGTGTTTGGTGGCTCTCAG
Source organism: Corydoras sp. C115 (assembly GCA_019802505.1). Taxonomy (NCBI): domain Eukaryota; kingdom Metazoa; phylum Chordata; class Actinopteri; order Siluriformes; family Callichthyidae; genus Corydoras; species Corydoras sp. C115. The sequence continues at coordinate 4,841,409 of JAFMOC010000007.1, forward strand.
CGAAACCAGCAACACAACTACAGTAAGGCACAATACAAAACATGTACGTATGTATTTTATTAAAAATCAGGGGCCTAATTTTTCTTTTATTTGCAGTCTAAATCAGACTTGGTAGGAAATGTGTCTACACAGGAAAGACAAGTAACTCCTATCTCTTCCTTGTCTCACACCTTGCCATGCCCATGTGTCACCCTGAAACACAATACTGTGCCAGGCTGAGTAATACTCCAGATTTTACTTGTTGTGGAGTTGCAATTTTATTGAATTTAAGAAGAGCTGAGCCACTGTATATAATACTCATTTCAATTTCTGATTCCTCGTTGTCGTCTGCCTTTGGTTTTACTTTTGTTTGTTAGCGCATTTCAAATGTACTAGAGATCTGTTGATATTGAATATCTATCTATAATTAATGCCTTTTTTGTTAACTATATGAGCATGCAGTACAATTTCTGTGAAAGGTTTTTGCAATAATTGAGTATTTTAAAAAGTAATATATGAATCAAATTTAATTAACCACTGTCCATATGCAAACTGATTCATTCAGAGGTGGTCCCATTTTTTTAGCTTTGTATTGATTTATATTGCCACACCCTGGTTTGCAGCAATGCAAGAACAACAAAATACACAAGACTGTAATCTGTGCAGAAACACATGGTCACAGTGAGACAAGAACAATCATATCTGTCTGTAATACTTGTATGTTGAAGATGAAAGTGTCTTTTGTTGGTGGCACAGACGTGTGTTGTAGATGCTGTGTGGGCTTCAAGTAAGAACGGTTTGAAGTAAAGAGCAAATGAATGGAGGAGGGGTGAAGGATGGGAATAAAGAGAGGTGGGGCTCTGCAGAGGAGAAGCACAATGATTGTGACTGTGTAAATAGACATGCTATGTGTAACAGCAAAAATGACAAAAATGTCTAATGAATATTATGAATTCTAATTAAATTCAACAGCAGCATCTTTCAGCTGGCAAACTTTTAGATCAGTTACATTGGTCAATAAGAGCAAACATAAAAAAAAGACTTTTTTTTTTCATGAAAAATGTTTTACCAGTCACTCCGTATTACGTTTTTGGTGACATTAATATGAAATATTCAACACTATACTAAATTGCAATTGAATTCAATCATTTCAAATAGAACTGCATCATTTTTTAATTCATTGAATTAGATCACAATCATAGTTGTATCTTATATATCATTATAGTAACAGAGGTCAGCCACTGTATCAGATCCACACATTGCTTACCCTGACATTTTACACTTATTTTCCATGACCCTGCAGAAGTTGTTATAATCTTTACAAGGACCAAGATGTGGCTCAAGATGCATCACAACCTCTACATAACTATTAACTATGCATAAATTGTATTTGTGCGAGTGACTGAATGTGTGCTTAGCGATAGATTAGTGCGCACACACACACACACACACACACACACACACACACACACACACACACATACACATACACACACACACACACACACGGGCTATACAGGGGCAATTTAGATAGGGGCAATTTAAAACAGCTAATTCACCTTGAATCCATGTTTTTGGACTGTTAGTGGAAACCAGAGAAACTCTAGCTAAAAGCTAAGAAAGATGTTTGTGAGAGAAGCCTCAGTGTAACAGGAGGCATGGTAGATAAGATTAGAAGATATAGTTGTAATACTTAAAAAAAGACACAGGTTTCATGTGTAAAAGCTTTAAAAAATTAATTAAAAAATATACCATACTTGTAAAAGGTGTTAATTGTTAAAAGATCAATTGAGACATGAGCCTGGAAGAAAAAAAATACAGAAAATGACTACAATCTCTCAAAAAACAAAAATTTGAAAGCTGCTGACTACATGTTGCATAGCAACTGATCAAAAGAATTCAAACAAGATTTGGAATTATTATACACAGATGGAAAACATCTTAACAGTCATAACCATGTGACTGCAGAGGTTTGTGTCAGCCAGCATTCAACCATTTCACAAGGTCTTACTGTCACTGCATCTTCCTTCTGGAGCTTTTTTGACACAACACACTCAGTGTAGTAGAAACTGTACCTAGGGGTATATTTTATTTTCTCACAGCTCCTAACTTCTTCTGCCATTAGAGACAATCATAGTCCACCACTAAAAGTATACTAGCTGGGTAAAAGACACATTTCAGAGCAACAGTGTCAGTACAGTAGAATTAAAAGGGATACTTGTAAAGGAAGCATGCAATCTGAACATCCTTAGCATCTTTTTTATTATAACAGTAACATCTGTTTACATACTCGTACATACTCATACTGTATATTGCAGGTGTCTAATTAGTCAGTATTATGCTGGCAATGCAGCACATAAAATAATTTGAAAAAAATATATATTTTTACACTGATAATCAAGATAATAATTTTAGAAATTCTAAATATGACATAACTGGTACCAGTTTGAGATTTTTTGTAACTCATGATCCAAATCTGGCTATTTTTTGACTATGGCTCACTGCCAAATCTGAACTGGGATCTTTTAACACAATAAGTTAGCAGCAGGGCCCTAAACGAACACTGGTTTCTCAGGTGCTCAGAATTCTTCATCTAGGTGCACTTCAGAAGAGTTGGTCCACACCTTATATTTTGCTCCACCAGATTTACACAAAGAACCAATAAAAACCATCCATCCATCCATCTATCATCTTCCACTTAATCTACTAGGGTCGTGGGGGGTTGCCCATGTCCATCCAGGGAAGAATGTTTCGGGGGCTGGGCAGATAGAACCTGGACATGGCGTTAATCTATCACAGGGCACACACTCACAAATACAGACACACACAGAAACACACTCTATATGGGGTATTTGGAGCATTTAATTTACCTTGATCCATGTGTTTGGACTGTGAGAGGAAACCAGAGAACCAGGAGAAAACCCACGCGGACGCAGGGAAAAAATGGAAACTCCCCCCAGACTGGGATTCAAACTGGGAATCCCCAGCGCTGAGAGGCGAAAGTGCTAATCACTAAGCCACTAAACAAGTGAATAAAAACAAAAGTCCTAGAATTAGACCAAAAGAAACCAATAAAACAAAGGAGGCAAACAAGGAAGATTTAGAAACCTCAACGCTACCAATTAAACCAGTTAAAATAAGGTTAAATTAGAGTCTAGTGTGTTCAGTTAACAGGATGAAACTAAAGTGTAAATTGATACCTAGAACAAGGACATGTGAGACTCTGTGTGTAAAAAAAATAAACAAATGGATGTGTTGTCGCACCAAAAAAAGAGATTTCAGAACCTTAAAACACAAAAGCATTATAAACATCTGAAGAAAGTCCAAGATCATTGTTATCCTCAATAGTACATGGTCATCAAATTTGCAATAGTCTGCAAGCCATTTTATTATGGGTCATCATATTATTATCAAGGCTTGTTAGAAGAAAGGGGAATATTGCACACTATCATAAGAACCTCAACCGGGTCCATGAAATGTGCTGGTATCATGGTAATCATTCTGCTACAACTGTGACAAAAACCCAACCGCATTTCATAAATTTGATTGTTCAAATGAGCTAAAATTCCTCAAGCATGATGTAAAAGGCTCAGAAACATTTGGATACAATGCAGTGCGATCACACCAGATAGCAAAACATCATATTTTCCACTCGCAGATAGGTATAATTAATTTCATCTTAACTCATTATCTTGACAGCTTAATCCTTGTGGAGGAGATGTGGAGGGGTTTCCCATGCCCACCCAGGGCAAAATGTTTTTGGAGCTGAGTAGATACACTAGGCATATACAGTAGGGTAAACACTCAGACACCCTATATAGGGACAATTTAAAACAGATAATTCACTTAGAAACCATGTTTTTGTACTGTGGGACAAAACTGGAAAACCTGAAGAAAATCTCCACTGCATTGATGAGGGGAAAAGCCTTCTTGATATGCTGTCAACTCCACATGGTCTGGGTTCATTATGTCTAGAGTTTGTATGTACTCATTGTGCCTCTGTGGACCGATCCAAAGACATGCAAATCAGATGATATCAATGTCAATCTGTTATTGGCACTTTTAGCTCCACCTTGTCACATTGCATTTACATTATATTTGAAATCATCAAAGATACACCGTGTCAGTTATTTCAGACCTTATACTGAGCAGTAAAAAGCACTGAGTTGAGCAGCAATGTCTGGCGGGTCCCTCTCCAAATGTGCTAAATGCCAATGAAGACTGACTTCTTTCAGAGGCTATTTTTATTGTTGCTGTCTGGAGTGATATGGCCTCACAGGGTGATGGGAAACATTTTACAGTAAGTCCAGCAAAATCCATTTTTTACATTATGCATTATTGGTTTAAGATGAAACATCAATAAAGAACACCATGTGATCTGCACACTTAAATCCAAGCCAACATACCATGGCACACTACGGCACACAGCATCTTGGATGCGAATGTTAGGGTTTTTGTATCTGCCCTGCAATGTATTGGGGACTCGTTCAGCTGTTTTCGCTGCCTTTTTCTCCATGAGCCCTGGGATGGCTCATGTATCCTCCATGAGCTTAAATAAGATAAGCAATTTAGCAAGTGAAAGAACATATTCATTTATGAATGCAGACCATGTTTTTTCCTTCTGTTCACAATTCATGCCAATTTTAATATCTACTTCCAGCAAGATGACAATCTTGACTACCTAATATAATACATTGAGACACTAGAACAATGTCATTTTTTAAAGTTTCTATATTCATTTATTTAATGTATTCATTTTTTGACCAGCAACATTTGAACATATAGAAAGGATAGTAAAACATTATATCCCAAACCTGCTTATGTCATTTGTGTTGGAATGTGGAATAAAAACATCACCTTGCCTTTCTGTCTGAATTGCATTGTCCTTATTGGGAAAAAAAAAACTATAATTGGTGGTTCAGCTATGATCTTTACAGCAGGACTGAGCAGCAGTATTTGGGAAAAAATATGCATTACCATTAACAATTAGAGGCACAGTGGCTTAGTGGTTAGCACATTCGCCTCTCAGCGCTGGGGATTTCCAGTTCGAATCCCAATCTGGGTGGAGTTTCCATGTTCTCCCCAGGTCCGCGTGAGTTTCCTTTGGGTTCTCCGGTTTCCTCCCACAGTCCAAAAACATGGGTCAAGGTCAATTGAATTCTAAAAATTGCCCCATATATAGTGTGTTAGTGTGTGTGTGTGTCTGTGTGAGTGAGTGTGTGCCCAGCAATAGATTGGCCCCTTGTCCTGGGTGTATCTGCCAAGCACCCGAAACATTCTCCCCTGGAAGGGCAGGTGGAACCCTCCCGTGATCCTAGTAGAGTATAAAGAGGAAGATAATGGATGGATGGATTAACAATTAATCAGATTCTTTTTCTAAATATGTGGGCTTTGTTAAATCTAATAGTACTCTGTTTTTTGTCCACTGTTTACAAGTCTAAGAAAGTTACAACTACAGAAACCAAAAGATACAAATAAAATATCAAATTGTAATGTTTTTTTAATTTACATTGTACATATACTTTTCCAATATAGGTGTGACCTATTTTATCAAATGAAATTCATAATATGGCATTTTGTCCGAGGTTGTGTTGTTACTAATGATTTAGTCAAATGATTTATTGTGTGAAATGTACATCATATTTTACATCATCTGAGTTTCACTGAGAAGTTAAGGGTGATGATAAATGATGTTTAACAGGATTTATATTTTAAATGACACATGGCAAACATCATATATGTTTGCCCTTATAGCATTAATTTTATCACATCAAAGCTGCCAAAAAGCCTGTTTTTACAAGTATGAAAATCTACAACCTGTACCTGTGCATTTCAACTGTTCCCAATAAATGTAGTCAGTACAGCCAAGACCATCATTGCCCACTGATTCTTAATGCTGTTTAATCAGTGAACTATCAAAGAAATCCAATATAAACCAGCTTTAAAACAATAATAACTATAACCACAACTATACTAACAATTATTAGTATTGGTACATGTAGATACAATTATGTCTACACTCAACCTATTGAAGCTTTTATGACATCTCATTCTAAATTTACACCTAAAGTGGGTGGCAACTGTTCTGGTACACAATGATGGGGAATAATATTTTATATTAAATAATTATAATTTTTATAATATTTAATAATAAAAAAAACGTTCTACAATATTTTGGGATTTTTTTTGTGCAGTCACCCAGTAGAATATTTGTTATGGTCTTTATTGTAATAGTGTCTGATGGGGTTATTGTTAGGTTTCTGTGAGGGCCAAAGTGTGGAAAGAACTTGCTTCATTTACTGGGCACAATCATGTTAAAACATAGACAGGCCTTCTCCGATCTTTTCACAGACCATTTTATTCACTAATAATTGTGTCCTAATGCTTTTTTTAAATAGTGTATATCAAAAGTATCATTTTAATATTAAGGTTAATGGTACATATTGTAGTTTTATATCAATATAAAAATTGTGATATTGTGACAATGCTAGTAGCTTTAGCTCTAGCTTTTTTTCCATTTTCCCAAACATCTTTTAAAAATATGGAGTGTGTTTATGTAAATGTAATGTGATGCACAACATCCTGTAAAAAATTGGTGGTGTTCCCCATGCCCATCCAGGTTAGAAGGTGCTGTGCAGATACACCCAGGACAGGGCGCCAATCTATCGCTGGGCACACAATCTGAACTTTTCACTGTTTATTATGATATTATGGGCGGTATGGTGGCTTAGTGGTTAGCACGTTCGCCTCTCAGCACTAGGGATTCCCGGTTCGAATCCCCATCTGGGTGGAGTTTCCATGTTCTCCCCGTGTCCGCGTGGGTTTCCTCCGGGTTCTCCGGTTTCCTCCCACAGTCCAAAAACATGGATCAAGTCAATTGAGTTCTCCAAATTGCACCCTATAGAGTGTGTTTGTGTGAGTGAGTGTGTGCCCAGCGATAGATTGGCGCCCTGTCCTGGGTGTATCTGCCCAGCGCCCGAGACATTCTCCGCTGGATGGGCATGGGGAACCCCACCGCGACCCTAATATAGGATAAAGCTGGAGATAATGAATGAATGAATGAATTATGATATTATACATCTTACTGCTCAGTATAATGGGCATGTTGTTAACTAATTAACTAACTAACTAACTAACAAATCTTATATATACACTGTGCATTGGCAGAAATAAGATTTAAACTGGAATAATTTTAGGGTAAAATTTACACCACTCCTAAGACTAATTATTGGGTCTTAAGCTAAGATATATATATATATATATATATATATATATATATATATATATATATATATATATATATATATATATATATATATATATATATATACAATTAACTAGCTGTACAGATAAGGTACATAGAGTATCCAAGCTTAATATTTCAACAAAGAATACCATTTACAGTATTTATTTGTATGCCTACACTGATATTAATTCATTCATTCATTATCTTCCACTTTTATCCTCTATTAGGGTCGCGGTGGGGTTCCCCATGCCCATCCAGGGGCGAACGTCTCGGGCGCTGGGCAGATACAACCAGGACAGGGCGCCAACCTCTCGCTGGGCAACTGATATTAATAATAACTAATATTAAAAGCTGAAATTATTTTGTATGATTTCTCATTTCTTTATACAATAAGCCAAACATGATGTCATATGCAAATGGTTCAACTAAACTACAGAGCAAATAGTTTGTCTTTACATCCATAATATGTTTATCTTAATTTCATCATAAGGCTGAGTCACAGTGCCTTTTCATTCACTGCTTGTTCAAGTGGCTGTATTTCTGGCAAATCAAGTAATTATTCTTTAAAGTCTTAGGCTATCCTGTTGCTAAGCCCCAATTGCAGCTGCTATAAACTGTGCTTTATGTATTTTCAATTTAGAGAACCACTATGACACCAACCCAGTTACACTCAGTCAAAGTGCACCCAGTGCATTAGTGTTTTTAATCCTTAATGTCAAGCATCTTTATCCTTGTGTTGATTTTCTTTTCTGTTCAATGCATATTTTGGCAGCCACAATATAAACCATGTAACACTATTATAAAGAATATTTATTGTGACCATGCATGATGCCACCATCTGCATGATAGCTGTAAATAGAATGATAAATTCAGTCTTACAAATATTTGGTTGTTGCAAATTAGGCCTACAAAAACAGTAGGACATACAACAGCTGATTTACAGATTTTTTAATCCGTAAAACATTTTGATATTTTAAAAACATGGTCACCAAGAAGACCTGATGTTTTTACAAAAATCTTTAAGAATGCAATGGCCAAGATAAATTTGATGACAAAAAGGCCACATTCAGCTGAATTGGAAAAGTGAAACACACCCACATGCCACAATAAATCTTGAGCTTTTGAGTGCAGGCTTCTACTGTGTACAAAGTCACAAAGGGTTGATGAAATTTATCCTCCTAACATGCCAAAGACCTTTGCCAAGGCACTTCAGTTCCATCTAATGAATATCCTAGACAATGTCGATTATCCAGGTCCATAGATTAGCATAATGACAAATCTGAAATTTGTAGACAAACCTAATGTCGTCATTTTGTATTTTACACCAGGTTGGTGTGAATCTTTAGTGGAGTTACCATAAAATCAATTTCAGTTTGTGCTAAATAATTAAGCTCAGACCCTAAAATGTTTTTGAGAAAGTGAATCTGTCAGCAATGGACATTGATTAAAGGTAATTAACGCACCTGCCGGCGGCTCCACTGATGAACGTATGCAGCTTTTATAAGATGGAATCTTATGCCATAAAGAAAACAATTGTGGAATAACAGAAGTGAGATGTTTAGTGAGATCCAACAGCCAACAACTGTATTTTAAATATATGATTAAACTGTATGTTGAATAAAGCCCATTCCTGTGAGTAAGAAATCCTGTCTCAAGTCCTCATTCATCCTCACCCTGTTACAGTTTTTCTTCTGTACACATTCGTTCCCTGTATATTACTGGCTTCTCCAAAATAATTATCTCATCTCCTTATTTTCTGGTCTACTAGGGTTGCAGGGGGTTCCCCATGCCCATACAGGGGAGAATGTTTCAGGCACTGGGCAGAGACACCCAGGGCATGATGCTAATCCATCACTGATCACTGAACACAAACTCACATAGAATCACACACTATATAGGGGCAATTTCCCCTTAAATCCATGTTTTTGAACTGTAGGTGAAAACCAGAGAACATACACATAGAAAAAAAAACCCGCTGACACCAGGAGGACATGGAAACTTGTCTCAGAATGATTAGCATTAGCAGTTGCTAAAATATAAATATAATGACTATTAAAAAACTTCGGAAGTGGCTACTGCCCCAAATGTAAAGTAGCTTGATATATATATGTATATATGTGTGTATATATATATATATATATATATATATATATATATATATATATATATATATATATATATATATATATATATATATATATCCCACATACATGGCAAACATGCCTCAGAATGCAAACACAATCACATGTCTGAACCTATCACTTATGAGTACATAAGGATTTAACTGTGACATACAATTAAATGAAATGATTTTCAGCTGCTGCAAAAAATGTATAAGAAAAACATCTATCCATTCATTATCATACGCTTTATCCTCTATTAGGGTCGCGGGGGGGGTTCCTCATGCCCATCCAGGGGAGAACGTCTCAGGCGCTGGGAAGATACACCCAGGACAGGGCGCCAATCTATTGCTGGGCACACACTCACTCACACAGACACACTCTATACAGAGCAATTTGGAGAATTCAATTGACCTTGATCCATGTTTTTGGAGTGTGGGAGAAAACCAGAGAACCCGGAGGAAACCCATGCCTATGGGAGAACATGGAAACTCCAGCCAGATTGGGATTCAAACCAAGAATCCCTAGCGCTGAGAGGCAAATGTGCTAACCACTAAGCCAACGTGCCATAAGAAAAATATTTTCATGTAAAACTTAAAATAAAATATAACTTATAACTAATATATAAGTTATATTTTATATATATACTGCTATATTTAAGTATGCCTTTTATATAAGCCATTTTGCAGAAGACTGTGGCTCCAGATTCATACCGCTAAATACATTTTTTTTTGTGTGTGTAGTTAAATGTTTTAACTTTTTGACCAGCAACACACTGCCATGTGACTTCAAGAGCAATCTGTGGGCAGTATAACTGTAATGGTGACAAATACTGACATATAAGACATTTCATGTGACTCACGCTACACTGATATGGTAATGAACTCTAACAGACTTTGTTCATTCTCAACAGTTCTACTTATTTTGTGTTGGTTGACACTTGATGCTGTTACTGTTAATAAATGCAAAACATTAGCCTAATAGCACTCTGTTTTATTACATTCTTGTTTTATCATTAAGTGGGATCTGTATCGTCACTCAGTACTGTACATGTTAATGTGAAATTGTGTCAGTGTAACCGCATGAAAAATAACACTCAACAAATAAGGGCTCTGTAGATTTAAACACAACACCTCACAGGACTGACAATTAGGGACATTTTTCTTTAACTTTCAGGGAGAGGCAGTAACAAAAGGCCTCTGCAAAGAACAGTACCCACTGTGCTTCAAGATATGTAGAGGACATAACTGTAATTCTTTCTCACTGTCAGTTAAATAGCTGTTTCTAAGCAGCATTATAACAAAACAACAGGCTAAGAAAGATCCTTTTCAGAGTCTGCAGAATACATAATTCAGTGTGCAGCTGTAGTTGGACTATGACATAATAGGAGAACCTTGTTAATGTTGTGGTACTTTAAGTTAGGTCTAACTTTTATTTTGACTTGATAATACATCCACAACATATTTTCCATTGAAATTACATTTATGGACTAGTTTCATAGACGTGGATTCAAAAAGATATTAAGAGTAATCAAACACAAAGACTTGACTTATCTTGCTTTATGTGACTAGTTCTTAATGTACTTTTAAAATAGAAGGAATAATTAAATCATTTTCTAACCACAGAGTACAATTTACACTATCTACATTGTATTATTAAACCTTAATGAAACAGTGTAAGTGTTAAAAACCTTTGATTATAAACAGTAAATAAAGTTGCTTTAAAGGGTCTCACGCCGTTGCTAAAGCTAAAACTCTTAATCATTAAATTTACACATAAACATGAAAGTTTGCCAATAATCGCTAACAGATAAACAACAGATAAAACACTTAAAGCCTTGTCTTGCTTATTGCCTCCAGACAACAAAAGTCCCAATTTCCCAAATCAGATGACTTCACCACCCCCATAAATAAATATGTCTCACCATGACTGCAATAATTGGACTACAATATTTATTCAACTTAAAATTAGATTGTTATATTTAAACAGATGCACCAGAGGGTAAAGACTTTTATTCCAGCACGCAAATTGTTAAGTCAGAACCCTCTTAGAGATGTATTTCCACTTGCCAAAGCTGTATCAGGAAGTCATGCCCATTTAAACCTGGATAAAAAAGATGAGGTAATTCTGTTCTGTAAAAGCATGGAACAAGCTAAGGATATAACACCAGCAGTCTGCACCCTCAAATGATTCACTGACTAAAATAGTGCTTCCTCTTGAGTGCAAAAAGAACACAAAATGATATTTTGTGACAGCAGAAACAAGGAATGGAAAAAGATCTATTCAGATATTTAGATCAGATATTTAGTCTACAATATCGTAAAGATGACTATGGCTCATATTTTGCATGTCATAGATTTGGTGATCACTGAACATACCAAATCCTATCATTACCAGGAGTCATCAGCGGCATAAAAAACATAATGACCTTCAAAGCACAACAAGCTGGATTTGCACAACAAACCCCCCTCTTATTATATTATGCAATTCAAAATGAGGTCAAATGGTTTGAGACTACAGTATTTTTAAAAGCGATTCTTTATTTTTGTACTGTACGCACAGACATGCCTTTTTGTTACAAGACCCTGTTGACAGTTCATTCCTCTGTCTATCGATTTACCTTTCCTCTCACTGTACAGTATAACGCATCTCTAGCTTGAAGAGTATAACTGTCCTTAACAGAAACAACACTTCCAACTCCGCGCACATGTTCTCCTTTAACTTTCCTAATCTTTAAAATAATGAACTAACACTGACACCGACTGACTAAATTCGTGCAACGTCGCATTTCCCCAACAGTAAAGCCCACCATTGTGAACACGCGCCGGGGGGGTATTTTTAGCCGGGTGCGCTGAACTTCAAAAGCGCCGGCGTTTTAACAAAGACAGAAGCGCACTGAGAAAATTCAGCATATACCTTTATATTTCTCAAGCACGTCCTCGTATGCTTGAAGATAATCTATCTCGGTAGAGAGCCTGCAAGGTCCTGGTGTATAGTGAGCCATTACAGCCGGTGGAAGAAAAGCGGACTGATAAACGCAGCCACAACCCAGCTGAGCGCCGCTGCTTCACTGAAGGCAACGCCCCTCTCATTCCCCGCCCACACGTCCAATAAACAACCAATCAGAGTACAGCATCTCTGCGCCTTCTCACAGCCGGGCGCACCCTATGTTACCTACTCCTTACTCCCTACACACTACCTTACATTCACACAGATCATGTTAACTCATTCATTCATTATCTTCCGCTTTATCCTATATTAGGGTCACGGTGGGGTTCCCCATGCCCAGGGGAGAACGTTTCGGGCCAATGTACGTACAGTACGTACGTATTTTGTGTATTTCATGCTTTTTACATGTTGTCTGTGAATGTTGTGTGTTTTTGTACGTTTCGGGCCAGAATTTTCTGTACGTTTCGGGCCAATCTATCGCTGGGCATACACTCACTCACACAGACACACTCTATATGGGGCAATTTGGAGAACTCAATTGACTTGATCCATGTTTTTGGACTGTGGGAGGAAACCGGAGAACCCGGAGGAAACCCACACGGACACAGGGAGAACATGGAAACTCCATCCAGATGGGGATTCGAACCGGGAATCCCTAGTGCTGAGAGGCGAACGTGCTAACCACTAAGCCACCGTGTCGCCTTCATGTTAACTCTTCTAAGAAAAATCTGGGCAAACACCCATGCAGATGAAGTCATTATTATTTATTAACTGAATAAAAAATATTTTAAGTAAAAGCAAAGGTTATAAGGGTCTTCTTTCTTATCTTTGTGGAGCCATTTTTGGTTTCAGCATGAATGAGCAGAAATGTACAAAGCACATAAAAAAAAGTCTATAAAAGCATGGCTGGATGGCTTTAGGAGGACAAATTTGCCCATATTTGCCATATTTACAATATGCCCAAAGCTGTTGGGAGCTTTGAATCAACCCCACAACATCTCTGGAATGAACTTGAACAGAGATTGCAGGCCAAGCCCTCTCATCCAACAACACAACCCAGAGACTCACTTCAAAATTTGCAAAAAGCCAAATTCTTTAGCGCATATAATATATATATATATATATATATATATATATATATATATATATATATATATATATATATATATATATATATATATATATATATATATAGTACTACCTTAGAAACTCTGACAATTCTTCTAACAATTTAGTAAAGCAGTAACAAACGCAGTGCTGTAGACCAGTTGTAGATCATAGCCTGTGCACAACACACACTCACACACGCACAAACACACGCACAGATGCACACACTAACACACACACACACCAAACAGCTGTCATTGTGACCTAGAGGAAAATCAGTTTGTGATTAACACTTTATAACAACTGCATGTCAGAATAAACAAGGCTTTAAAGTTTTCAATAATATGTAATATATATTTAAACATCAAATGCTAGTCTCATATGTTCAACCTATTTAACAAAGTACCAGCTTCATCTAGTAATGCTATTTGTGCCAGACTAACAATGGCCCACGTGTCTGAAGGGAAGTCTCCATGGTCCTACTGCTAGCCACATCATTTTGTGTTCCAATTTGTAAACAGCAGTTATAATATCCAAACTATAACACAGTGAACAAAAAGTGCCTATACATATAATTTTTTTTTTTTTATTGATTGTCCTGTTAACCCATGACAATAGTGGTGGGACAGTGCCTTTTAGTTTCTGTTTGTCAAAGGTGATATATAAACAGCATGGATTTCAACAAAAACAAAAGACCTACATGTAAGTTAAGGGGTCCTTTATTCATAAACACTCTCTTTTCCATTCCATTTAAATATTTTAATTTAAAATCCTTCATTCATTTCTCAATAATGAATCCATCCATCCATTATCTTCTGCTTTTACCCTCTACTAGTTAAGAATTAATTAAGAATTTGTGGTTTATTAAATATATTTTAAAAACAAGGAGTTTAATTTTACAGCAAAAAAAGACAATGGCTAAACGATAAACGCGTGTTAATATCAATTTTACTTATAGTATGGGATATACGTTTTATTTATTTGACTTGTGATGTTCTCATTTGTAAGTCGCTTTGGATAAAAGCGTCTGCTAAATGACTAAATGTAAATGTAATTTTTAATGCCTTGATATTCGGTTATGACAAAGGAGATTTTCCATGTTGTGAATCTCGGGATAACCATAAAACAGGAGGATGACTATAATAATAATAATAAGCATCATCATCATCATCATCATCATCATCACCATCAGGTTACGCAAGGACAAATGGCCATGGTGAGTAAGCTAATATACAGGCAGGTCTCCACCTGTACACAAACTTATTTGGATTTTGAAGCCCGTTTTAATTCTGAGTGCTCTTCTACGGCTCGTAATATGGAATAATAAACATATCGTTAATAAACAAAACTACCCCCAGCTCCCTGGGGTCAACAGCTGAGATCAAGGAGCCGCCTGACAGCGCCAACAAAAGAGCGCCTGTTTTCATTCTATTCCCCAGATCCGGCCTGAACACCTCTGAACGCAATTAGGCAGCATGGAGAAATGTGCAGATAAACAGCCTGTGGCTCTCACCGGCGATTCGGAGCACGGCTCTCTCGGCCGGATCTAGCACCGATCCTCCGTGGATTCTGCGCTTGGAGCGCTCGTGTCGGGGTAAATTCCACGGAAGCGTGTCTCCAGGCGCCGGCGAAACGCAGCCCGACCTGCCACTATAGTCTTCCTCATCCGAGATATCAGCCGAAGAAGACATGGAACAACGAAGAGATGCGGTCCCAGACGCCGAGCTCTGTGGAAACAATAGAACGGCTATAATGCAAAGCAAACGCAGCAATCGGTAAAAACAACATCCGAAAAGACAGGCACGCGTTTAATGCCTTTACCATCGCTTCTTCCCGGAGGTTCTGAGTGACGGGGCAAATGCGCACAGCACGAGCTCCAGCAGCTCATTGATCTGATCTCTTACTTAAATGATCAGACAAGAATTAAAAGCGAAAGCTACAACGCGTCTGGCTCCCCCGACAGGACGAGGCAGAGACTTACCGCGGTGTGAAGCTCAGCTGAGAGAACGGAGAGCTTCGGGCTCGTCATATCTATCAACAGCCTATGTCGCACCTTCCAACCAGAGCCGCGCCCTTCTGCTCCCCCTCGTGTTCCAGATTCAGCCTCCGCTTTAAAAGCGTCCAATCCCACCGAGATAAAAACAGGTTCGGGACAAGAGCATGTTCTCTTCCTCTCATCTATAGGCAGAGTGCATTTACTGATGGGCTGCGCAGGGAGCGTGCGCTTTACGAGACGCTTTTAGCCAATTAGAATAGAGCGCAGATCACGACGTGCCTTATAGTAAAACATCGTCCATGCTGCACCTTTGAAGTGTCGTCTGTGAAGCAGATACATGTCATTTATAGCTAAGTCTACAATAGTGGCTCTAACACATTTTTTGATATTCACTAAGTTTTAGCCATATGGGCGGCACGGTGGCTTAGTGGTTAGTATGTTCTCCTCTCAGCGCTAGGGATTCCCGGTTCGAATCCCCATCTGGGTGGAGTTTCCATGTTCTCCCTGTGTCTGCGTGGGTTTCCTCTGGGTTCTCCGGTTTCCTCCCACAGTCCAAAAACATGGATCAAGTCAATTGAATTCTCAAAATTGCCCCATATAGAGTGTGTCTGTGTGAGGGAGTGTGTGCCCAGCGATGGATTGGCCCCCTGTCCTGGGTCTACCTGCCCGGCGCCCGAGACGTTCTCCCCTGGATGGGCATGGGGAACCCCACCGCGACCCTAATAGAGGATAAAGCGGGAGATAATGAATGAATGAATAAGTTTTATCCATTTACATTACATTTTGGTCATTTAGCAGACGCTTTTATCCAAAGCAACTTACAAGGTGAGAACAGGGTTAACCACAACATCCCTGGAGCAATGAGGGTTAAGGGTCTTGCTCAAGGACCCACACTGGTAGTTTAAGTGGACCTGGGATTTGAACCGCCAACCTTCAGATTGACAGCCCAACACCCTGACCACTGAGCTACCACACCCCCAGAACATTTTACATTTTAGCCAGATGTTTATATGGTGTGTTGAGTTACATCACACTTTCATTTGCAAATACACTAAGTTTAAACGTAGATTTAAGATTTCCATTGTCGATCCTGCTTTTTAAACATGGGAGGGTGACAATTTGCCACAACTTATAACTTACAAATAGTTTCTGGGCCAAATCCTGTCTGATGGCGACCCATTTTTTTCTTAATCAGTGCTTGCAGTTCATCATAATTTCTGTGTTTTTGGTTGCTCGCCTACTTTGTGAAGATTGGCTACAGGTTTTCGAAGGAAATGAGATGTAAGGAGGTTTCAAGCCATGGACCCAATATTTTAATGTTTTGTTTACACATATGTTAAACATTTTTCTCCATCAAATTGCTCCTGGTCCGTTGGGAGAAGTTGCTCTTAAGGGATATTTTAGAGTTATTCTTCAATTATGGCAGAAATGGAATGGAATGGAAGTTACCATTCTTTTGGAAGAGAAGCAACCCCACACATGAACCCCACACATTAATAGTTATAGGATGTCTTAATGTTGGCATGGCACAGGACACATTGTAGCACTTTCCTTTTCTTCTCCATGCAATTTTTTTTTAGATGCCAAAACAGAAGGTGGCATCAAGAAATATAACTCACTGATGCAAAAGGCTTTGCAAGAAAACAAATCTTTATATATATATATAAATAACAAAAAAGTAATTTATTTAAAGGAGTTTTTTTTTACAGAATGAACAAGATTAACGTGTTTTTGATTGTAGAAGGAAACCAGAGAACCCAGACATGCAGACACAGAAACTGTCCTAGTTCTAATTTTAACCCAAAACCTTCTTGATATTTCATTCATTTATATAGTGCTTTAAACAATAGTACTCATTTACATTTATTTATATTTAGTAGATATTTACAGTATTCTAAGCCTGAACCCACAAACAGCAAGTAGAAGGGACAGTGAAAAGAAAAAAACCCTTGGTGTTGTTGGTTTTTAGGAAAGAAACATTTTGAGAACTAATGCTCCGTGGGAAATTTGTCTCCCCTGAGTGGCTGGGCAGCATAAATGCAGGATACAAATGTACATATTGTGCATATGATCAAGTATACACCAATCCCACAGTTAATAAAGACGAGCAGAAATGGCCAAATATGCTAATTGGATAAAGTGTTAAAAGGTGAAGTGGGTGAGGTAATGGATTTCATCTGTAATGTGTCAGTGTTAACTGTCTGTATGTCTTTGCAGTCATGTGAAAAGGGTGAGGCTCAAAATGCAAATGAGTGAGAACAAATCAATACAGGAATGGCGGCAAGTTGATACAGTCTTGAAAGAGTAATGTTTGTTATATATCTCTCTGGCTGCAGTTTCCCCATCCCAGCCTATAATGTTGTTCTGTATAAATGCAACCATTATTTGGGTATGATACATCCTATTTTTATTATACATTTACTGTTAGAAGAACAGACAACAAGAACAAGCAAAATACTGCTAATTTTTCTTATCTGTTCCTTTGATAAGCTTCCTTTTCCCGTACAAAACACTCCCTGAGACACACATTATAGTCCTGTTATAATAGTGCAACTCATGTTTCAACCTCTATCTGAGCAATCTGAGACAGGTCAATAGAAAAAGGAAAGTGGAATGTAATCTGAGGGTGTGTTAGTGTCTATCTTACTCCCTGTATGATTAATTAACAGCATAAGACCGAATGAAAATAGAATATGGCACAAATATCTGATTTTTTCTTCCAACTGACACTTATGTGACCCATTTAAGACAAAGCCTTTAATAAAAAGACATTTAACACCAAGAACAATGAAGCATGAAGAAATAGCAAACACACCCATGCCCATACATGTATAATCCTTATACCTTACATCCTGTTCTCTCTTTGTACAAAAGGCTTTTTAAAAACATGTCTAAATCCTATCCTGGCCTTTATCAAAATGTACAATCAGATTTAACAGCATAAAAAACCACTGCACAATTTCATACTAACAACACCATCTTGTCAGGGTG
The DNA here is from genome assembly GCA_019802505.1 of Corydoras sp. C115. NCBI lineage: Eukaryota > Metazoa > Chordata > Actinopteri > Siluriformes > Callichthyidae > Corydoras > Corydoras sp. C115. The sequence continues at coordinate 4,859,797 of JAFMOC010000007.1, forward strand.
ATGTCATGCTCTAGTGGATGTTAATCATCTGTGATGCCGGTCGAAAAGCTTAGCATTGCAGTAGGTTTTTTCCTTGGTTGAATAATCTGCACATAGTTAATAAACAATGACATGACAGAACTACAGTACAGAACACTTACTAAATAGAAACTAAACATTAAAAACACACAACAGTACACTTGTGATACCACTAAATGTTATTATACTTTTTTGTTATTATACTCAGTATTATTTATCCATGTGAAATGTTGGATTCCTTCGCTTGAATGAACTAAAATAAAATAATTACTTTAATTATTTAACTTATTTTCACTTTTTCTAAAGTGACTCACAAGTATCCAATTTAATGGGTCAGAATACAGCACACATGGAGCATTGAGGTTAAGGGCCTTGCTCAAGGGCCCACAATGACTGCTTTGGTGGACTTGGGATTTGAACCCATAGCCTTACTGGCCCATGAACCTGTCAACTGAGCTATCACGCCCTTGTTTATAGAGCTTCCACGGCAGTACGGTCATACAGAAGTAGGACAATATATTCATAGTTCCTCAAGATAGAGGCATATAATTGTCTAAAATAGTAAAATATAGTGTAGTTTTAACATCCTTTACTGAAACTAAGCAACCAATTTTGAACCTCATAATTAGAAGGAGTTGCTTTTGGCCTCATGCAACAGTGGACAATAAACTGTGTGCTTGTACTGAATATGTGACACACAATCCAACATGTATAAATCCAAAAGTCAAGATGAAGAACAGCATCAAGCTTTGTCAAAATAACTATAGACTACAAAAGATATCTTTTTTTTTCTTTTTTTTTTTTTAATGCAAAATGCTGTGGATGTTACGATGCAGCCACTTCAATGCAGATCATCAGAAGATGATAGATTTTTGATTGCTAATATATATAATAATTATTGTGTAACATTTTTCTCTCAGCAGTTAAAGCTCTATCTGTACTGATTAATAAAATTAATATTTTAATTTGTCACATGTGAAATTAATTTTATTTGTGTATGTGAAACATACATCTACTTTATCTTTCAGAATTTATTTAAATATATGAATGTGATCTCAAAACAAAATAATAAAAATGCATCTTGATACTGTGAATTTATAACCATTTGATTAAGCAATACTTTAGTATGATTCTATTGTAAGATATTATGAGCACTTAAGAGATTAATGAGAGCAATGCTAATATTAACTAACACAACTTTAAATACCAAAATTGAGATCAACATGAACAAATCACATTGCATGATCTGCAATGTCAAGTGTGCTCTGCTTTAACCTGAAGCACAGAGATAACATTCTTTTATGTTCTTCATACTTTTTAGACACCCTTTTGCTCCTTCATGTACAGTGAAATTCCCTATATCCATCTGCTAAATGTAAATCATAAAATGTTTTAATTCAGAAACCATAGGATTCAAGGAGACTTTATTGTCATTTACATAACATGCGTTACATGTAATGTAAACGAAATTTACATTTCTAGTGTATATATATATATATATATATATATATATATATATATATATATATATATATATATATATATATATATATACAGTATATATTGTCACAGGTGCCTGTGGCACCTGTCCCTCGTTTGGTCCTTAATTGTTTCAGTTGGGTGATTGGTTTGTTTTTTGCACGTGTTCAGTTGGTTTTGTATTTATTCTTAGTTTTCCATCTCTTCGGCGCACGTCTTTGTTTTGTGGTTTTCATAACCGATGTTATTGTGTTCGTTTTGTTCCCCCCTTTTCGTTGGTGTTCTGTCACCGATTTTTTTAATAAATTCTATTTTGGATTTTATCCCGGTGTTTTTCTGGACTCTCCTCCCGCGTTCAACCACGTTGCGGCGCTGCGCATCTTCTCCACGCAGGTCGCATGCGTGGGAGTGCTTCCGTGGACCGACGCACGTGGATACCCCGCGTGGTCGGTATCCAGGAAGCGCTCACTAGGCGCGAGCGGTCGTACGCAGCAACTCCGCGTAGCCGCCCTCCTCCGGGGAAGAACGGACGACGGTAACATATATATACTAGAATATTAAATTAGTTTCCCTCTCCAACTTCAGAATTAAAAGTTATTTTGCTTTGCAGAGGCCCTTCAGGATATAATGGTTAAAAATGCACTCAAAAGCCTTCTAAAACAATCTTTCCGCATGAATGGATACTGTTATAGCTGCAAATAGGATGCCAACTTTAATTAATATTTTATTAAACACTCCTGTATGTATAATGTGTAGGTGTCCCAATACGTTTTTTCCAAACAGTTTATGTTACAATGCATATATATTCATATTGTAATGTCAGTTTTTCCCGATATCATTTAGCCTTAGATTCAAGACAATAAAAATATAACTGGTTTTAAACACTTAGCAAGTATATAAAATATAAATGTACACTGTTATACAAATCAGGTTATTTCTGTTCCACTAGACCCAAGAAGGAACTTTCTGATTATAAACTGATTGATACAGAAACATGAAATTTACACCTACTGGTTTGCGGGTGGGTGTTACTTGAACAGAGTGATAGAACTCAGGCTGGACCCTCTTGGTTACTTTGCGTTTCCTCACAGTACTGCTCGAGTCTGGCTCACTCTCTGCTATGTCAATGAGAGGCCGCTCTTCTGAAACACGAGCTCTCACACTTCTTCGGACATGACGTGGGCTATGCCGAAAGAACTGTTAACACAGCATATATCATATTATCCGGTTAACACACAGCATTCTTTGCTTCCCACATACTTTTTTTTTAATTAACAAAACTGACTTAGAAGCATGGTAGTATTATCAACTTAATGAATTCTATTAATCACACATAAATAGTTCTTTAGTGTGACTGAATTGGCTGCACTGAGAAACACATCCAGTTCCATTATTACATGAAAAATTAGCCTTTAATATTGTGTTTAAATAATGTGCTCTCTCAAAACATCAGAAACTTTAAAATGGTAGTGACATGGTATTATATCTTAATAACATAATTTAATCAGGAAACTGGTTGCAAATTTTCAGTTGGCAGTAAGTATAAATCTCAAAAGACCCAAAGGAGAATCATATCTAATTATCTCTGCTTTTCAAATACTCATTTTGTCCACGTGAAATGAAGAGTTAAATGAGACTGACGTGTGTTTGTAATTAATTGGTTAATCTGAAAATATAGATAACACCTCATTTTCCATAAGCTGGTTTTAACATAACTACTGACTTGTGATGTTCTCATTTGTGAGTCGCTTTGAATAAAAGGACTACATGTAAATGTAAATAAGCCTGGTAGATGCGCTAGTTTTATCTGCGCATGCGCATTGTGTGGATTTATCGTTTTTTTTCTACCCAACGCTATTTGCGGCTCTCTTCGTGGCATAATACGCACTTCACTAACATCTCAACTTTGTTTTATACGCAACTCATTTAAGGACCTTGCTTCGGATGTATTCCTATTTCAAAAAACATGACGCAAACGAACGAGAAGGATAAATGAACTTACCTCAGAGCGAAAATGATGCGTTCGGAGACCAGCTTCTGGAACGAACGGGAAAGGTTAACATATCCATACTTGAATATACGCACTATGAAAAAGACTGTACGCAATGATGACATAAACTTAAAACCCACTTTCGCACATGTCATTAACATATTTAACTGTATACAACGTTTATACAGAGCGGTTATGAGGGTATGGTGTAGTAAACGAGGCAGCACTTCAGACATCTGATAAACGCAGCACATACTCCATACATTACCTGGTAACCTGTACATGACATAACAAACGGACCACTACGTCTCTGTTACAATAAACTGGTAGGGATGACAATCATGCACTGAAACAAGTTCTGACCGAAAATGACCGAATTAACGGCGTAACGCACCACGGCTCCTCGAGCGCCTGCTGAACACGGATTTTATGGGGATCTTTTCATGGCGAAGCCTCCGATGCCAGCAACAGAGAAACAAAATCGTAGCAACAGTTCCCAGCAAAAGCAAGATTAACAACAAGAGGCACTGGACACTCAGGGGTCTTAATAAAACCAAAAAAGCCGCAGCGATCATCGCGATGTAGCGCTGCTCCACCTGCACCTAGGCACACATCATGTAGGCTCCAGCTAAGAACTGAACGCTCCCTGCATCCACGAGCCGAGCAGGTCGAGCATCTCATCCAGAAAGCGGGCTTATGCATGAGTCAGCAGCAGCAAGCTAGCTTTAACGACTGATGCAAAGCCAAAAGAGGCGAGCATCTGCACCAGACCTCAGCAAAGCTGCAGAGAGTAGGATTTAAAGATCCAGGACTGTACACACTACGCAGATTGGCTTCGAGGCTTCGACATAAAAATGACATTTTTAGGCCATCTGATCTGGCACATAACTGCAACCATCATCTGCTTATGAAAAAAAAAAATTATGCTGCGTGTAGCTTCCTCAGATTCAAAGTCGACAGCACAAATATTCTTGCCAATACTGATTAGGTTTATTCTTGAGTATGCACCTTAACTTTGTACATAATCTTACACCCAACCGTAAGAACTGTAACATAAATCAAATAAACAAATATGCAATGAGCAATTTACATATTGTAGACTATTAATCTTAAGACTGATCCTTTGTTGGTTTTATCACATGAATTTAAGACCACGCCTGGCTACAGGATTAAAACATTGAGATAAAGTAGCTATCAGAGAGTTTTGAAGAAGAGTTCTAATGAATCACAGTGTTCAGGAATAGATGTTGTCACTGTTAAAAAATAAAAAAATCAAGTTTATAACCAAAGCTTCATGTCCATTGTAACAAGCAAGTTGATAAAAAAAATAGTTTGGTTACTGGGCGGCACTGTGGCTTAGTGGTTAACATGTTCGCCTCTCAGCGCTAGGGATTTCCGGTTTGAATCCCTATGTGGGTGGAGTTTCCATGTTCTCCCTGTTTCCGCGTGGGTTTCCTCTGGGTTCTCCGGTTTCCTCACACAGTCCAAAAACAAGGATCAAGTCAATGAGTAAATGAGTGAGTGTGTGCCCAGCAATAGATTGGCGTCCTGTCCTGGGTGTATCTGCCCAGCGTTCTCCCCTGGATAGGCATGGGGAACCCCCCCCGCGACCCTAATATAGGATAAAGCGGAAGATGATGGATGGATGGATGGTTACAAACTTTAATTCAAATACAACAGAAAGAAAACATTAAAAGATTAGACCAAGCAAATGTGGAGAAGCTGTGATATCAGAAGCTTTTAAAAGCATTATGCTTCTAGACAGGCTGTCATACTGTTTGGCAGTGCTGAAAGATATGGAGATTAATTTGGCACTGTGGTGAGGTGGAAGGAAGAAGAGTTTCTTTTACTGGCAGAGTAGAGGGAGTGAGCAGGACTGCACTTCTAAAAAATAAGCTCAAGCAGGAAGAAGCAAACATAAACGATCTTGTAGGCCAGTGACTGGATGCAGCCTCAATTGTTAGTCCACGGAGATTAGTAGTGACGGTAAAGCAAGTAAAACATAGCATAACTCTCATTCAGATCATTGCAAAGGTTTTGTAGAAATTGGCTGTGGATGGTCAACTTTATAAAAAAAGATGTGCAAAATGTGTTGTGAAACTCAATAATTGTATGCAAGTCTTGATGTTGTACTTGTATAGTAAACCATTTTAAATTTGACTTTTACACAAATTAATTGTATAACACAACAAACAAATGTTTTCTAGTTTAGGAATAGGCATATTGCATAGTCTCCCACAGTCCACATTTCAATCAAAATGAATGTCTGAAAGTGTATCTCTGTGACTGTTGTCTGATGGACTGGCAACCTGTCCAGGGTGTTTTCTAATATTTTAACCAATAATCTGCCATAGGGTCCAACAACCCCATTAACCTAATTTTGCAAAAGCAGTTGAAAGAAGAAAATTATTTTTCTTCTGGTTGTTTTTATTAGGGGTCTCACCCAATCAGAAGTGTCCTAGTTAAGAAAATCATTAAATACGCCAATTAATTCTCATCTCATTATCTTACACTTAATCCTATACAAGGGTCATGGGTGGGGGCATTTTAGGAGTTCCCCAGATACACCCAGGACACCAAGGACAGGGCACCAATCCATCGCTGGACACAAACTCAATCACATAGACATTAAATAGGTGCAAATTAGATAAGGCAATTTAGAGCAGCCAATTTACCTTGAATCCATATTTTTGGACTGTGGGAAGAAACTGGAAAACCTGGAGAAAGCCCATGCAGACAGGGAGAGAAAATAGAATTCCTCCCAGAACGGGATTCAAACTTGTCCAGCACTGAGAATTAGACATGCTAACCACTAAGCCACCATGCCACCCACACAAATTAATTATTAAAGGAAAAATTAGGACAGCACAGTGGCTTAGTGGTTAGCACATTTGCCTCTCAGCACTAGGGATTCCCAGTTCGAATCGCAATCTGGGTGGAGTTTCCATGTTCTCCCCGTGTCTGCGTGGGTTTTCACAGGGTTTTCCGGTTTCCTCCCACAGTCCAAAAACTTGGATCAAGGTCAAGTGATTTCTTCAAATTGCCCCATATAGAGTGTGTTTGTCTGTGTGAGTAAGTGTGTGCCCAGCGATAGATTGGCATCCTGTCCTGGGTGTATCTGCCCAGCGCCCGAAACATTCTCCCCTGGATGGGCATGGGGAACCTTTTCCCTACTTTTTTCTATCCATTTTGTGTACCATTTTAACGCTGATATGCTGTTTACTTGTTCACTGTCTCTTATTGTGTGCATTGTTTTATCTTTACGTAATAAAGCATAATTTTAAGATGCTGTCTCTCTTAGTTTGTTATTCCTATTATTCAATATAAAATCTGACACATTTATAAATGTAAAAATATGTTTTATAACATATATTTACGTTTCAATAATCGCATATTTGACTATTTTAAAATATGTGTATGTGGGCGCTATTATAAATTTATATACCAATATTATTGTTAATTTTGTTTAAGGCGTCGTGACTTTTATATTGAAAGCGCAGATGATAGATTTTACACATAAAGCGGGTATGTTTTTCTACAACCTAAAATCAGTTCCTAATTTATTACCTAATTTTTCTCTTGTTAGATGAAGGTGTAGCTGAAGAGCACTAATTCTGATTTTAAGGATGCTGTAGATTAATTAAGTGTAATCTGATTTCCATCGCATCACTGTGTGAACTTGCTAAAGCAGGTAGCTAACTAGCCTCGCCGCTTTAACCAGCTGCTGCTGGAATGTGTAGTTATTCGCTTTAAACTAGTTGGTTTGTTGTGTTTTGATTCCGTTTAAAATAACTGCTCACTAAACAGCTAGTTCAGCAGATGTTATACTTTAAACTCAGCCGCATTGCGTTCTGGATAGGAGTGGAGGAAGAGTAGCAGCAAAACAACTGATCCGGATTCAGCAGTTTGTTATTTAGCGACGAAAAAGTGAGTTGATTAAAAAAGTGCCAACACTACTAAATAGCGATACGGTCAGTACTACTGTAAGTTTTATCATGGTGACAGTTTAGCACCAACATTACATCACCTGTATAAACCTTCATCTTAAACCCGAATCTGATTTATTCTCATTACTGCATGTCCTTAAAACTACTTTTTGCAAATTGTAGGATGTTGGTTTCTGTCTTAAACTATTGTAACCATCAAATGTATTACTTTCAGACTGTAAACTCTTAAAATAAATTGATGGCATAATGATTTTTATGGTAATTGTTTCTTCAAATCTTGGACTAAAGCCCACAGTTTCACCTGTTTCTGATCATTTTATAATACAACTATGAGGTTGTCTTTGCTCTTAAATTGTTTTCTTTTTTATTTATTTATTTATTGTTAAATGTTTGAATACTGAAACTAATTTAATCCAGTCAGAATAACTTATTCTTAGTGTTGTTGATGGTGATCCATGGTATTTTCTTATAGTATGTAATTACAGTATTAAAATAATTAAATTTTTTTCACATGTTCATCGTATTTCGTTTGGAATTCATAGCAAATTTTATAATATTTCACTCCTAATGAAAATAAAAATAACTTTTAACTGTACATTGCTGGCATATTAATGTACCTATGGTTCATATGGATTCCTTTACAGATCTAACAGTGAGATTTTAATAAAAAATGTCCACTTCGACTGTGACTGAGGAGGATGACGTAGAGTTTGTGTCTGTAAGTTCATCCCCAAACTAATATTAATTACAGTTAACAAAATTTCCACAGGTTCTTGTATGATTTGAGTTCAAGAGTATGATTTGATTTAAAGTCTTTAACAAGACTGGATAATAGAGGACATTCTCAAAATCTGTTAGATGTGATTGTAATATCTTTTTTTTTGTTTGTTTTTTGTTTTGTTTTTTTGCAGGAGGGCCCACTACGACCTGTTTTGGAGTACATTGATTTGCTGAGTGATGGGGAGGATGAGGCAGGCATTTGTTCGGTGTGTGCTGTGTCAAAATTAGGTTGATTAAAGCTTTGACTTAAAAAGGCACAGTTACGATATATAAATTAAATTATATATTAATTTTTAACCCTGCATTTGGTCATACAAACATGCCATACTGTGCAGATCGAGGATCAGGTGGACAGGCAAAAGGCCCAGGCTGCGTCTACTTTGGACAGACTGGCTCGTCAGGTTGCTGTGCAGAAAAAAAAACGTGCAGAAAAGTGCAAAGCATTTAAAGTTTGTTGTTTTTTATTTCTTGATAGTAAATAGAGAGGTGCATCTTTCACCTGTGTTTGTTTGTGTAAAGGACCAAGGTTCTCTGTTTGCACTACAGGAGAAGGTAATATTGCAGCAAGCTCATGGCCGCCGTGAGCTGGCAGACAGTCATTGTAGCAGTGAGGACAGTAATGATGCCAAACGCTGTGTGGCCATGTGGCTGAAAATGCCAGGTCCAGATCTTCTGTTATGTTGTATATAGTGGTGGGGGAGGGGGTTAACAGAATGTGCAAAACTTGAGACATTTCTTATATTCTATTCAGGATTAAAACCTGGTGTCATTAACACTGGAACAGGCTGGAATCGGAGATCTGCTGCTGTTCCAGTAAGGACCTCCCCACAAACCTGTCCTGTGCTTAACTGTGGTCGAGTATATGATTGTGTTCCACTACTTGAGGGTCATCTTAAAAGGTCAGAGCTGTACATGTGTCAGTAATTTATTTGATATGTACTCACTACTCTAGTTAGCTATGTATATACTGCCTGGTCAAAAAAAGGTAATATTGAAATATTATACACTAATATTTAATTGGACCACCTTTTGCTTTGATTACAGCACACATATGTTGTGGTATTTTTTTCCACAAAGTTTTGCAATGTCAAATATTATTATCTGGAATTACATTCATTTTCCCCCTAAGGGAATGTATTATCTTGTATTAATGATGGGAGATTCGGACCACTGAGTCACTGTTTAGATCCATTTTTAGACTACATACACGTTATTTCTTTGAATCGGTTTTCCCCACTGTCCTTCCACTTTTTAATAATGCGTTGGATAGCGTTCTCCATGACCACAGGATTGTGCTTCAATGTGGTTGTTTAGCAAATGAGAAGCTACTCACTGCATCGGTTAGGGCTAAATATCTTGTAGCTAAAACAGAATCACTTATGCAGTAATTATCCAATGGGAAATATTTTCTATTTGCTTAGTTAAATTCAGGTGGTGACCCATTTTTTTGGCCTGGCAGTGTTAATGGATATACATAGATTTCAAATAGCTTATTATCAGATTAAAATTAACAGACCATTTTAAAATTCTTACCTTTTGTCTTACTCTTTGTAAATAAAAATAAATAAAAATTTACAGGTATATTTATTCAATAAGCCACTTTTATATATTTGTTAATCCACTTTAACAGAGATTTGTTAATCTCAGTCTTGGCCCAGTGGCCCCACTTCACAGCTGTTTGTAGTATTTTTACTTCTGCTAACATAACTGATCCAAATAAACAGTCCATTACTCAGTTAAACTGTGTTTCATAAGGGAAAACAGTAAAACCTGCAGGGCAGTGGATCTCCAGGTACAGGATTAGGCATTAAAGTAACTATTATGAACTTTCTAAGGTACAACTAATTATTCACCTTAAATGCATGACATTTGCTCTCAACCTGACCAAAAAAAAGTGATTTTACATAGTTTTGTATCAAACTGGCTGTACAATAAGCATTTTACACAGTATTCGTTAAAGTTGAACAGTTGGTTTTAAAAAGTGATAGAATACTTAATTCAATCAGTAATTATAGTAATTAACAAATTATTAGCATTTTGCTATGATGTTATTGTCTTTAGCAGGAACCGATCAGTTGGTAGCAACTGAAATGAAATGGCAATAACAAAGTGGCATGTAATAACACAAAGTATAGTACATTGAATGCTCTTGTTATTTGTAATATGAAATTTCTAATATAATAACTGCATATAATTAAATAAATGTATCTGAACAAAACTAAAGTATATCAATTTTGCAAAATGTGTTTAATTCACAGGTTTGATCACTCTCCATGTGACCCTACCATCACACTCAAGGGCAGCCCTGCACCTGTCTATGCTTGTGTGGCTTGTGCTCGTCATTTTGAGACCAAAGAGTTATGGCGATCACACATGGCCTCAAAGGTTTTTATTGTATAGTATACATTATCTTATGTGATAGATAGATGGATGGATGTGTGTACAATGTAGTCCAAGAATTATGTTAGCATAGGTACGTTAGCATAGCATAGGTTAATATAAATTTACTCTGCAGTTTATTGCATATATGGCCTTATTTCTAGATTCATTGTCCATTTAACAGCCCCATTTGCAATATAGGTAGATGCACTTTGTAGTTTTACAATTTAGATTTTATTTAGTTCATCTGTTTCTCTGCCGTATTTTGAGTCTGTACTATAATGTTCAAGACCGATACAGAACTTTTTGAACAAGATTCCCAGCACCAACACTAACGTGGGGTTCTCTTTGTGTGTTAGTGTTGTAATATTATTTAACAATTCCGCCAGCAGTCCACCAGATGTCGCGCTTAGACTGGGGACAGCAGCTTCTTTATCTCACTTTATATTTTAAATAATGACCTTTGAAAGTGAATAGTTTTAGGGATGGTTCGGAATCCTTTTATGACGCTCCTCAGTCAGCTTACATTGTAATTTGTGGTTAGGGTGTTGTGCAGTCATCTGAAGGTTGGATGTTTGAAACTTAAATCCAGCAATAGTTTCCAATGTGGATCCTTGAGCAAGTCTTTTAGGCCAAGGGTGCTGTACCCTGTGTTCAGACACCAACCTTCAGGTAAGAATTAAAATGTTTTTTTGATAATTGTCTCCAAAATAAAACAACATAATGTAATAAACAGTGTTGATAGAACACAGCCTTTTGGGTGGAAGTCGCTGGACAAGTTCTCAATGTTTTAAACACAAAGCCGTATCTACTAAGTATATAGAGATACTTGTGGAATACAGTCTGTAATTGTAAAATTACAGAGTGCATCTGTATGGTAAATTGGAAGTAAATTGAGTGTAGAAGCAGGTGGACCTGATAAAGAGGCTGGTGAGTGTTTATTACAACATGTTTGTTGCTGTTTAACGGCATACTATTAGTTAATGATAACATTTCAAAACGTTATGTTATTGTAACATTAAAGTGTTGATTACCTATTGATCTAAGGCTTTTCTGTTCATTTTTGTTACTGCAGATGTCCTGTGATGCCTCTGGTCATGTCAGCTCTCAGACATGCCAAATGATTGTTTGCTTTGCGTGTCCTGCCTGCTTCCTCTTTTTTAATATCAAAGATGAGTGTCTTCAGCATATGGCAGACAAAAGCCACTTCACAAACTCCATCTCTTTAAGTGGTGAGTGATGAAGCCCTGGTTTCTAAACCTTGTGTTTTTGCAACTGATTGGGGCTAAATATTTCAGCTGTGCATGTGATTGTGGGCAAATAATGTTCATAACTCATTGTCACATCAAATAATGAGCCCTGTTTTTAATGAGATCCTCAGAATTTTGTTTAATTTAAAATAAAATCCTATATTAGGACTATAAATGAAAATATTTACTATTATGTAAGTCACTTTGCTTTTTTTTTATGACAAATTTGGTAATCTAAAAAGAATGAGAACAGTCAGAATAGTTAGAAAGCATATTCATGTGTTCCTTGAAGTAAACGAGCTGTTTATTTATTATGTTTTATGTTTTGTATTTGTTTATTTATTTTACTTATAAACATGATGCTGTGTAGGTAAATCTACATTTATATATTATATCTATAATACATTTCTACTTAAATTAAATGTAAATAAAACACTTGTCAAATCTGTGAACCTGAAACTGAAGACTTTTTTTTCCTAAAATAAATAAATTAATAAAAATGGCTACATCATGTCAATGTTCCTATACATTTTCAGATTGGAGAAAATATTTGATTAGATAAGCACTCTGTACAGTTGAGAACACTTTGCCTTTCAAAGCTCACGAGTGATTATTTTAAATGCTTACATTATACTGACTATGAAGTGTACAGTTTAAATGGCATTTGTCTTTCTTCTTTTAAATACTTAATACATTTTTAACAGAGATTGTGTCAGTACCAGCTCCTATTCCAGTTCCACAATATGTAAAGAACCGACTCATTGCGTTGTCTAAAGAAATTGCATTTCGAGTTAAATGCACAATCTGCTCCAAAGTGCTCACCTCTCACATGGAGGCAAAGGCCCACTTCAAGTAAGTTGTTTAAAAAATACATTTATTATTTTAGTATGAATAACTCGAAAGTACATTATCATTTCAATAACCGGAATGTGTTACATAACTAACTAACTGTACATAACCGTTATCATTTGCACAGTAGTCTCCTAAGGAACCTTGCACAGTAGTCTCTTAAGTAGTCTCCTAAGGAGTTTGGTTCTACTGTATATGAGATATTAACCACAAATATTTAACATGGTTTTTAGAAACATTCCTCAGGATTTTGGCCCATATTAACATGATAGCGTCATACTGTTGCTGCAGATTTGTCAGTTGCACATTAATGATTCAAATCTCCCGTTCCATCACATCCCAAAAGTTCTCGAATTTATTGAGATCTGGTGAGTGTGCAGGCCATTGTAGTACAGTGAACTCATTGTCATGTTTAAGAAACCAGTGTTATCCTGCTGGAATTATCCATCAGAAGATTGTAAACTATAGTCATAAAGGGATGGACATGGTCAGCCACAATACTCGGATAGGCTGTGGCATTGAAACTATGCATAATTGGTACTATGGGGCCCAAAATGTAGAAAATCCCCTAAGACCATTGTGCGAAATGTAGTCTCTTTTTTATCTTGGCTCACTGAGTAAACTGACACAAAAATGAGAACATGAAATTTTCCCTAAATTTTCCCAGCGTCACTATACCACCCCTCACACACCGTGTAACTAAGTGAAGTGATATAAAGGTACATTTTAGTTGTGATGATAATGATCCCTGATCTAAAATATATAATTCTAAAATTATCATTAATTTAACAAGTGTTTTAAGAGTAATTTAATATGTAATAATTATTTTGATATTCAGTCTTGACTCAAGATATTATTTAAAGTTTTATGATTGTAATATCATTCTGATACCATTTTTAATGGCAGCGTGCAGTGCAGACAGGGCTATGCTACAGCTGAAGCTGACCAGACTGTGACTCAAATCATGAAACAGTTGATGGTTTTGGGCCAGTGTTTGTCCTGCACTGAAATCTTCTTCCACCAAAAACGCATCGATGAACACAGTGAGCAAACTCTGCATGAGGTTGAAATGATTAAAAGTGTTGAAAAAGCTCTCCTGGTCTATAGCAACTACAGAGAAATCCAACGTAACCTCAAAGCTACAGCCAGTCAGTCCTCTAAACGTGCATCGGCAGCCTCATTACATAGTGATATCAAGGAGAAACATGATTCCATTTGGTCACCTGCTAAGCGCCAAAGAAACTCCTGCTCCCATTCTCAAACTAAGTTAAATGGGCTTTCAAATGTTGCCTTCTTTTGTGAATGTGGACTGAAATACCTAGATGAGGACACAGTCAGCAAGCATCTTCTGGCAGCCAACCAGATCTTTTACAAGTGTGCTGTCTGTGGCAAGTTGATGGGTGAATCCTCCATTGCTCGTTTACACATGAGCCGATTTCATGGCGGCAATCATTTGTCCAACTTCATCTTCAATTGCAAGAAGTGCAGTGTAGAAATGCCGAGGCTGGAGGACATCATGTCTCATGTTGCTCTTTCCCATCATGGGCACACTTACTTTGAAGAAAGAGAGGACACAAGTGAAGAGGATGTTTTGTCTGGTCCTTCTCAGAAAGCCTCCAGCAGTACAGAGAGCAGAGCACTGGTTCTTATTCCTCCTATTCCCAAAACGGAAGAAAAGTGGATGTGCAGGATGTGTGAAGACATGTTTGAGTGTGAGAAAGCAGCACATGAGCATTGTAGTGACCTGAGCAGGCATAGCTTTCAAAGATTCATGTGTGGCCACTGTCCACAGAAGTTCTTTAAAGAGTCCACCCTCCGCAGACACTGTGCCAATGAGCATAATAACCAGCTGGCCATTCGCTACTTCTGTGGACTGTGTGACAGTATGCTGTATGACTCTCACCAAGAGTTTATGAATCACTATACCAGCTTGCACAGCAGGGATTATTTCCACTTTGCTAAGAAAGAAAGTAGCTCCCCGATCCCACATGCTTCTACAGAACTACCAACAACAAGTAAAAACCTTTCTCAACACTTTTGCCTTTGCATGGGTTCCCAAAAGTCCAAAGAGGAAATCAAGTCCACTTACACCAGATGCATGAAGCTGCTTGCTACTGAGGGAAAATGTACATATGCCTGTAATAGATGTGAAGCCAAAACACACTCCTATGCGGAAATGAAAACTCACGTCCACCTAAAACACGAGGGGATGGGGAAAGAAAAAAACTTTCATGTCACCTGTTGTTTGTGTGCTCAAAGTCACAAGGATGTACCCAGCTTCCACTTGCACTACCATGCCCTTCACTGCTTACTAGAGCCTTGTGTGTCCTCGAGAATTGATAAAGCGTGCAGCTCATTTGGGGACGAAACGGCCTTCGCAAAGATTGTGAATGCAAAAGAAATTTTTCCAGATACAGATGGTAAGTTTTATTGGTGCTTTTCCTAAATTTTCTTGTATGTTATTCTAAAGATATTCTAGACATCTGAAAAGGATTCCTATTTTCTTTTTCCAGCTGAAGAGTTTAAGAGCGTAAAGGAAATCATGATATCAAGTCCTGATAGTACTGAAGAACTTAAAAAAACCCAAGGTAACCATTATGATTACCTTGATTATGTTATTTGTTTATTTTGCCAATTATGCTTATTATAATTAGGGTTACTATGGCCTACCCCACTGCTCATTTGAGACACTTGGACTGCCAACCTTTCCACAGGACAGAGACATAAACAGTGGAACTAATTCAGTTTGTTTATATCTTTAGACTGAAGGATGAAACCAGAGCTGTGTTTGGAAGGGGGTGCTGGGGGGGGGTTTCCCATGCAATAGTCTTGTAAATTCTGAAAATGATGTCTGTTTATTAACTGGACATTAATATTTTACTGTATATTTGTGTGTTTCACTGCCAGTTAAAATGTGGTTAAAAACCAGTTAAAATGTGGTTATTTTAATTGTTACCATTATTCAAAAACAAAAATGGGGTAAACTTCAGCTAATCTCGCATAATGCTTTCAAATGTGGTTACCAAAAAAGTTCAATCAGTTGGTGAGTAGCTGCTGTGAGCACATATGAATGTTTTTATTTAGATGTGTTTGATGATGAGCTGAAACTGGCTTTGGCTTTAAGTGCAGAAGAAGCTAAGAAACCAACAGAATTTGACCAAGGTAGGTCCTGCAATGACTCACACATTATAAAATGCTTGAGACTCTGCACTTGCAATAATTTACCTGAGCTTTGTATTTGGCAGCATTGCAGCTTTGAAAAGTGATCCAACTTCACTGTTGATTCAGCTTGGTAAACTCCCACTGGGTTGTTAATAATGCTTGGGTGATAAGTCAGTGGTGTGGTGTTGGGGTTCTCTTACATGCTGTATGTTGGGGTTCTATGTAGGTTTAAACAGTACTGACTAGTTATCTGCAAAATATAAGAATTAACTTAATTAATTTAACCCCCTGTGGGGACCCGGGGTAGAATAGGTCCTCAGCCCCCTCTGGCTTCTCATGAAAGGCGAGTAAACGAGGCGCCTAGTTTGCCGTAAGGTGCAACCCATGTCTGTGGAGAAAGGGATCCTGGTGTTTGAGGGGAGTGGTGGCTGCGGTTGCCACTTTTCCCAACACAGCACTTTGGCCCCGACTTCGCATAGACGGGAGGTTGGAGTGGCCCGCTCCAATCGGCTGGTCAGGACATGCCCTAGGCTGTATTCTCCTTAGAGAACCCTCTTTGGAGAAGGTGCTGGCTCAGGGTCAATCGAACGCTAAGAATACCTGGTGTCGAGTATACTGTCCTTATAGCCCTGGTATGCAACCGCTGGAGGTCCACGGCACTGCGTATCCCCGAAGGTGGGTGGGGAATAAGGATAATGAAACAAAGCCGATCCAATCATGAATACTAAACATACCTCAAAATGAAAACTATTGGACTATGAAAACCAGAACTGGCGAATAGCCTAAACGCTAAAGGACCAAGTGATAACTGGCCTAGATTTGTGGTGATGGAGTCCACTCAAGCTGACATGACACTGACTAAAACTCTCACCTTTTGCAATTCAAAAGGGTATTATGGGAATAGCAGGCACAGTCAAAGATGCAAAGAAGCTTTGATCAGGCCAAATACTAATTGAATGCCTCAAGAAAGCACAGACCGACAACCTGTTAAATACCAAAACATTCGTCAACATCAGCGTAAAGACGTACCCGCATCAAACCCTAAACAGCAGCAAGGGAGTAATCCGCTGCCGAGACATAGAAGACATGGACGAGGAAGACCTAACAAAAGAACTGGCTCCTCAAGCAGTTAGCAACATCAAAAGAATCATAATCAAGAGACAAGACAGAGTCATAAAAACAAACACATATATAATAACCTTCAATAAAACCACCCCTCCAACCAAACTCTTAACAGGTTACCAAAGGGTGGATGTAGACGTCTTTATCCCAAACCCTACCAGATGCTATAAATGCCAAAAATTCGAAAAACAGATCAGCTGGATGTAGAAGCACTACAACTTGTTGTAACTGTGCAGAGGAGGAGCGTGAGCTGCCATGCCCCAAGGCCCCAAATGCAGGAACTGTGGAGGAGCCCATGCAGCATCAAACTAAAACTGTCCAACCTGGCTAAAGGAGAAAGAAATTCAGAGAATTAAACATACCAAAAAAATCAGCTATGCTGAAGCAAGAAAGCAAATCCCCAAAACACAAAGTGTCATATTTACAAAAACATTTGCGGATGTGGTGAAAACAACAAAAACAAGCAGCTGCCAAACCAACTATACCTGGCTCAACAAAGACAAACCCCAAATAATAAACCCTATCAAAGAGCCAGCACCCCCAAAATCAAAAAGCACATACACACAAAGCCCTACTATGGCATCAAAACTGGCCCTTAGCACCAGCAAAACCCATGAAGAAATGAACAACAAAAATGACAAAACTAAAAAAAAGGGACTGCCCTCAACTGCAAAAAGCTTCTGAATTTCAAAGCTGCTGAAAATTTACTGTGTCCTGCTGTATGAAAATAATCTGCACACAGACTTTTTGCACACAGACAGCATTTTTCAGACAGCAACAAATAATCTGCACACAGACAGCATTTTTAACTTGGACCACATAACTCTGTTTTATAGGGACCCTGTTCTCTGATTTACACAAAAATCCTGCAAAATTCATAAAGTCATTTTTTTTTTAATAGTAAAATTTTAGGCCTTACCTTCAAAATAGAATTCTTTGTGACTGATGAAATCTCATTAGGAAGAAAAGAAAGCAGGTTGCATTCTTTACAGATATAAATGTAATCATGAACTGTAAAGCTACTCTAGTTGAAAAAAAAAGTCAGATCATTTGTCTCTCACCATAAATACAGAGATTAAGAGTAGGTATCTTGCCGTAATGTGACATTCTGCACTATTAAGAGCAGGAACTATTTAGTGTAGTGAGTCACGACATGTGTATTATTAGATATATGTTTAACTGATATGTTGGACTTGTAAATATTTTTATGTTCTTATCCTATCTTTTCTTTGCATGTTTATTAAATGCTGTTACCAATTAGATTTTCCAAGCATGGCTATCTCACACACAGTGAAAAAGGCCAAAAAATAATTTTTCAAAACATGTTCTACAGATATGGAAGAAGCTCTTAAAAGAAGTTTGTTGGATTTTTGATTGAGGAGCAGCAGCAGTTGCAGTGTTGGTTTGGAGTTCTAAATGTTATGTTCCCGTGTGCATTTTGTTCTTTGTTTTTATGTTGTGCATGCAAATGTATATGTTGTTAACAGTAAATAAAAGGGAACTAAACAAGACTGTGTTAAATTGCTTTAAAATTATAAATACTCATTTATTCTTGTAGGGCATTAAAGTAACAATACCAGATTTGGAAAAGGAAAGTGGTGTCATGTGTCCCCTAATACTGAGAACAAAATTTACTGTTCTGCCTTTTTTAAAACTCCTTTGTGAGATAGTGGTTTATTTTTAATGTTTTGAAAGAAACCCATAAGAGGGGTTTAGTGGGGGAAATCACTACTTGGTGAAGCTGTCAGCACCTGAAATGTGACCAAACTACACACTGATTTTCAAGATTCCAAAAGCCAAAATGCTGGAGACTTCAACATTAATCTTCAACAATGTTGTATTTTAAAGAGTATGATATTTAGATATGATATCTATTGTATAAAAACTTAAAAGGTAAATAATAAAGGGATGTTTGGGTTGCGTGAACTTCACACATCACATTGTCTTATCAGAATACATAAAGTGTATATACTGTTACAATAAAATTTTTGTGAAATGAGAATGGTTCCATGTTTGCAGGTAAAGAAGTATTGCACAAAGTCAAAATTTGGATGGAGGGCTTGTGTGAAATTAGTTAGAATGAGCTTTTCCCTAAAACGTCCTCAGTGTGAACCCTTAAAAGACATAAAGAATAGAAATATGTCTGGCTGCAAAAACCCGAATAACGTTTTACAGTTACTGAGGTAAAGAGTTATAAGTTTGTTCCTGGAGTGATAACTGGTGCCGAATGAATCTGAATACTAATCTTAAACTCTGGAGAAATAGGGCCTACTTTAGAAAAGTGGTCCTTAAAATTCAGTGCAAGCAACTTGAGATTGTACTTATTGTACTTATGGCGTATGGATTCACGTAAGTAATGTTGCAGAGTTGTAGACTGTGTGTGTGTGTTTGTGTATTTAATCTCTTTTGACCCTCAGTGTTTGTGGACTTCCTTTGAGGGGTCTTCCAGTGATCCCACCCTGTCTCGGTGAACTGTGTTTGCTCCTCCTGGGACGTTCCAGCCCATGTTTGGATATGTTCCTCCCGGTGGCTGTCCGTCAAGGAAACGACGAGAAGAGTTCAGAAAGGGGTTTTAAACTCGTACGGCTCTCTCTCCCTCACACGCCGGCGACATGGCTCAAGCGAAAATCAATGCAAGAATGAACAACGACGCCACGAAAAGCGGCAAATTCAGCAGGTCGGTGTCGATGGCGGATCGATCCATGCGATTACTGGAGAGTCTGGATCAGATCGAGCTGAGGTGAGCGGCTTCACACGCTGCTTTACGCATTAAGACACGAAGAACAAACGAGACCCCAAGTGAATATTATTTTAAGCGCTCGTTTGTGGACTTAAGAAAGCTCTATATTATTTTTTAACTATTTGTGTATCAATTTTCGAGAAGTACAGGAATGTTTGTAGTGTTAGTTGCTTTCCATGGTTTCTTATTTTAATCGTAGACAGACGATTCGACGTTATATCTTGACACAATTTTGAGGTAAAGTTAACTGAAGTGGACAAATTATCGAAAGCTGCTGCGTTACATTCACAGAGTAGCTATAAATATAAGCCACAGTTGAAGGTGCTGTCGCTTTAACGTATAACGTTTACGCGAGTCGTTTTAAAAAAAGGCCATTGCAAAAGCTTCAACCGATTGAAAAAGCTTTGTTATTTGTTCTTACCAGTTAGTTGTGCCTGATATTTCACGTTGTGACAGAAACACGCAAAGACTTGGAATTTCATCGAATCGAATCCAAATCGATGTGTAATCCCTCCAATCTCGGATTTGGAATGAAAGTCGACTCTTAAATTAATAGATTCACTTAGTACACTTTTTTTGTATGTGATATATTAAAAAAACAACAACAAGTATTTAGTTGTATTATTTGTTATAATCTTAAAGACGTTTACTCGGTTTATTGTTCACCCCGTCACACAATCCAAAAACATGTTAGTAGGTGAATTGAATTGCTTTGTGTGTGTGTGTGTGTGTGTGTGTGTGTGTGTGTGTGTGTGTGTGTGAGTATGTGTGCGCCTGCTCCGTGCGGGATTAGCACCTTTAAAGTGTGTTTTCATGTCATCACATGAGATAGTCAGGATAGAAAAAATAAAAACTCGAAAATGGTACCGCATTTTTATGGTCTTTTTATTTTACACCATGTTTTTGAATTGCTTAGAACAGCTCGTGTCTTAAAAAAGATTCTGTAAAGAAGTGAATTAAAAATACTGTGTATCATTGGTGTAAATGTGTTTGTCTTGTAATGGATTGCCAAACTGTTTTCCTGCACTTCACCCAATGGGCACTGGGATAGGCTTCAGTAGACCCCCACAACCCTACTTGGGTAAATGGCTTAGAAAATGAATGAATATATGAACTCTGATGTTTTAGTTCTTCTTTGTTTTCTCTTTATATGGCCTTACAGGGTAAACTGATCTCTGATGCTGCTAACAGAGAAAATGTATATTGTATTTTAGGGTGGAGACACTGAGGGAAGCAGCTCAAGCCATGGAGCAAGAAAGGGAGTGCCTTCTGGAAATGATTCAGTCTATCCAAAACAGCCAGGAAATGAGAACTATTTGTGATGGTAAGACTGCACATTTAAAGGTTTTTGTGATTTAAGTACAGTTGTGTAACTAGTGCCCTGAAACCCACCTTGTGCATTCTACAGGAGAACGAGAGGAACTCACGCTGACTGCTAGTAGGCTTATGGGTCGGGCCCTGACAGTTAAAGTATCTATAGAAACGATCCGAAGTGCACAGCAAGACGACGCACTAAGGAAAGCCACTGCCATCATTGACGAGATTGCATGTAACTTGCTGGGGGACATGGAGGATGCCAGAAAAAAGCTACAGGCTCTTCACGCTGCCTGTCTTACAGATGCACCACAGGTACCTATAGACCAGAAGTTCCAGAGCATCGTGATCAGTTGCGCCTTGGAAGATCAGAAGAAAATCAAGCACCGACTGGAGACGCTGATAAGGAACATGAATAATGCAGAGAGAACTATAAAGATGATGGATAACCAGCAGGTGGATGACACTAACAGTACAGGGGGGGAATGAGGGCACTGGATTTGGGACAGCACATCATTTGTAAAGGATCTATTGTACCTTTTTAACTCATTAAGCTGACTGCTTCCTTTGCTTCCCTCACCTTCTAATGATTATTTTATTCAAACTTTTTTTGTTGTTTTTCTTGTGGATTTTAGCACACAGTGTTATCAGTATTATATTTAATACACTACATTGTTTAAAGTATGTACACACCTTCCTGTTTTTTTTTTTAGCTTTTTAGGTAGTTAATAGGAAAACTTTCTGCAGACACAACACAACTGCTTTTGGAATGCTGACTGTGAGGTAGGTTTTCAAGTCATGTGCAGGCATAAAAACTGCATTTGAATACTGAAGACATGCCATTAGCAGATTTGGGGAGATTGGTTGTAATGAACTCTGTCTTTCTCATTGTGAGATCTCAATCAGAGAAGAGCATTTCAGGTGCTGGACAGATTCACCCAGGGAATGGTGCACACAATCACACACTATATAGGGGCAATTTTGATAAAAAAAAAAGGCTTTAAAGTGGCCAATTCCTTTCAAATCTATGTTTTTGGACTGTAGGAGGAAACCAGAGAAAACCCATACACACGGAAAACATGAAAACTCCACCAGGTTCAGGATTCGAACCTGGATCTCTGTGAACCATTTAGGGCATCTAGTTATTTATTCCTTTTATTCCTTCCATGTGATGACATTGAACTTAACAGATTATAACCTAATTTTAACAGAATATAGAACCATGTCATCTAAATGCACCAGTCACAAACAATTATATTTATATAGGAGCTATATTTATCTGTGTATCCATCAGTGCATACATATGTACTTTTAGGAGCTGCATATGCTGCAGAATGTCATTTGGACCACGTGTGTCATGCTTATGTAGAATTCCTTACATAGGTGTTAATGGACCCGGTGTAGAGCAGAGCTGGTCATATAACATGTATTAGGGTCTTAAGTATGGTTCCAGAGTTTGCATTAAATAGTTAGAACTGAATTTCTGTGTACGTTGAAAAAGAATGCCCATTCGTTCTTTATGGACCTTTGTAAAATATGCACCTTTTGGCAATACTATTCCATACAGTACCAGTCAAACATTTTGACCTCCTTCTTGCTCAATTGTCCATTTCATCCACTTATCTTATGGAAGAACTTTGTAATTTTACAAACTGTAATTTCTTTTCTTTTTTTGTTAGTCTCCTGTTGGTTCTCTGTTCTCTATTGGTCAGGACCTTCACAGAACAGAACATAATCTGGGTGGTGTGTGGGTTTCAGCACAGCAGTGCTGCTGAAGTTTTAAACTGATGCAGCTTGGTTAAATGATTATAGACATCCCCCTCTGATTCAACAGATTGTTAAACTATGGGATTTCTTTCTTTGGATGATAAACCAGACGTTAGTGGTGGAAGGCCTGACTACATAGGTGCTAAAGCTGAAGATTTCTACTAGCTGACTGGGGTAAGAGTGGGGGGTGAACGGAAAAGGAAAGCAGAAATGTAGATGCTAGAAAGCAGTGATTGTTGCATTTGTGATAGAGGAAGCAGCTGCAACCCATTGACAACAATGGCAGCATCAGGAACATTCACAGTGGACATGTAACAGTAGTTATTGCCTCATGGATGTAATTTGTAACAGTACATAATGGTTATTCATTCTCATTTAATGAGCACAGCACATAAATCAGCTTTGAGAAAGAAAAGCAATATTTTATTGTGAATGAATTACAGCAAAGACGGACAATTACAAGATGACACTCCTTGCAAAATACACGTTAGCGCACTGAAAATGCATTTTTAATTAGCATTGTAGACTGTTAATGTATTCGGCAATATTCATCTGTAAAGTCCAATGAATTTTAGCTACAATAAAGGCATCACCACTTGAAAAGAAATGCAGAACAACTAATAGCAATTAGAACAATAACGTATATTTAATAGTTAAAGATTGTAATTTTTTTTAAATAAATCTGCTGTCTACTTTTTTGTGACAAATAAAGTGCCTTGGTAGTGAAGTGATAATTATGCAGAATTATAAAATACAAAGAGCAAAATGTCAAAGAAAATCAGGTTTGTAAACATACTGCTGGTCATTGTGGTTACGCATCACGGATAAACATTTGTATATCCATGTTAAGTTTAAAAAAAAAAAAAAAAAATCATGCTGTGATGTTTCATACATAACCATAAACCCACAGAGATGAAATAGGTGGGTTCTTTTTCACGGATTGTAAATTTTATAAAAAGCAGCTGGTTGGCTGCTGTAAAGCTCACTTATTGGTCAGGACTGGTTTGAGTGGATGTTAAAGAATGGAGGGCACATGGCAGCATTAACAGAGAATACAGCTAAAGAACTGGTCACCCTCACACGACACTGACTGACTTATTGATCAAATTGAGTTAATCCAGAGATGGACTCCAGAAATCGTATATTTCTTTAAGTCAAGGCCAGGGGTCATCAGCATATACACTCACTAGACATTTTATTAGGTTTTTTTTTTCAATACGTATTTCACATTTTATTATGGACAAAACCACAGCACTGTGCTGTAGTGACACTGACATTGTGGTGGTGCGTTAATGTGCAAGCTGCTGGTGTAAGTAAGCTAGACAATACAGTGCTGAGGGTCGTGTCCTTTGTGTTAGTTGAAGATGGCTAGAAACATCAGCCTTACTGGCCACCTTGTAAACATTCTAGAAAAACCTAAAAGAGGAGCTGTGAAGTTTGTATTGTCCACTCATGGTGCACAATACAAACTTTACAGATTTTATATACGGTTTATAATCAGGGTCACCATGTCCTCAAACAACCAGCACATGAAACAGAGTGGAAACATAGTTTGAAAAAAGTTTTTTTTTTCTTTTACTTATCCTAAATATCAAATCAAGCACATTTTAATGCTATGGAATGATAGTTTTTGAGGAAATAAACAATTAGGAGTGTCTACCTCAAAAAAAAAAAAAAAAAAAAAAAAAAAAACCTAAAGTCGTCGTCTTAACGATACTTAGCGCGTCCCAAATAACCCGCCATCTGGTGGTAAAGCAGTGTAACTGCAAATTCATTACAGCAAACAAACGTTTTGTTCATTCTAAAAGATCTGCTAAAAGAGCGGACATGATTCTTCATTTAAACTATAAACAGAGTAATGTATATGTTATAAAATTTTTGCACTTCTGTTGGTCATCAAATGTTAAAGTCAGCATTATTTAATAAAGCTGATGTAATATAGTGATGACCCCTGGTTGTTTAAGAACAATGCCAATGAGCAACAAAAAACAAATTTAGGTGTTGATTGCAGTGTATTGCCAAGAAAATGCAATTCCAGTAGTCATACACCACATTAATCACTGGTTATTTAAATGATTTGTAACCGGGGCCACATGCTTTAATATTTATTCACCGCTATAAAAACATACATGTGAATAGATTAGATATATCATCTAATATGCAACAGAATAAAGAGAAAACTTAAGTGTATTATAATATGTCTGCTTAGGATTTCTGTTGTGCTGTTAGTAAGTTTTAAGCTAAATTAAGGAGGATGTTTACCCAAATGTAAAGTAGCTTTACACTAAATCAAAAGTGTTCAGATTAGGTATAAATCATGTTAACAGGCTCGAGATGAAGTTTACTAGCAGCAGAATAGATTTTTGTTGGATTTAACAAGATTGGACATTAAAAAACTCCTGTTAAAACAATACATTTCCTTATAATATGTACATCTGTTACAAGTATTTAAACTTGAAAAACATTTTGGCACAATGTTAAATGCTAGGGCTTTACTTTCTTATACAAAAATACCTTTGAGAACAAAGAATTAAAATATTAGACTAGTCACATTTTAGTGTATTTTAAGACATCTAAGAATGATGGCTGTGGAAACCCAACACTGAACACCGTAACAGTCCAACATAACCATGATTTAAAAATCAGTGTTAGTCTTACCCTGCTCACAAAACATAAAGCACATTAGTTACACACTACACCTTTGACCTACTTACATAAAATTATAAAGCATTCATTCAAAACTAAGCTAGTTACAATCTTAAGCAAGGCATCTGTAACGGTTTGCTCCCAATTTTACTGATTGTAAACAATCGCAATGAGACTGTAGTGTCACATGACTGAGTGCGCATAATCATTTTACAAGACTGAGTTCCGATTTTTGCAGAAGCAAGATTAAGATTTTAAATCAAAAGCATGTGAGATTTGTACTGTTCAATTCAGACATGTCACAACTGTGTGCTAAATAATTGAAGTAATTAGTGAAGAAAAGTCGTGTATCTGTTCTTGTGTGTGGAAGGGGCCACAGGTTACCAAATCATTAGGTGTGACTGAAAATGACTTGCACACAGCAGAGAGGAAGTGTTTCCCCAAATTACAATACATTCAGCCTTAGTTCTATGACCAGACCCGAAGTGAGAGTCATCCAAAGCCACTGGAACATCGAACAAGTAAAAGTCCTTGTCAGTCAGATTATTTGTCAGTCAAGTTTGTCAGTCAGATTATTCATTCATTCTCTCTGGCTTAGTGTCAGAATAATCAAGGCATACCACAGGACAGGAAACTGCCTAAAGAAGTCTGCAGCTACCAAAAGGGATTTTATTTTTCTTGGTTCTCTGTTTGTTCGGTCGCAGGTTGATGACTTCCCGGCCATTGAGGTCGTTAGTGTTCTGGTGGGGGTGGTTTCCACTGCCCATGTTAAATACACCTAAAAATGTGAAAGATAGACAGGTTTTATAAAACATGTAGTTCCGGTTCTTAAACCTGATCGCCTGAGCTGTTAGTCAAGCCGTGACATTATTGACGATAATAAATGTGTGTTACATACATACATACACACACACATTATATATATATATATATATATATATATATATATATATATATATATATATATATATATATATATATATATATATATATAAATAAATTCATTCATTATCTTCCGCTTTTTCCCTATATTAGGGTCGTGGGAGGGGGGGGGGGTCCCCATGCCCATCCAGGGGAGAACGTTTCGGGCGCTGGGCAGATACACCCAAGACAGGGCGCCAATCTATCTCTGGGCACACACCCACTCACACAGACACACTCTATGGGGCAATTAGGAAAACTCAATTGACTTGATCCATGTTTTTGGACTGTGGGAGGAAACCGGAGAACCCGGAGGAAACCCACGCGAACACCGGGAAGAACATGGAAATCACCCAGATGGGGATTCGAACCGGGAATCCCTAGTGCTGAGAGGTGAACGTGCTAACCACTAAGTCACCGTGCCGCCCATTTATATATATATATATATATATATAAAAATACAAATAGCGCACACATATAAATGTACAAACATATGTGAATTTGTTACTGCTAAACAAATGCCTCTTATTAAAATGTTGTAAAAACAAAAAAAAACCTTTAGAACCAGAAAGGTAATGTGTTAATAATAATAACAACAACAAGTTAAATTCATATAGTGCCTTTCAAGAATTGAAGGAAGCTGAAATGAACAATAACAGATAAAAATTATTAAATATTATAAAACATTTCTGGTTTAATGCTGACAATGTTCACACAAAATTATCACAACATATGTTCCCTAAAGTATTTAGGATTTTGTGAAGATTATGACTATGGAATGGATAGTGCGTTATTTATTGTAAGACTTTGCATTTTATGAGCAGAGCTAAAAGAAACCTGTGAAACTCTTTGCTATTGATGTGAAAGTATTACTTACCATTTAAAAAAATACCTTTCAAAATGTATAATGTATTTAAGTAAAAAGTTACTAAATAAGTTCATAAAAAAAATATTTAGAAAATTATTCACACCATAGTCATTCAACACACAAATTCACACCGCAACATTATGACTTACCAATTTTATTGCTTGATGTGTGATTTACTTCTGGGTCTTCAGCTTTCTGTTGCTTAAGTCGTTGCAGGTATTTCTCAGCCAGATATTAAAACTAAATAAAGAACAAAGGCACTATTAATATAATTCAATAAAACATGGACAAGAAGAAGAATATCATTAATTTTGTATTGATGGAAGTAACTGCTGTCATTAACGTTATTAAAAGACTTTGTTTTCTTCTAATTTAACAGCATCAACACTCCCATTGCTGTTGAATGAGACCATAAGCTGATATGTGCTTTCTCAGGCACACATGCAACTTTTAGGTAATGTAAGTTGTTGTTATACGAAGCATAATTTCCTGGGCTTTTATCATATGATGCAACATCACAATCCGAGCCAAAGACTCATGTGGGAATGTGATAACGCTGTTTAAGTTGCGCTATCATCACCATGCAATGCACCTTCATTGACGTTGAGATCCTCTTTCACTGAGGCCCGATAAAACCTCAACTTGAGTTTCTTGGCAAGTCCCTCTGCTTCCTCACTTAAACAGTAAGAATATTAAACACATGGTTACCAACAGTGGTTTACACAAACCTGCTACACTGCAATTGTATATTAATTAGCCTGGCTTACTTTTTTATGACCGTGTCATCCAAGAGGTCAATTTTGTTTTGCACAAGAACAGTGGGAATGTCACCGACTTCTGTCTCCACCTTCTCCCTCCAGTTACAGATAGCCTCAAATGACTCTCTGTCTGTAGTGGAAAACACCAGCACACAGGCCTGGGCACCTATAATTCAGATACAAATATTTCTTCCTCAAAAGTCAATTATAGTTAAAGGCTGGAGGGAAAAAAAATACATATACACACACACACACATATATATATATACATATATATACATATATGTACATATATCCTTTCAAATCTATGTTTTTGGACTGTAGGAGGAAACCAGAGAAAACCCATACACACGGAAAACATGAAAACTCCACCAGGTTCAGGATTCGAACCTGGATCTCTGTGAACCATTTAGGGCATCTAGTTATTTATTCCTTTTATTCCTTCCATGTGATGACATTGAACTTAACAGATTATAACCTAATTTTAACAGAATATAGAACCATGTCATCTAAATGCACCAGTCACAAACAATTATATTTATATAGGAGCTATATTTATCTGTGTATCCATCAGTGCATACATATGTACTTTTAGGAGCTGCATATGCTGCAGAATGTCATTTGGACCACGTGTGTCATGCTTATGTAGAATTCCTTACATAGGTGTTAATGGACCCGGTGTAGAGCAGAGCTGGTCATATAACATGTATTAGGGTCTTAAGTATGGTTCCAGAGTTTGCATTAAATAGTTAGAACTGAATTTCTGTGTACGTTGAAAAAGAATGCCCATTCGTTCTTTATGGACCTTTGTAAAATATGCACCTTTTGGCAATACTATTCCATACAGTACCAGTCAAACATTTTGACCTCCTTCTTGCTCAATTGTCCATTTCATCCACTTATCTTATGGAAGAACTTTGTAATTTTACAAACTGTAATTTCTTTTCTTTTTTTGTTAGTCTCCTGTTGGTTCTCTGTTCTCTATTGGTCAGGACCTTCACAGAACAGAACATAATCTGGGTGGTGTGTGGGTTTCAGCACAGCAGTGCTGCTGAAGTTTTAAACTGATGCAGCTTGGTTAAATGATTATAGACATCCCCCTCTGATTCAACAGATTGTTAAACTATGGGATTTCTTTCTTTGGATGATAAACCAGACGTTAGTGGTGGAAGGCCTGACTACATAGGTGCTAAAGCTGAAGATTTCTACTAGCTGACTGGGGTAAGAGTGGGGGGTGAACGGAAAAGGAAAGCAGAAATGTAGATGCTAGAAAGCAGTGATTGTTGCATTTGTGATAGAGGAAGCAGCTGCAACCCATTGACAACAATGGCAGCATCAGGAACATTCACAGTGGACATGTAACAGTAGTTATTGCCTCATGGATGTAATTTGTAACAGTACATAATGGTTATTCATTCTCATTTAATGAGCACAGCACATAAATCAGCTTTGAGAAAGAAAAGCAATATTTTATTGTGAATGAATTACAGCAAAGACGGACAATTACAAGATGACACTCCTTGCAAAATACACGTTAGCGCACTGAAAATGCATTTTTAATTAGCATTGTAGACTGTTAATGTATTCGGCAATATTCATCTGTAAAGTCCAATGAATTTTAGCTACAATAAAGGCATCACCACTTGAAAAGAAATGCAGAACAACTAATAGCAATTAGAACAATAACGTATATTTAATAGTTAAAGATTGTAATTTTTTTTAAATAAATCTGCTGTCTACTTTTTTGTGACAAATAAAGTGCCTTGGTAGTGAAGTGATAATTATGCAGAATTATAAAATACAAAGAGCAAAATGTCAAAGAAAATCAGGTTTGTAAACATACTGCTGGTCATTGTGGTTACGCATCACGGATAAACATTTGTATATCCATGTTAAGTTTAAAAAAAAAAAAAAAAAATCATGCTGTGATGTTTCATACATAACCATAAACCCACAGAGATGAAATAGGTGGGTTCTTTTTCACGGATTGTAAATTTTATAAAAAGCAGCTGGTTGGCTGCTGTAAAGCTCACTTATTGGTCAGGACTGGTTTGAGTGGATGTTAAAGAATGGAGGGCACATGGCAGCATTAACAGAGAATACAGCTAAAGAACTGGTCACCCTCACACGACACTGACTGACTTATTGATCAAATTGAGTTAATCCAGAGATGGACTCCAGAAATCGTATATTTCTTTAAGTCAAGGCCAGGGGTCATCAGCATATACACTCACTAGACATTTTATTAGGTTTTTTTTTTCAATACGTATTTCACATTTTATTATGGACAAAACCACAGCACTGTGCTGTAGTGACACTGACATTGTGGTGGTGCGTTAATGTGCAAGCTGCTGGTGTAAGTAAGCTAGACAATACAGTGCTGAGGGTCGTGTCCTTTGTGTTAGTTGAAGATGGCTAGAAACATCAGCCTTACTGGCCACCTTGTAAACATTCTAGAAAAACCTAAAAGAGGAGCTGTGAAGTTTGTATTGTCCACTCATGGTGCACAATACAAACTTTACAGATTTTATATACGGTTTATAATCAGGGTCACCATGTCCTCAAACAACCAGCACATGAAACAGAGTGGAAACATAGTTTGAAAAAAGTTTTTTTTTTCTTTTACTTATCCTAAATATCAAATCAAGCACATTTTAATGCTATGGAATGATAGTTTTTGAGGAAATAAACAATTAGGAGTGTCTACCTCAAAAAAAAAAAAAAAAAAAAAAAAAAAAAAAAAAAAAAAAAAACCTAAAGTCGTCGTCTTAACGATACTTAGCGCGTCCCAAATAACCCGCCATCTGGTGGTAAAGCAGTGTAACTGCAAATTCATTACAGCAAACAAACGTTTTGTTCATTCTAAAAGATCTGCTAAAAGAGCGGACATGATTCTTCATTTAAACTATAAACAGAGTAATGTATATGTTATAAAATTTTTGCACTTCTGTTGGTCATCAAATGTTAAAGTCAGCATTATTTAATAAAGCTGATGTAATATAGTGATGACCCCTGGTTGTTTAAGAACAATGCCAATGAGCAACAAAAACAAATTTAGGTGTTGATTGCAGTGTATTGCCAAGAAAATGCAATTCCAGTAGTCATACACCACATTAATCACTGGTTATTTAAATGATTTGTAACCGGGGCCACATGCTTTAATATTTATTCACCGCTATAAAAACATACATGTGAATAGATTAGATATATCATCTAATATGCAACAGAATAAAGAGAAAACTTAAGTGTATTATAATATGTCTGCTTAGGATTTCTGTTGTGCTGTTAGTAAGTTTTAAGCTAAATTAAGGAGGATGTTTACCCAAATGTAAAGTAGCTTTACACTAAATCAAAAGTGTTCAGATTAGGTATAAATCATGTTAACAGGCTCGAGATGAAGTTTACTAGCAGCAGAATAGATTTTTGTTGGATTTAACAAGATTGGACATTAAAAAACTCCTGTTAAAACAATACATTTCCTTATAATATGTACATCTGTTACAAGTATTTAAACTTGAAAAACATTTTGGCACAATGTTAAATGCTAGGGCTTTACTTTCTTATACAAAAATACCTTTGAGAACAAAGAATTAAAATATTAGACTAGTCACATTTTAGTGTATTTTAAGACATCTAAGAATGATGGCTGTGGAAACCCAACACTGAACACCGTAACAGTCCAACATAACCATGATTTAAAAATCAGTGTTAGTCTTACCCTGCTCACAAAACATAAAGCACATTAGTTACACACTACACCTTTGACCTACTTACATAAAATTATAAAGCATTCATTCAAAACTAAGCTAGTTACAATCTTAAGCAAGGCATCTGTAACGGTTTGCTCCCAATTTTACTGATTGTAAACAATCGCAATGAGACTGTAGTGTCACATGACTGAGTGCGCATAATCATTTTACAAGACTGAGTTCCGATTTTTGCAGAAGCAAGATTAAGATTTTAAATCAAAAGCATGTGAGATTTGTACTGTTCAATTCAGACATGTCACAACTGTGTGCTAAATAATTGAAGTAATTAGTGAAGAAAAGTCGTGTATCTGTTCTTGTGTGTGGAAGGGGCCACAGGTTACCAAATCATTAGGTGTGACTGAAAATGACTTGCACACAGCAGAGAGGAAGTGTTTCCCCAAATTACAATACATTCAGCCTTAGTTCTATGACCAGACCCGAAGTGAGAGTCATCCAAAGCCACTGGAACATCGAACAAGTAAAAGTCCTTGTCAGTCAGATTATTTGTCAGTCAAGTTTGTCAGTCAGATTATTCATTCATTCTCTCTGGCTTAGTGTCAGAATAATCAAGGCATACCACAGGACAGGAAACTGCCTAAAGAAGTCTGCAGCTACCAAAAGGGATTTTATTTTTCTTGGTTCTCTGTTTGTTCGGTCGCAGGTTGATGACTTCCCGGCCATTGAGGTCGTTAGTGTTCTGGTGGGGGTGGTTTCCACTGCCCATGTTAAATACACCTAAAAATGTGAAAGATAGACAGGTTTTATAAAACATGTAGTTCCGGTTCTTAAACCTGATCGCCTGAGCTGTTAGTCAAGCCGTGACATTATTGACGATAATAAATGTGTGTTACATACATACATACACACACACATATATATATATATATATATATATATATATATATATATATATATATATATATATATATATATATATATATATATATATATATATATAAATAAATTCATTCATTATCTTCCGCTTTTTCCCTATATTAGGGTCGTGGGAGGGGGGGGGGGGTCCCCATGCCCATCCAGGGGAGAACGTTTCGGGCGCTGGGCAGATACACCCAAGACAGGGCGCCAATCTATCTCTGGGCACACACCCACTCACACAGACACACTCTATGGGGCAATTAGGAAAACTCAATTGACTTGATCCATGTTTTTGGACTGTGGGAGGAAACCGGAGAACCCGGAGGAAACCCACGCGAACACCGGGAAGAACATGGAAATCACCCAGATGGGGATTCGAACCGGGAATCCCTAGTGCTGAGAGGTGAACGTGCTAACCACTAAGTCACCGTGCCGCCCATTTATATATATATATATATATATATAAAAATACAAATAGCGCACACATATAAATGTACAAACATATGTGAATTTGTTACTGCTAAACAAATGCCTCTTATTAAAATGTTGTAAAAACAAAAAAAACCTTTAGAACCAGAAAGGTAATGTGTTAATAATAATAACAACAACAAGTTAAATTCATATAGTGCCTTTCAAGAATTGAAGGAAGCTGAAATGAACAATAACAGATAAAAATTATTAAATATTATAAAACATTTCTGGTTTAATGCTGACAATGTTCACACAAAATTATCACAACATATGTTCCCTAAAGTATTTAGGATTTTGTGAAGATTATGACTATGGAATGGATAGTGCGTTATTTATTGTAAGACTTTGCATTTTATGAGCAGAGCTAAAAGAAACCTGTGAAACTCTTTGCTATTGATGTGAAAGTATTACTTACCATTTAAAAAAATACCTTTCAAAATGTATAATGTATTTAAGTAAAAAGTTACTAAATAAGTTCATAAAAAAAATATTTAGAAAATTATTCACACCATAGTCATTCAACACACAAATTCACACCGCAACATTATGACTTACCAATTTTATTGCTTGATGTGTGATTTACTTCTGGGTCTTCAGCTTTCTGTTGCTTAAGTCGTTGCAGGTATTTCTCAGCCAGATATTTAAAAACTAAATAAAGAACAAAGGCACTATTAATATAATTCAATAAAACATGGACAAGAAGAAGAATATCATTAATTTTGTATTGATGGAAGTAACTGCTGTCATTAACGTTATTAAAAGACTTTGTTTTCTTCTAATTTAACAGCATCAACACTCCCATTGCTGTTGAATGAGACCATAAGCTGATATGTGCTTTCTCAGGCACACATGCAACTTTTAGGTAATGTAAGTTGTTGTTATACGAAGCATAATTTCCTGGGCTTTTATCATATGATGCAACATCACAATCCGAGCCAAAGACTCATGTGGGAATGTGATAACGCTGTTTAAGTTGCGCTATCATCACCATGCAATGCACCTTCATTGACGTTGAGATCCTCTTTCACTGAGGCCCGATAAAACCTCAACTTGAGTTTCTTGGCAAGTCCCTCTGCTTCCTCACTTAAACAGTAAGAATATTAAACACATGGTTACCAACAGTGGTTTACACAAACCTGCTACACTGCAATTGTATATTAATTAGCCTGGCTTACTTTTTTATGACCGTGTCATCCAAGAGGTCAATTTTGTTTTGCACAAGAACAGTGGGAATGTCACCGACTTCTGTCTCCACCTTCTCCCTCCAGTTACAGATAGCCTCAAATGACTCTCTGTCTGTAGTGGAAAACACCAGCACACAGGCCTGGGCACCTATAATTCAGATACAAATATTTCTTCCTCAAAAGTCAATTATAGTTAAAGGCTGGAGGGAAAAAAAATACATATACACACACACACACATATATATATATATATACATATATATACATATATATATATATATATATATATATATATATATATATATATATATATATATATATATATATACACATATACATATATATATATATATATATATATATATATATATATATATATATATATAATAGTATATATATAGTAAACCAGAATCACATTAGAGGATTAAACATTAGAACTCGCACACTATCTCACACACTATCTCACTAATAGCTCACACACTATCTGTAACAGATAGTGATGTCAAATGCAGCTATAAAAGTACACTACCTAGCCAAAAAAAATTCTCCACCAAAAATTGCTTCGGCAATGTCCAAGATTTATTTCCTTCCTGTATTGCATTAATTTTTCACCAAGATCTTGCATCGAAGAGTCTGATTGTTCTGCAAAGCCTTCTCCATCCCAATGATTCTCAATGGGTCTGGACCATGTGGTGGCCAATCGATGTGCAAGAATGAGGTCTCATGCTCCCTAAACCACTTTAACAATTTGAGCCCAGTGAATCCTGGCATTGTCATCTTGGAATATGCCCATACCTTCAGGAAAGAAGAAGTCTATTAATGGAATAAGCTGGTTATTCAGTATATTCATGTAGTCAGCTGACCTCATTCTTTGAGCATATACTGTTGCTGAACCTAGACCTGATCAATTGCAGAAACCATGGATAATGGCATTGCCTCCACAGGCTTGAACAGTAGGCACTAAGCATGATGTGCATCACTTCACCTGCCTCTCTTCATACTCTGATGCAACCATCACTCTGGAACAGGTTAAATCTGGACTCATCAGACCACCTGACCTACTTCAATTGCTTTTTATGCTCCTTAGCAAACTAAAGCCTTTCTTTCTGGTTATCCTTACTTAATATTGGTTTTCGTAAGACTACACAGCTGTTCAGTCCCAATCCTTTGAGTGCCATTCGCAGTGTGCATGTGGAAATTCTCTTACTGTCACTATTAAACATAACCGAGTTCTTCTGTTGTTGTTTTCACCAAACATTTAAGTGATTATTCAGGATTTTTTGCGACCACATTTCCTCCTCGAAGACAATGAGTCCCCACCATCCATCCAGTTTTTAATGATGCGTTAGACAGTTCTCAACCCAATTTCAATCATTTCTGAAATCTCCTTAGATGTTTTCTCTGCTTGATGCATGCCAGTAATTCAACCCTTCTCAAACAGACTAACATCTTGTCCACGACCATGGGATGTGTCTTTCGACATGGTTTTTTAAGCAGAAAGATAATCATTCATGCAGTAATTATCCAATAGGAGGCTCGTACCGTTTTGCCAAGTTACATCCAGGTAGCGACTATTTGTTTTGGCCAGGTAGTGTATATTACTGTTCAGCAGTATGGCATAAAAATCCACCTTATAAACTGACCATCTTTGTAGTCAACTTACTTTTGATATAAATGTAAATTATTCCAATGCATTTGTAAGTTGTGACTTAGATTTTTGTTACTGATCTTACCTCTATAATAGGCCTTAGTGATGGCATCAAACTCCTCCTGCCCCGCAGTGTCCCACAACATTAATCGCACATCCTCATCATTTAATCTAAAACACAAAAATTGTCTTTAAATTGTGCAAATAAGACAAGGAATATAAATTTGAAATATAAAAAAATATTTTTAAATTCTATTTAAATTTCAGAAGGAATCAAGAATATCGACTGGAAGGCAGTTCATATTAAAGATATCTTTTTTAAAATCTACAAAAAAAAAAAAAAAAAAAAAAAAAAACACTTCTTACTACACTAGAAAAAAAAATGCAAGCTGAAACTGATTAGAATTAAACAAATGTCTTCCACACCACTATAACATTATAGAAGTTATGAATTTACAGTGGGGCTTAAATTTGTGAACTTTTTCTTGATTTTATCGTTAATTTACCATAAAGTCCAATAGGGTGTAAAGAATCAGACAAAAACACAGCATTTGATCAGATAGTTATTGAGAAAAACCATTGTATATTACATACATGCAGGTGGCAAAAGTATATGAACCTTTGCTTTCAGAGCCTGGTGTGAGTCCCTTATACAGCAATAACTACAACTAAACAATCCTGGTACATTGTCTGGAGGACTTGCAGCCCATACCTTTGTACAAAACATTTATAATGTTATGGTTGTAGGTTTCCTGCCAGGAACTGCTTCATTCTTCTTTATCCTTTCTTGGCAGAACAACATTTGCACTTGGGTCATTGTCTTGCTACGCCACCCACATTCTTTTAATATGAAATTTCGAGATCCTTTAATGTCTTTCATAATTTGCTGATCATCTCATCTCATATGTGGGGGCAATAGGCAAGGACACCCAGGACAGTGTGCCAATTCTTCGCTGGACTCACACAGTTTCAGGGAGAACATGGAAACTCCACCCATTCACCAAGGGATTCAAACCTGGATCCCCAGCGCTGAGAGACAAATGTGCTAAGCTTCGTGCCAGCCTACAATTTGCTAACATAATTCTGAAAAAAAAATGCACTAATGATGACCATTGTGGCCCAGATGCAGTACAATAAGTAGTTAATAAATAACATGGACACTTCCACCACCACTTCCCACCACCAAGGATGAGATTTGTATCCAGGAATGCAGTCCATTTTTCTGTTCTCTGCGCTGCATGATTTCTTTACAGTAATGCACGCTTCACTCTTGCCTCATTGTTTTAATAAAATTAAAGGAAATCAATTTTAAGGTTCAGTTTATCTTGAGCAGAAAGCATCGGTTTTTAAAATGACTTCTGTACACAATTCTGTACAACACAGGGCCATGATCATTTTAAAAAGTGTAAGCAAAGAGGATTCATATAAAAAGCAGGAATGATTGGAAACACAGGTATCTGCTGTGAAAAACACTGGAAACCACAGCTCATAATGAGATAATGACATGATTAAACAAACAGAACACTAAAGCACACTTACACTATTTGTCTTTCCAAGAAGTCAACTCCTATGGTCTTCTTGTAATCCTTGGTAAAGATGCCTTTGCAGTATCTCTGAATCATACTAGACTTGCCCACAGCACCATTGCCCACCACCACCACCTTAATAGCCACTTCCATATCCTCTTCCAACATGGCTGCAAGATTGGGTGGAGAATTGAGTCTCGCGGATTGATGGCGGAGTCACTTAAAGTCTTCCGGGCTGCAAAAAGAAAAAGTGGTTAAGGTTACAGTTTCAGTGCCAAGATGCAAAAATACCAGTCTCTTCCAATACCCTTATACAGGTCCAGAAACAGGATTTTTATAAGAATCAATTTTACACGTATATGTAAAATTGATTCTTATACTTATAAAATTATTAAAATTGATTCTTTGACTGTGAAACCTTTAGTTTCTAGCATTTTATTTCTAATGACTCGAGTCTTTACATAGAGCAAATACTTATAACACAGTACATCACTGTGGGATGACTTATAGGTGGTATTTGATGGTTTGTAATAAAACCATATTAATGTCACAATTTAAGTGAAAATGTAATTTACAATCATTTGAATGTTTTAATTATACATGGAAGATAAAAATTAAAATTCACCAACTCGATTTACATTTGAAGTTTGATAGACTTCTGTCAATGTTGTTTACACGTTTTCCTTATTTTAAACAATTTCAACATTACATACGATTATGCAACTATGGTGTCAAAATAATATCTTATTTACCTCAGTTTCACTCAATGACAATATGTTCATAATTTTCAAGCTCATAAATCATGCATTAAAAGCTGAACAAGTCAAATTACAATTCTGACCCAGTTATCGCATGACCATGTGAAACATGACAATTCAAATTGAATTATTTAAAATAATTAAATTAAAGCTTATTAAACACAATGACATATTTGTGTAAATGGAATATTGATAGAAATCTACCAAAGTACAAATGTGAGGGAAATAAATTTTAATCTAAAAAAAAAAAAAAAAAAAAAAAAAAAAACTAACATGCATGATTGGAATATTTAAATATTAAATGCAAACTCTGGATTTTGCATAGAACATTTTAATTTTTATACAGATATGCTTCCATGGTGTTTAAGAGGTGGTATCTACTCAGTTTTTTACTACACTGACAAAAGGATGGGACAACTCCAAGAGACAAGGAGACACTGGGGAGACCACACTGCTTGCATATTAGGTAACATTACAAAAGCTTTTCGCCTCCCGTCTCTTGAAAACGTAACAAAATACAGAAGGACTGCCGATTCAACAACAAACAACTCTTCACTCAAATCTTCCCCTGCCAATATTTTAGACATTAACTGTACCAGGTAAATCTGTTCATTACCGAGACCATTTCAATAATTGAGAGTAAAAAGTAAAAAGCAGATTTTGTCTTAAGATTATGAAGAGAATGTTTAGGAAATACAACTAAATGTGAACATAATTACTGTATCTGCTAAATGTTTCCCTGATGTAGACAGTTACTATGATGCAACAAGAGTGGTGAGTCATTTTATCACAACTGTAAACATGAACATCTCAACGTAAAAGCTTTGGTCTTAATTTTACATTTCTTTTTTTTTTAGTTACCATTGTACAAATTAACCTAAATTTTTTTTTGTGGCATATTAATCTAATAGAGAACTATTTTTCACAAGAAATGTGTTTTACTAAAGCACAGAATTTAAAAACACGCTTTGTCTTTTAATTTCTTTCATGCATCAAGTGATTTTTCTTTTGATTTTTCTTTTTCAATGTAGATTCATTGTCCCGCACCCCATGCGGTTTAGTGATAACAGCAGTGCTAGATGATTGGGGCCTGTGGGAATAAGTTCAACCCTTGGTTTGGTAAAAAAAAAAGTCCTACGAAATAAGACAAAGATGGGAGATTCCTGAAATCACTCTATGAAGTTCATGCACAACCGTGAAGTAACCCACTTCCATTTCATCAGAAATTCCCAATCCTAGTACAGCTTGCAACTGTTCATAGTTAAAACCTTTAAATATCTGTTGTTTGAATAAACATTCAAACCTACACATTTACATTTAATAGTTTAGAAGATGTTTTTATCCAAAACTTACAAATGAGAGAACCAGTACTACACATTTTCAAGATTCTACTTACTATAAGAAAAGACAGGGGCTTTAAAGAATTCTGCTAGTCACAACAAAAAGAATACATCTTTAAGTAAAATTTAATGAGCCAAGTGGCTTTGGGTAATTACACGTGGATGCACAAACTACAAAAATCTCATCCACACATTTTGCAAAATTAATCTATAATGTACCAATGAGGCGGCAGGTTGCCTCTTAGTGCTGGGAATCCAGATATGCTCACTTTTGTTAATGTAGTATAAATGACTTTTTAAATATAAATTATATATATAAATTATATAAATTATATATATAAATATAAATTATTTTTAAATTAAGGTGTTAATATTTTATGAATCAGCAATAAAAAGAACATGAACTGCAGGTATTCCAATGTTTTCTGTTACATTATTGCAGGTGTAAGACATAAAAGATAATCAAAAATGTAACAAAAAATAACTCAAGCTCTGGATTTCTTTATTTTACATTTCCAGTTTTGTAGAAAAAGTTTGGTGAAGGACCTTTATTGTTCCAAAATGACAGTTCCAAAGCCCTAGTGGCATACTAACATTAGAACATACTAACAGCAAAAACAGTAATCCTTTGGAATATTTTAATACTGTTTGTATGTGGTATGGTGGTGAAGCATTTAGCAATTCTGCCTTACTGCAAAAAGATCCTGGGTTTAACTCCCAGTTGGATGAACGTAGGTCATATTTTTTTGCATTGGCATGTCCTCCCTGTGCATGTGTTTTCTTCCTCATTCAAAGACATGTCGATTGGCAAATTGGAGATATTAAATTGCCCTAGCTATTAGTGGTGTACATAACAGAGCACTTGTTTAAAAAAAAATATTAAAAAGAGTGTGCCAAGCCTGAATAAATATGAGGGATACATGTAAAATTGTGCGAAGTTAAATGTGCGGATACCATAGACTGTAGTTGTTTTGCTATAGGTGTCTGTTGTGTGGTGTGGTTTCGAACTCCACTGAATGATGCATTATGATGCTCATGGACATATACATATGTTAATATAAAGACAATTATGTCTTCAACATAATTTTGTTCTTACTGTAATGTTGGTTTTAAAAGATTTTCATATTTGTACTTGGCATCAATAAAAGTAATATTGTGCATACCTAATCACAACTAATATAATTTGTCAGTGCTATAACGCTGACACAAGACAGCAGTTGAATTGTTTTACAAAAAACACTTTAAAAAAAAAATAAAAACCTCCATAAAACCATTCCATTTTTTATTCAGCAAGATGAAATAATATGAATTTTTTTGGCTAAAGGTCATGTTTCAACACTTGATCGATGATTTCCAACCCAAAATAATATTACAATGATATTTGCCAAAAAAAAAGCACATTTTCTCCTTTTTGACACACCCACCTTTAGGTTTCAAAACACTGGCAACATGGCACCCTACTACACTAGTATATACTGCATGCTACTTACTGTATATAGTATGCAGGGTGGTAACAAATTTTGACATACAACATGACATTTCTACACAATCACATTAACCTTGACATTTTTAAACTTTAATTTGAGCCAGCTGACCTGCATGTGGCGTCACACAATTACATTTAAGTACACAATTAAATTAAATGTACTTGACAAAAACAATCATTAAAATGCTTTATTCCAACCGAAATCGAGAACTTTATGGGTCTCTATGGAAAAAAAAACCTTGCACATTCTAAAACGGATTGTTATGAGGTGTGTTGAGGGCTTGATCCTGACACTAAGCAACACGTAACCAGGGAAGCGTGTATGATCTAATGATATACAACATGGGAGTTGAGAGGGACCGAGGGACTGCACTTCGACATGTGAGAATATAAAGTGGTGGATGAATTAACAAAGCAAATGTAATAATGTGTACATGTTGTTTAAGTGTGAGATTCTGCTCTGTGCGTTATTGATGTTGTTATTTGTCTGTAGAGGAGATGCATGCCGATATAAGTCAAAGCTTGAGAGCTAACGGCAGCACAGAGCCTGCAAAGTGATTAAAAAACTATACGGCAATCAACAGTAGGTAGAACAATTGTTGAAGTTAACTGTTACATGTTTATTATGGAGTGAGAGAGGGATAGAGAGGAAGAGAGAGACGGCGAGAGAGAAAGAGAGAGAGAGAGCTCAGAAAATACCGAGCTGCAGCGGCTCACCTGCGTCGGCGGTTAGCGGTTTTCCTCCAGCTAACGTTCATTATCTCATCTGAATGTATTAAACAACGCGGTGGTAGAATTGGAAGGAGCGCTACAGTGACCGAACAACAACTGTTGCTAATGAAAAACCTATGTGAATAAATGAGTGAGCCCTCAGCCGCCAGCTGTTACTGACTTCTCTCTCTAGCCGCATTCAACAGCATTATTCTGGAAAAAGGTCCATATGATACGCCTTCGTCTTTTTACCACCCGTATTGGTAAACCCCTCCTCTTCATATAGGGATTGGCTAATAGTTCGCGTTTGGCCAGACTTGGATAGCCGAACATCCAATCGCTGAACGGCTTGCGCTGTCTCGAAGAAATGGGCGGGGTTGTACGAAATACGGGCGGGGGGAGCTAGGATTGCCTCGCCAACGAGTCTGCTACTAAATGCGCATGCGTAACCTTTTTTGTTGTTTTTTTTAGTCACGCATGCGCTTGTTTAATGTTTCATACGAAGTTAGCTTCTGAAATGTGTGACGATGATGTCCATTCATTCATTATCTCCCGCTTTTATCCTCTACTAGGGTCGGTGGGGTTCCCCATGCCCATCCAGGGGAGAACGTCTCGGGCGCTGGGCAGATAGACCCAGGACAGGGCGCCAATCCATCGCTGGGCACACACTCACTCACACACACACACACACTCTATATGGGGCAATTTTGAGAATTCAATTGACTTGATCCATATTTTTGGACTGTGGGAGGAAACCGGAGAACCCGGAGGAAACCCACGCAGACACGGGGAGAACATGAAACCTCACCCAGATGGGGATTCGAACCGGGAATCCCTAGCGCTGAGAGGCGAACGTGCTAACCACTAAACCACCGTGCCGACGATGATGTCCAGTTAACTAAAAAAATTTAATTATATGTAAATATCAAATATGTAGTAATAGCAAATTTGTTACAAACTCAATAAAGTAATTTTAGACCTGGGCACACAACATATAACAGTTAATGGTGTGAGGTTTAAATCTGTTCTCCAAAAATGAACTGTAGAAATGTTTCTAACAAGTTACTGATTGTTGTCTACCACAGACATGATACATATCTTCATAACAGTATTAATGATATAACAAACTTACACTACCCAATCTTTGACCCAATACACAAGTTTATTCAAGCATTATGCAGTTTTATTATGTTAAAACACCAATAACCTGTTAACTCATTGCTTTTGAGCAATGAGTGGCCCTTATGTAATGTAGGATGGTAGCAAATGCCGACTGTAGTGCATTTCTTTCCGAAATACTGAGGGAAAGAGGTTGCCCTAAACTTTGTTCTGATAAATAAAATACTTAGATTAATACGTTTATTGGAAAGGGAAAACAGGCTGCTCAGCTAAAATTATCTCAAAAGTCTTAAAGGGGCAACCAAACATGAAAAATATGAAAGTAAGCATGGAATTACAGTAAATGGATTCAAGAATAGCCAAAATGGCAAGCTCACTTCCAGGAGAATAAAAGATCTTAAGTTACGAGTAAAAATTGTCAAGTTACCAGCAAAAACTCAATTCAACATCCCATTGTAATTAAATGCCTACAAATTAAAACTTGAAAACGAACACTGACTGGCTCAAAAATTGTGCAAAATTTTGTGTAATAATGAAATCAATATTGTTCTATTTTTGGTCTAGTAGTCCTATACTATATCTCAGAAGACCCAAACAATTTTATACAACTAAATATTAGTTAAATAATTGAAAGTACAAAGTAAAGTTTTTGCACACAGGGCTTTTTCCCTTCTTTTTTTGTTCTTTTTTGTTAATTAATGACTGTAAATCGTGATGTTTAAGTTTGTATTTTCCTAATTTTAATCAAAATTTTCTAAAGATAGATAATATCCTCATACTGAACTGAACATAGGTTTTAACAGAGGTGTGATTTCTTTGAGATGAGTGAAAATTGCCACCAACCTTTGCCAGAAGTGTATACTAATAGGCACACAGCCATGCTGTCAAAGTTTAATCATATTAGTCCTGTGTAACTGCCTACTGGAGCAGTTTATATTTTATGGTTCCTGCCTTTTTAAGAACATTGACAATGTTAATTTCCAAGGTTCCAAAGTTAGAATTAAGGGTTAGTTTATTAAGCGACATGTCGAGGAGCGACATGAAGCCTTATGCTCTCTTTGATATTTTTAATGAGCCAATGAAGTTTGTGTTCTGTTTGTATACTAATTTTGTTTACATAAAATTTATTACCTTTTCTAGTATTAAGGTGAATTGATATTTAATTGTGGTCAATTACAAAGTGAAAATGTAATTTCAAAATGTAAATTCGTGTGGTTAAACAAGCAAAGGATCATTTTTAAGATTAATAGTTTACAATGTAGAAATTG
This sequence comes from Corydoras sp. C115, assembly GCA_019802505.1. NCBI lineage: Eukaryota > Metazoa > Chordata > Actinopteri > Siluriformes > Callichthyidae > Corydoras > Corydoras sp. C115. The sequence goes on from JAFMOC010000007.1 coordinate 4,903,923, forward strand.
CTCATTGTACATCTGTTTATGTGATTTATGTTACAGTTCTTACAGTTGGGTGTAAGGTTATGTACACAGTTAAAGTACAATTCAAGAATAAACCTAATCAGTATTGGCAAAAATATTTGTGCGGTCAACTTTAAATCGGAAAGAGCTACAGTCCTGTGTTGTCACTGGCTACCAGTTAAGTTTCGCATCGAGTACATAATTTTAACAACATTCTACATAATCAGACTCCACAGTAACTCAGGGAGCTGATTCAATTTTATAAGCCAACACGCAAGCTCAGAACTCAAATTGCTGGTTTGCTTTTAGCTCCTAGAATAAATAAAATTACCGCTGGTGGAAGAGCATTACCATCACTAAAACAACCGTGTCTGAAATGTCTTTGCTTCTGGATATTTGACGACATATTGGGAGTTGGGTTACTAAAAAGTGGAAGCACTTACAAAATAATTAATTTACAAAATAATTTAATTTAATTAATTGCTGAGTGGTAAAGCATATAGGTCATTTAACGAAATAACATCCTATCTACTCATGGACTAAAGTTACAAATTTCCTCTGGCATTGACATCAAAACAACTGTACCAAGAACATCCTCAGGTAGACAGTGGTGCTTCTTTATTTGGGAGTTTGATAGATTAATCTTTTTTTTGACAAGACAATGTAGAATGTAATGCCAATTGTAGGGTTGATTTTTTTAATAGCTGGACTTGTCACCTTAGTTCCAGTGCAGGAAAATTACTGCAGTAAAAACACTTAAGTATATTAAGAGAACTTACAAATGAATGTCTTGCTGTAAATTTAAATCAGTTTAACATAATAGGAGATATCAAAACAATTAGTCCTATAATACACATAACATTTATTGATGTATTTACACAAAGGCTTTGTGTTTAACAAAAAGATTTATTTTATTGGGATGAACAAGAAATACACAAATATGCATGTGTCTTGATAGTAATGTGGTTATTTAGCAGATGCTTAATCCAGAATGACTTACATCATATACAGGATGATACAGCCCCCTGAAGGACCCACATTGGTAACCTTAGTAGACCTTGGATTTGAATACACATTCTTCAAATTGCCTGTAACATCCCTCACGGAGTTGTCACACCCCCAAAATTAATGAATAATAAAACATTTGTATATGAACATAATGAAGCAAGTTGGTATTCTGAAATGCACTTTCATTTAAAAAAACAAAAACAAACAAACAAACAAAAAAAACATAAGAAATGATGAAAAGAAAAAAAAAATAAAGATTTAAGGTGCAACAGATTGTTGTGAAAGTGCCGGAACACTTTGCTATATATACATAAGTGACAATTTAACAAAATAATGCTAAAAACTGAAGAGTTGGAAAAAAAGATTTGGTAGATTATTGTTAGATAGATACATGTAGGTTTTATTTAGAAGGCAAATAGAAATATTTTAAAGGCAAATACTCAAAACACTAAATATTCTCCTCACAGTCCAGTGGAACGTGGTTATACCACCTCCTGAAATGTTTTTTTTTGTTCAATAGTAATTGGAATTATTTCAGAAAAGAATTTTAAAACATAAAACTAATCATTGTTAAAAATGCAACAATAGTTGGTACAATTTGGGCATTTTTTTAAATCACTGCACTTGCAAGATGATATTACATTTTAGAGTATTTACAGTGAAATTGACATCAGTGAATGCTTACTGATTTAACTTAGTGCACATGCAAAATTATACATGACATATAATTAAATCCAGGCTTTTTCCACTTGCTTTCTCCAAAAACCTCGATGACTAGTTTTTTAAAGTTAAAAGCAGGTTCTAACAGTAAAGGAAGCCAGTAAGGTCCAGAAAAAGATCTATATTAATTTTAAGAACATTGCTCAGGTCAGGTTGTTCTTCAGAAGTGATTCATTTACATCCATCCATGCATTATGCTTATCTGGGTCCTGGTTGCAGGGGCAGCAGGCCAATTGAGAGACAATCTCTCCATTTTGTCCTGCTTTTTTCCCCGGGGTGTTCTCCCGGTTAAACATGCCCGGAACACCCCACCAGAAAGGCGTCCAGAAAACATCTGGACCTAACACTTGAACCACCTCAACTGGCTCCTCTCGATGTGGAGAAGCAGCGGCTGTACTCTGAGCCCCCTCCCGACTGACCAAAGTCCTTCCCTAGCTGAAAGAGAAAGCCCAGCCACTCTGCTGAGAAAACTCATTTCAGCCACTTATATTCCCAGAGTTAACGCAGAGTTCATGGCCATAAGTGAGGGTAGGAACAACGCTTCACCACAATGGACCGGAGCAGACTCCGAATCATTGCCATCGCTGCACCAACATCAACTACACCACTGTCAACCTCCAACTCCATCTTTCCCTCACTCTTGAACAAGATCTCGAGCTACTTAAGACTGCTTCACTTGAGGCAGGAACTCATATTTCATATCCACATTTAATTAGTATTAATTTAACATTTCATTTTGTAAATTGGGCGGCACGGCTTAGTGGTTAGCACGTTCGCCTCTCAGCGCTAGGGATTCCCGGTTTGAATCCCCATCTGGGTGGAGTTTCCATGTTCTCCCCGTGTCCGCGTGAGTTTCCTCCGGGTTCTCTGGTTTCCTCCCACAGTCCAAAAACATGGATCAAGTTAAATGAGTTCTCCAAATTGCCCCATGTAGAGTGTGTTTGTGTGCGTGTCTGTGTGTGCCCAGCGATAGATTGGCGCCCTGTCCTGGGTGTATCTGCCCAGCGCCAAAAACGTTCTTCCCTGGATGGGCATGGGGAACCCCACCGTGACCCTAATATAGGATAAAGCGGAAGATAATGAATGAATGAATTTTGTAAATTGATGATCTCATCACACTTTACAAGTGACATCAAAATTAGACAGTTGGTTTAAATCATTATGGTTATGATTACCAGAGCAAACTATCTATGCTCTCATAGAGAGAGGGGTGTTGATTGTAAATTTGATCAACTAGTAAGTAAGCAAGTATCTAGTTATCACACAATCTCCAATATATCTCTCTTACGCTCAAATAGCTTACACCCATTTTCTGACATTTCTTTCTGAGCTTAATCATGTGATTTAGCATAAGATGAATTAAAGGGAAAGCACAACGTGCATCAGAAGCTCACTTCAAAATTGCTTCCAGTTCAGTAGGTCATACAGGGAATTTTCACCCATTGATGATGCCCGATGTATAGTCGGACATAAAGTATGCGTTTTTGAACACAGCCAAAAATCGCACTTTAAATAGAAGCAGTATCTGGCTTCATGTGCTTCATAGACAGCATGTGATGGTCATGCTGATTGTTAGTGTTTTGCAAATTGGACTTAAAAAAAAGTGAACTATAAAACAAAGGAAACCTCAATGTCCCACAAGTACAGAAACAAACTGAGCTGCTAAACATTTAATGCATTATATTTGAATTAAAAATACTAAACCTGTACGAATCCACATGTAATCTAAGACCTTAAATAAAGACAACTGTACTATCCATAATATGGTTCAGTTTTAAGATAAATCACATTTAAATATATGCAAAACCTAGTTATGAATGCTTAAATGAATGCCTTTCATAATCCAATTTCAAAGAATGTAACATTTGTTCTGCTTTTTTAGCTGGACTTAATTGACAATAGGCAATTATAGATGTGTAACTGTTTTAAAACTTTTGCATTCCCAGCAATGACTTGACTTCCCAAACAAACAAAAAAAAGAATTATCAAACAGTAAAGTCAGCATCACTGTTTATGCCATTAGTGTCCACAAAACAGTCAACTGGTTTGCTGTGAACTAAAAAAAAACATCCGTTTTTTCATCCATACCATTTCGTTTCAGAGTGAAAAAAAAAATCTGCATAATAAAAGTTATGAGAATAACTACCACTTTTTAAATAAAGCCCATTAACAGCCAGAGGTTAAATGTAAAGTGGAAAGACTGGTAAGAATCTACATGAAAATGCAGTTTAATATTCAGCAGATGAAATTATTACCTGCATGGTTTTATTTACTGCCATCATCTACCGAGCCTTCCAGCAATGTTGACTACCAGACAATTGTATTGATTGTCAGGTTTGTACTCAGGTGCAAGTCTAAAGGCTTACAGGCCCCCGTTTTCCATACGCATCCACCAAATCTCCCTGACCTATATCTATGGTGAACTTACTACGGTCATATCCTGAAAAGCTGTTAGTGCCTTCAAAATCATCTTCTGTCATGTCTTCATGTTCCTGGTCTTCTGATGTTGAAGAAAAATCAATGGGCAAGTGAGTAACCTCATCAGTAGCAGGACTGAGTGGGCTGGAAGTGACTGTATCAGCAATCCTCAGTAGATTAGTTTCACTTACAGATAACACAGAAGACAGTGGTGGCCGTTCAGGTATGTTAACAGCATGATCCGTTTGATGTCCCTGCTAAGGTAAAGAAAGCTGCCATGTGACTTTAATATTAGCGATATAAATCATCTATAACAAAGTCTGAACACGAAACAACTAAACACAAAACGTCAAAATGTATAAAAAAAGACCCATAAATTGTACAAAATACACTATAGCTCACCAGCAGTTTGGAGAGAATTGGGCTGTAAGAGTCCTGTTGTAACAGCCTCTTGAAAAATGCAACTCCAATTACAATAAGGATCAGAATAATAGAAATAACACACACTACACCAGTGATAAGAGGTGTGATATCTGTAAATTAAACAAATAAGAGATTTTAAAGCAAAATGAGTATATGTAAATTAATACATATGGATATGTGGTAACTGCAATTTTCCCTGGGAATTCATGAAATATTCTTAATCTGAATTTTAATGTGTTCCTTTTAAATAAAATGTTAAAAAAATAAAAATATAAAAGGGTTTTTGTTAACGACTAAACCATATTAAACCAAAAATGCACAAAATGTATCAGCGACGGACCAGAAAGGTTTTCCTAGTCCCTCCACTCCAAAGCTTACTCATTAGCTCTTTAACATCAATTAATTCTGATGTGCTGAAATGAGAAAAATACTAAAATGTCAGGGTGAATGGAATAAGTGACCTTACCAGGATTGTGTGATTCTGTCACTTCACCACACACCACTCTGGAAACATTAGTTTGCAGGTTAGATCCATGCAAATGTAGATCGATGCAATGCCCATGAAGACTGTCATGGATGTTTATCACTGCCATGCACAACCTCTCATAATCATATGAACAGTCAAACTCGTCTTTTGTCTAAGAAATACAAACAGCTATGTAAGTAACTGCAACAGATTAGGAACACAGGGTAAATGGGACAAAATTCAAAAATAGTTAAACCAAAAGGTAAAAAAATACTTCTCAAAATAGCAAAGCTTGCTGGGTTAACACCACCATACAAAGATGAAGAGGATGGTAAGCATCCATGATTTTGTAGTGATTAGGTACACGATAAATACAAAGCACAACCATTTTTGACGCAAAAAGTCTCTGCTGCAAAAACACTTCTAGCCTCAAACAGGATGCTTTAATTATCGACATTTTGATCAGTTTGGCTTTGCAAAACATTATTTGAAAAGAAAAAAAGACAAAAAAACAGCAGAGCTACTTATAAACTTAAATAAATAATGTAACCCTAAACTAACTACATATTTATGACCTCTATGTGTGAATGACCTCAAAATTAGGTTCTCTCAAATTGCTGCAAATGAGACTACTTTTGTTCTGATCAAGAATAACAAGCATAAAAATTAAAAGTTTACATTATAAACAGGATGTAGTGGTGTGCTTTTATTGTATGCATGCATAAGTGTACACACACCTCTTTAATAGCTCTAAATGTCTACTCTTTGTTTTAGTATTTCACACATTTTAAGGCTATATTTGTTACAATAAGCCAATACAAAACAGAACAAAGCTGTCTTTGGGAAAAATGTAAATCATTTTAAAGCTAAGGGGTGGAAATTTCATAAACACTGGGCCATAGCAAGTACAAGTAAAGTTCTAAAATCAAGTTTGAAAAATGAAAAAGTGCAAAATAAAACAGAACAGATTAACTCCAGCATAACCCTGTATTTTTTTTGTTTTTCACGAATTCCAGTCTGATGTTCTGATTCTTTCCAGCAATCAACAGTTTGTATCTTATGCATGACTGACTTTTTCCTGAATTGAAGTTATTACCAGACAACGCAATTAGTATTTGTTAATCAAACAAAGTGGCCATAAGCAAACATAAAAAAATCTTTATTAAAATAAATAAGTCAGTTAATACACAAACTAAAATGTATTATCCTGAGTTTCCGACTTTCTCTAACTGCTGGATTTAGACTCATATTTCAAGTAGCTCTTTTTATCCTGATTTTATTCAGATTTAAAGTTGCCCTTCATTATAAAATATTTTTCGGTGGATGGTATTTTTCTTACCTCATTATATTGAACAATGAATAAAAACCCATCCTCAGGAGTTTCAACATTTTTAAAAAAATAAAAGGGACTGTAAAAAGTCACTTTTATTTTGTTTGGAAAGACAGAAATATTTAGAGGTGGAAAATCCACAAAACCTAGAAAAAACAGAAAGATAAGTAAAAGCATTAAATATATTTTAGGCACATAGATTTTCTTTTGGGAATCCTAAAAAGCAGGGACATTTGTAGGACTCTTATTTACAACTAAGCGAACTTCCACTATTTAGAATTTTTCTATGAGTCACTATTTTCTATGAGTCATTATTCACTCATCCATCCAGACACTCATTTGTGACAGTGAAGTTTGACAAGAGAACCCGATTCCCAAGTTCTGATCTAGTTCAGAAAAAAATTTATTGAATTGAATTATCCTATTGTGGAGGACACCTGCACATTTTTAAGTTTGTTACGCTATGTGAGGTGCGGCATTTGCCTAGAGAAGTTGGCACTTAATGGAATACAGTTTCCTCTACCAGTAAAATATCCCTCATGCTACAGGCTGCAAAAGACTAAAGCACAAATGAAGCCATGTCATGAAATCTTGTACTTTCTTTTCCAAATATATATATATTAATTTCATTTGTGAACCTCTGATGCTAAATTTGTGCTGATGGAGAAATCTGTTCATTTCTCATGAAGGTCTTTTGCAGTTAAACGGTTGTACAATTCACAAAGATGTAGGCATATGCTGGTTCATAATTGAAGTGAAATCTTCAGTTACAGAATATTCCGCTCAGTGCTAGACTACTCAATCAATAATGTAACATTACAATACTCCCAGGGGTTTTCCACCACTTCCCAAAAGTGTTGTGCCAGAACCAGTGTTGGTCTGGTGTCCAGATCTTTAGACCTATGTTCCATTTTTAAACCAGCTCATGCTTACATTAAGAGTCAAACTGCTGAACTTAGCTCCTAAATAACAGATTGTGGACAATCCTATTTAAGTTATTTAATTCTAACGTAAATTTTCAAAGCTGTTAATCTGGCTAATTTGTATGAAAAAAAAAACTATTCGAATAAATACAAATTGCAAGTTATTTATTATGTTCAAAACTGAAGCACACCAGTAATTATCAATTATAGCTTTGACTAATTAATATTAATTATGTAATATCAAATGTGCTAGTGACTAAATTTTGTTGTGATACCTGGTGTCTAGCAAAAAATTGTTTACTTTTCGGATTTGGTTATTTAATTTTTTGTTTGTTTCTTACAGCAGATTTAACATTGGAAATATTTGATTTTCAGTTTACAGAACATTAAATTCAACACCTTAATGGAAAAAAATATGATTCAGTAGTAATAAGTGTTGTTACTTACATGGATAGCTAAAGTACTGTTTGTTGTAGCTGAACTCAAAAGTTTCAGATAAACTTCTTTCAGATCCACTCAGTTCAGCTTCCACAGATACAGAGTATGAATCTTCAGTATCATTAGTGTACTTACTAATATCCAGAAAGGTTTCATTGGTTTGCAATACGACATTCCCACTAAAAAAAAGAGCCATTTCCAAATGAGCAACTGTGAACCTTTCCAATAATGAAGGTAAAGTTTATTATACAATAATAAGAAGCTAAGAATGTCACTTAAATAGTTTCTCTTCAATCAATAAAAGATAAGACTAAGTATAAGTAATTATTTCCTTTACATATACCAACAAAGTTTGTTTTCAGACAACAGGATTATCATGATACAGCCTACAGATAATCCTTTATTTTTGGGAAATTCACATTTCTCAGCAACAGAAGTGACAGTAATTGGGAAAAGTTATAGATACACTATTACTAGAAGTACTTTACAAAAGAAAAAATGTAATAAAAACAGAGCTCAGTAGAATAGAAAAAATAACTACTCAATTATGGCATATAATACAGTGGGATACAATATGAAAAACAGAATTGCACAGCAATAAAGTATTGCAAATATGATTAAAATTAAATGAAGTGTAAATTAACTGTATTGCACGTTAACAATAGGATACTTTGTCAGTTTGGAGGTGAGTGGTTACTGTGATCAATGCTAATTTTACAGTCTAACTGCAGCAGGAATAAAGGATCTGCGGAAACGCTCTTTACACACTTCGGATGACTTAGCCTGTCACTGAAGGCACTGCCCAGTGCCACTAAACTAGAGTCTCAAAGTTGGGGTGTGATTCATTGTCCATAAGAGTTGCTAGCTTGTTTAGCAGACAGAGACAGAGCTGGCTTTCCTAATGAGCTTGTCCAGTCTGTTCCTGTCTGCATTTGTGATGCTGCTGTCCCTGCACACCACTCCAAAAAATAAGGCGGATGCCACCACTGTGTCGAAAAAGGTCCTAAGAAGTGGCCCCTGCACCCCAAATGACCTTAATTGCCTCAGCAGATATAGTCTGCTCTGTCCTTTTTTGTAAAGTGCAGCAATGTTATCCGACCAGTCAAGTTTTTTGTTGAGGTGAACACCCATGTACTTGTAAGTGTCCACCATGTCAATGTCCATTTCCTGGATGTTCACTGGTGTTGGGAGAGGGGGACTGTGCCTACAAAAATCCACCACCAGCTCCTTGGTTTTCCCAGTGTTGATCGGGAGGCGGTTACATAGGCATCAGTCCACAAAGTTCTGAATCACCTGTCTGTATTCCCGGTTATCATCTGTGATGAGACCGACAAGAGGAGCGTCATCGGAGAACTTCCGTAAGTGACAGTTCAGTGAGCTTTACTTAAAGTTTGCAGTGTACAGGGTGAAGAGGAACAGCGCTTGGATTGTTCCCTGTGGGGCCCCTGTACTACAGACAACCAAGTCAGACACTCGGTCCCATGCCCTCACATATTGTGGTCGATGTGTGAAGAAGTCCATTATCCAGTTTGTCATGTGAGAGTCCACTCCTATAAATCCAGCTAATCCCTCAAAAGTCTGGATGGTGTATAGAGCACTGGAGAAATCAAAGAACATGATCCTCACAGTGCTCCCTAGGTTCTCCATATGAGAGAGAACTCTGCAGAAGGTAGTTGACAGCATCATCCACACCAACACCAGGCTGGTAGGCAAACTGAAGAGGGTCTATCGATGACCTCACCAGTAGGCAGAGATGTACAAGCACCAGCCTCTCCATTGTCTTCATCGGATGAGATGCCACCGGCCTTTAGCTGTTTAGGTCTTTCGGGTGTGAAGTCTTAGGCACCGGTACCACGCATGAGGTTTTCCACAGCTTAAGGCTCATGAATATGTACTCAACGATTCCACTGAGCTGGTCAGCACAGTACCTCAGAAGCCTGGAACTGATGCCAATAGGACCCGCAGCCTTTCTGGGTTTCATCTTCCTGAGCTAATTTCTCACCTGGAATCGTTGAGAGGGTCAAGTTGGAGCATGGGGTGGAGAGTGGACAAATGTTCCAGGTGTCTATATGCTGTTCCTGGTAGCAGTGTGTGTTAATGGGGATGTCTGTGAGGGTGATTGCCAGGCCATCGGCTCGCATGTCGGGTAGCATCGCTGTGTTCCAAAGAGCCAATAACTGATCCCGGGTGTAAACGATGGATCCATGGCTCCATGTCCGCAGACATGGTAAGAACAAAATAAAGGCCCTAACTGTGTCAGCTTAATATAGTAATGGTTCATTTACAGGACACAAATTCACAGCATTAAATACAATGTCTGCTAAAAATGTGACAACTTGCACTTTACTTGTTATGAATGTTGGATGAATTAGTTAAGCCATAGTTTAGTTTGTGCAATAAATGTTCAGCTCATTACCTCAATGTACTAAATGACCAGCTTCATCGCATCACATTTATTCTGGGACAAACTAAGTTGACAAAGATTCATCAAGCTTAGATTGTAAAGAGCCAATAAGGAAGCATGATCTCAATCAATTTACATAATATTAGTGTGTACCTTACCTGGATGTGTATATGCAATGTCTATTTTAAGTGTTCTCAAAATAGACAATTACTTTTTTTTCAAGGCATTGCACAATTATCCACCATTTTAAATAGGCTTGAAATGGCGTACAAAATTAGTATATAAACAAATTAGTATATATGAACAGCACAGTTCATCTCAGAGCTGTTGACAGCTAGGCACACAATGATGTCTTTATTGATCTTGATTTGTTTACCTAGTCATGCGATAAAAAGAAAAAAACCTCTCCAAACTTTTCACACTAAATTAAGTGTGTCTAATGCCCATATAGTTAATGTGTTAATGTATTTATGTTTTACAATGTACTTACAAAACAATAAAATGTGTGTATTTTTGATTTTGTGTTTAATTTAGTATATGTACAAACATACCTTACATAGCCCTGAACTCTTACAATAAATACGGGCTGTAGATGTAGTTCACTGTAGTTCCAATGGATGATATTTTTAAAATTCTTGCAGCTCACTCTGACATCACTTGGGGCCGGCACTGTGAAAATTTAAAGAATACAATTATTTACAGATGTATTAATGAATCTACAAAAAATGAAAAACACTTCAATTGGAACTGAATTGTTATTAACCAGAGTACAAATGTTCGTCTAATATTAGAATATTATGACAAATTTCATAAGTATGGTGATATATTTCAAGCCTTTTGTGTTTTTATTGTGATCATTATCAAAGCTAATGAAAATAAGAAATAAGGTATCAAGTTATTGTAATACTTCATAAATAAAACAAAAAGGGATTTGCAATATAGACAATGTCAAATTATAGTTTATATATACAGTGGTGTGAAAAAGTGTTTGCCCCCTTCCTCATTTCCTGTTTTTTTGCATGTTTGTCACACTTAAGTGTTTCAGAACATCAAACCAATTTAAACAATAGTCAAGGACAACACAAGTAAACACAAGATGCAATTTGTAAATGAAGGTTTTTATTATTAAAGGAGAAAAAAAATCCAAACCATCATGGCCCTGTGTGAAAAAGTGATTGCCCCCTTGTTAAAACATACTATAACTGTGGTTTTTAACACCTGAGTTCAATTTCTCTAGCCACACCCAAGCCTGATTATTGCCACACCTGTTCTCAATCAAGACATCACTTAAATAGGAGCTGCCTGACACAGTAAAGTCCACCGAAAGATCCTTAAAAGCTACACATCATGCCGAGATCCAAAGAAATTCAGGAACAATTGAGAAATAAAGTAATTGAGATCTATCAGTCTGGAAAGGGTTATAAAGCCATTTCCAAAGCTTTGGGAATCCAGCGAACCACAGTGAGAGCCATTATTCACAAATGGCGAAGACATGGAACAGTGGTGAACCTTCCCAGGAGTGGCCGGCCGCCCAAAATTACCCCAAGAGCGTAGCGACGACTCATCCAAGAGGTCACAAAAGACCCCACAACAACGTCCAAAGAACTGCAGGCCTCACTTGCCTCAGTTAAGGTCAGCGTTCATGCCTCCACCATCAGAAAAAGACTGGGCAAAAATGGCCTGCATGGCAGAGTTCCAAGAAGAAAACCACTGCTGAGCAAAAAGAACATTAAAGCTCGTCCCAATTTTTCCAAAACACATCTTGATGATCCCCAACACTTTTGGGAAAACATTCTGTGGACCGATGAGACAAAAGTGGAACTCTTTGGAAGGTGTGTGTCCCATTACATCTGGCGTAAAAGGAACACTGCATTTCAGAAAAAGAACATTATACCAACAGTAAAATATGGTGGTGATAGTGTGATGGTCTGGGGCTGTTTTGCTGCGGCAGGACCTGGAAGACTTGCTGTGATAAATGGAACTATGAATTCTGCTGTCTACCAAAAGATCCTGAAGGAGAATGTCCGACCCTCTGTTCGCAAACTCAAGCTGAAACGAACTTGGGTTCTGCAGCAGGACAAAACACACCAGCAAGTCCACCTCTGAATGGCTGAAGAAAAACAAAATGAAGACTTGATTGCCCTAGCCAAAGTCCTGACCTGAATCCTATTGAGATGTTGTGGTATGACCTTAAAAAGGCCGTTCATGCTCGAAAACCCTATAATGTAACTGAATTAGAACAATTCTGCAAAGATGAGTGGGCCAAAATTCCTCCAGAACGCTGTAAAAGACTCATTGCAAGTTATCGCAAACGCTTGTTTGCAGTTGTTGCTGCTAAGGGTGGCCCAACCAGTTATTAGGTTTAGGGGGGCAATCACTTTTTCACACACAGAGAGAGAGAGAGAGAGACGGCACGGTGGCTTAGTGGTTAGCACGTTCGCCTCTCAGCACTAGGGATTCCCGGTTCGAGTCCCCATCTGGGTGGAGTTTCCATGTTCTCCCCGTGTCCGCGCGAGTTTCCTCCCACGGTCCAAAAGCATGAATCAAGTCAATTGAGTTCTCCAAATTGCCCCATATAGAGTGTGTATGTGTGCGTGTCTGTGTGAGTGAGTGTGTGGCCAGTGATGGATCGGCGCCCGAAACGTTCTCCCCTGGATGGGCATGGGGAACCTCCCCCCCCCGCGACCCTAATATAGGATAAAGTGGAAGATAATGGATGGAAAGAGATAGAGAAAGAGAGAGTAAGAGCGAGAGCTCACATTCAGTATTAGTAGTTGGCTCCTGAAACAATATATACGGCATCAAGAGCTCTGACATGGAGGCATCATTGTGTGGTACTACTACCATGTAACTTAAGTCCAAATTCCTTTGAAAGTGACCTTCAACTTGTATGAACTGCTAGATCAGGTGTTTTTTCATTATCCTCTTGACAATATCAAATAAATTCTCGGTGTTTCAGGTAGGGAGAGTTGGATGACTGATTTTGCAGTCAACAAACATTTGGTAGTGCTTTTGTCTCTGTACACAAGTACTCCTTTATGTATTGTTTCAAAAAATGTCAGCATCTCTATAAAGTTTGTCATCGAGTAGAAGTCTGTAGAAGTCTATAGTGCTGAACAAAATTTCAAAATACACCATCTCGCCACTTTTTCTCCAGACTGTAGTACCTTGATTATTAAATGAAGTGCAGATGTTACTTTTATTAAAATCAGTCTTTGGATGAATATGAAGCAGTCTAGTTTTTTTTTTTTTTTGCCAAGTTAAAACACATTTTATCGACGTATTGGGCACCCCTGAGTTAGTGCAATTGGAACAGCAGGTTACCGGAGGTAAGTATTTTGTTTTTAGAGCCATTTATTAAAATATAAGCTAACATTTTCTACAAGTAACAACCTTAATCATTCACTGACATTTGTGAAGCAGAACATCTATTATTTCATATATTTAAAAGTACTCCAAAAATTTAAATGTTACATATAGCTTGAGTATTATTTAATTTTTCTTACACATAATATCATGTAATAATTAAAGTCAGTGCATACAGCATGAGACTAAGACACTGAATATAATAATAAGCCAGAGGAATTCAAACAAAGTGAATTGCAGAAGCTCAGTCAAGAATTGAGATTTAAAAAATTTTTTAAATAACTTTTAAATCCATATAACTCAATAAAGTATTTTTAAGTTTTACAAAAATAAAGTTATATTACAAACAGGTAAACAGCCCTCCATTTGATTTTAAAAACAAATAATTAAAGCTTTTAAAGAAGCCAGCAAAATCTAAAGAAGAACTGGAATGAAACATGATCATGGCTGAAGGGGGGAAACAAAGTTTTTTTTTGTGGTGCTTTAAAAATCTTTGTCAGCCATTTCTTTTTAATGTGGCAGACAAATTGGATAACCTTATTTTTTATGCATATGCAACCGTAGTTTGCACATGTCATAAGCTAAAATAATTTAAATCCTCTATAATCTCATAATGTGTACAGTACAAAATTAAAACAAAGAATATCAATATTTTCACAATGCGTCCCCACTTTTGAAGCTTCTCTGCTGTTATTTAGTTTCAAGTATACATGACCGTGGCAAAATCTGGACTCATAAATAAAAATATTTTAAGGCATAATTATAAACTTAATCATGCCTGAATACATTTATTAAATGTATAGGTCTCCAATATATAGGCTCCTCTTTATTTGCAGTTAACAAACGGTGTTTATTTAAATACAAATTGGGAAAGTTAGATTCAATTAAAAATGATCACCTTAAATGCATTATTTAATCAACACAAGTTGTGAATGCTAGATAATCAATACAAATATATCATGGTGGTAATAACAGCACAGGTACACAGTGAGCTGCATTTTCTCACACAGAGCATCTTCAGCTCAGCTTTAGCTGAATCTATTCTGAACTTTGTTTTAAAACACATGGAGAGTAATGTTTGTTTAGTCCCAGTGCTGTTACAAACCAGGACAATTTAACTCCAGTGTGAGCAATAAGACTAAAAAAGGAGCTGTATGATTTTATCAGTGGTGGGCCGTCGGGAACTTCAAGGCCTTTTCTGAAGACCTAAAAATATCTGAATCACAGACTAATGTTAATTATAATTTGTCCATGAACACTTATTAAATAATTCCAAATTGTCTATCAGCTTCCTTTCATGATGTTTTCCTGGTTGCATTGCTTCCAGACGTGTATTTTCTTATATTTTGTATATTTCTGCCTAGGGCATTAGAATGAATTTTGCAGGCTCAGTATCATTATATAAGTGTAGATCAACCTGTTGCTTCAACCAATCAGTTTTGAGCTGGCAACGCAGGCAGTTATGTCAGTGTAATAACACCATCTGATTGGAGTGTACTTTTGAGGAATGGATATTTTCACTAATAAAAGTTTTTTGTGTACAAATAATAAGGATTTAATCAGGTTTTATGAGGTTATTGTTGGTGATGGGGCTACATGAGTGTGATTCCATGCACTCATGCAGATTGTGTTTGAACTCTATATCTTATAAAACACACACACACTAAAAGGACGACTGTGGCCTGAAATGTTAATTTATAATTTTACCAGCCTCTTCACATTATCAGAAAAAAAGTATTAATATCTAAAGAAAATTCTTGCCCATAAAGGAATTCATAATATGCCTTTTGATGCTAGTAGCATGCCATTTTATGGACAATGCTTACAGTGTATAAAATGCCACTAAAACACAAATGGAGCTGTTCATTTTCTGCAAAAGAGAGACAGTGAGTAAAAAGTAACTTCTGTTGTTTTGTCAGGGCTACAATGTTCAAATAAATAACCTGTAAGTGTACTGTAAATTGTGATGCAACATTGTGACAAAGCATATACAAAGAAAGGCCTTTTCTTTAAAAGAACTCCAAGTTTGGTATAGGTGTACAATAACATTATATTATGGGTGAGCAAGCATCACTGGACCAGATAAACTGTACTCAAGATATCTAATGAGTTAACAGGACTTTTATCTGGTTACTGGATTTCTCATGCAAATCAAGGTTTGAATCACAGTCAAATTTTTTAACATGATCATTGTCTACTCCTCTTTAGTGTACTTTAGTTAAGGCCAAATGAAGGTAAGTCACATGATATTTTAGATTTTCAGTTCTGATTTGGGTTACTATATCATGAGGTACTGAAACCTAATATTTAAAAAATCTGCAAAATCATGAGCATGCACCACACACGCAGCACGCAAGCAACACACTATTTAAATATCATGATCTTAGTTTTGAACAAAATAATAATGGTAAAGTCATGATGCAGCCCTTTATAGAAAATGTTTGGGTCATTTGGTCAGCTTTATTTAGCAGTTAGCAGTAATACAATATATCAATCAACATGGCATTAAAAAAAAAATAAATAAAAATAATATATATATATGTGTGTGTGTGTGTATATATACACACACAGTTAGGTCTATAAATATTTGGACAGAGACAACATTTTGAACTCATTGACATCACCAGACGCTGTGCTTCCTCTGTTTTAATGCTCCGCCAGGCATTTCCTGCAGTGGTTTTCAGTGTTTTTCTTTTTTTTTTAGATGTTTTTAGAAAAGTCCAATCTAACCTTTTTATTCTTGACACTTAAGAGTGGATTGCACCGTGCAGTGAACCCTCTGTATTTACTTGCATGCAGTCTACTCTTTATGGTAGACTTGGATATTGATACGCCTACCTCCTGGAGAGTGTTGTTCACTTGGTTAGCTGTTGTGAATGGGTTTATCTTCACCATGGAAATTATTCTGCTATCATCTACCAATGTTGTCTTCTGTGGGCATCCAGGTCTTTTTGCATTGGTGCATCTTTCTTTCTCAGGATGTACAAAACTATAGATTTTGCCACTCCTAATATTGTAGCAATTTCTCGGATGGGTTCTTTCTGTTTTCTCAGATTAAGAATTGCTTGTTTCACCTGCATGGAGAGCTCCTTTGACCGCATGTTTTTTTAACAGCAAAATCTTCCAAATGCAAGCAGCATGCCTAATATCAACTCCAGGCCTTTTGTCTGCTTAATTGAGAATGACATTACGAAGGAATTGCCCACACCTGCCCATGAAATAGCATTTGAGTTAATTGTCCAATTATTTTTGGTCCCTTTAAAAACAGGGTGGCACAGGTTAAGGAGCTATAACTTCTAAACCCTTCATCTAATTTTAATGTGGATACTCTCAAATGAAAGCTGAAAGTGTAGAATTTATGTACATGTCAATTAGATAATAATAACTTGAACATATTTCAGTCAACAGGTAAAAAAATAAAATTTGCGTCAGTGTCCAAATATATATGGACTAGGGCTGCAACAACGAATCGATAAAATCGATAAAAATCGATTATCCAAAGTATCGATAATGAATTTCCATTATCGATTCGTTGGGTCGTACTATTTCCGCGTTACTCGCGATGTCGTAACCGCTTACGTCACCTGCAGCGCTTCAATAACGCTGGAAAAAAATAGCGGGTTGAATAGAACGAGGCGGAGTCTGCAAAACAAGTTGATAAATCGTAGAAATGAAACACAGCCAACACAGAAAACAAGCTTCTGTTTAAATCCAAACTTCAGGAGCTTCACGCTGCACACAAATAAAGAACGTGGAACATGCAGCTCTGCGAACATGAACTGAGCTGCATGGAGCACCACGGTGATAAAACATGATAGAGAATATGTCTTAACGTCCGTTATACGAATACGTCTGCAGTTCCCGGGACATGTCCATATTTCACGTCCTGTCCCGGGTTTTTTAAAGTGAGGAAATGTTCTGGCTTTTAAATGACCTTCATTGGATCATTAAATGTCCGCGGCGCGCGGCGCTGCGTGCGAGTCCACAAGCAACTCGCAAGTTTGAAGCGCAAGTCTGTTTACAAAAGCGAGTCCGCGTCCCCCCCGCGCTTCCCGTTTCGACCAGCCCGGGTCAAAACGGGAAGCCTTGTGCACTGCGTGCAAAGCATATGTCCCGGTGTCCAATTGACATTTCACACAAGAGGTATTTTTTTGTTCATTGGTTAATTTCTTAATTTATTTTTTTCAATAGCTAATAGTTTTAGTTCATTTGTTAATAGCTGATTGTTTATTAGTTCATTTGTTAATTTTTTTCCCCCAATAGGCTACAGAAAAGACAATATTTGGTTCATTACTGAGAGCAACTGAGTATCATGTGTTATTTGGAATTGACTTTTGTTGTTAAGTGAGGGATGTTTAGATGATACACATTCTTTCATTGTGCTTTTCATTAATTAAAGGAAATGTTAACTTAAACATACTATATATAATACTATACTATAGAATAATTTTACTGACCCCCCCCCCAAACAGCTTAATAATTATAAGTGTTTAAATGTGTTTTTATAAATACATACAAATTGTACACAATGGTGCTAATTAATGATCAAGCTTCACGCTTTAAAATATGAGTGAAGACACTGCACACTATGGGAGTGAGGTTGAATTAGTTGCATTTAAAGGGGAATTAGGTAACATATTAGAGTGACTCAAATTTGTGTAATTTAGTATATTTTTTCACACTATGCTACACATATTGTCAGTGTGTGTGAGATTTGTGTTTAATTGCTCTTTGGCCTACTTGGATGCCTTAAACTCATACTGTAAATAAAACCAGACATTTATTGACCTGCTTAATAATTCTATAGTGTAGCTGGTTTTCTTCGTAACTACTGACATGTAATGTTCTCATTTTTAAGTCGCTTTGGGTAAAAGCGTCTTTTAAATGATTAAATGTAAATGCAAAGACCTGGAATTTTTATTTATTTATCCGATTCATCGATTAATCAAAAAAATAATCGGCCGATTAATCGATTATCAAAATATTCGTTAGTTGCAGCCCTAATATGGACCTAACTGTATGTAACAAAATAAAGGTTTTCACATCATTAACATTCACATGGGTCACTGGGTGTTCTCAAACATAAAAAGAAAAGACTAATATTGCTTCTGAAATAAAAATATATAAATACATATTTTGATTGTCATTTCAGCCACTCTAACACAGATATGTAGACAAGGTTTGAAATCACCAGAACAGTGTCCAGAGCACCACTCAACAAAAAATTTTTACAATTTGAAAAAAAATGTGATGGATATTTCATGGTATGTTTACTGTTTATAATTTTACAGTTTTTAATATTATAAAGATACCTTCCTCACCCTCACCAATATTTAGAAAAATAATGCAGGGTGCAAAGAGTTAAATGTTTCTTATAACCATGTGGGTGTATGCCAGTGTTTTTCCAATGTGCTCAGGAAACTCCTCTAAACTATGCTGCTCAAAAAGAAACTGTGTCTGTGGTTTGATGTTCCTCAATGAATTAACTGAAAGAGTACAACTTTTAAACAAAGTTTATATATGGCTTATAAATATATATATATATATATATATATATATATATATATATATATATATATATATATATATATGCCTTATGAAAATGTTAATTAAAACAAAAACATTGTGGCTTATTGTGAGAGATAGAAAGGAATGTTAGAATTTTTGCTGTCATAAAAATTCCTATACTAGGAGTTCCTCGTCATATAATTACAGTTTGTTTCTGTATGCGAGTGTGTGCATGCATAAGTAGCACCACACAGTGCATCTATTACTGGAACTTGAAAGGAACAAAAAAGTATAAATAATGTGTATACCAAAGGAACAGTTCAATTTAACTGAGAAACTGAGAACATAAGAATGAACTCGGACGATTTCACAATAGTGTATGCTTAGTGCATTACTCAATAATCAGCTCAATCTGAAAGAAACTGAGAATTCTACAAACTGGACAAGCACATAAGAGGAACAAAATTGTCATATCAAGTCCACATAATATTATTTGCCTGATTTGTAATTTAAGAATTTTATTTATTTGCGTACCATATTGGTCTAAGTTGTATTGTTATTTCTGTGTACCTAAAAAAATAGCATTTTAATTAGCCTTTATTTATTTCAAATATGCACTTCAGAAAATAGGTTTACAGTTAGAAGATGCCATTCAACAATTGCATTTTCTTCTTTATGTTAATGTCACAATAAATTTGTAAATTTACATTTAAAACAGTTATTTTACAGTATAACAGTTAAGTTTCAAGCTAAAGAAGCTCAATTAATGGCATCAACTACATCAAAATGTGTTATTATACTGATTTGGGAACATTAGTATAAATGTAAAATGTTTATTCTCTTATCATTTTTATACAATTATTATTATAAAAACCCTAGGCTTACTACTTGGTAGAACATGATTTGACATGACAACCCAAAAAAACTTTCAGTGCATGTTGACATCCTTTAGACACCTTTCCTGCAGAATCTTTTCATTCTTATGTAAATTACAGCTTGATGCTTCTTGCTTTAATTACAGTCAAGGATTTTTTATAAGCTTCAAGAGCAGAGTTTGGAAACCACAAAAAGACTAAATATTTGAAAATAATAATTTAAATCTGTAAATCTTTTGTCACTTGAACCTTAATTTTATGGAAAAGGCACAAAGTAAGGATTTTCAGTATTTTTAATAGGGCTGGGTTAACTGCATTGACTACGCTGACGTGATCGAATACGAAAATACGTCGATTTGCATAACTTGCATCGATGCACCAACAAAATGGCACCGCCCTACCGAAAAGACGGATTTATTTGCTTCTAAAGTGTGGGAGAACTTCACAGAGAAACACAACAATGCAAAGTGGAGATGACACAAGCATTTAAATCAGCGCCACTAAACATCTATGCCGGGATGTCTGCGCAGCAAAACATCCACATCGCAGAAAAACAGCGATGTCAGTTTGGCTTGTTTTTTTTCTTATCTTAGCATATTATTTTAAAACTTTTAACACGTAAAAGAATTGTTAGATTAATCGAAAGAACATGAATCGTTGGCGCAGCCCTAATTTTCAATGACAATTATCTTTTGTTAAATACCAACCAATTTTGAAATTAATGTAGGAAACACATTAATAGTTGTGACAAAGGCAAGCTTAACTAACAAGAGGTAAGGTAATTAAGACAAAGTTTAAAAAGGAGCATCCACCAAAGGGTTAGTCTTCATAAGCAAGGATGGTTCATTCACTTAGTGCCAAAATTTCTGAGAGAATTGTCATTTAGTTACATTTATATTACATTTATCAGACGCTTTTATCCTAGGCGACTTACAAATAAGAACCCCACAAGTCAGTAGTTATGAAGAAAACCAACTACACTGCAGAATTATCAAACCCGATCGTTATCTGATCCTGCACCTCCCCCCCTTTTTCCCCCTACAAAAGGTATTTGTTAAAAAGGTGTGGCTTCAGTAGTTTCTAAAAAATGCCAAGTGACTCTGCCTTATGGACAGAGTTAGGAAGATCATGGTCGTTTTGCAGTGGTGAACACTGCGGAGTGAGAATTAGCTCCTCTGTGAGGTGGAATCAACAGGCGACAATCATCACTGGAGTGAATTTTGTAAAGATAGAGTGAAGGTAAGAGGGGGAAGATCCAGAAATTGTCCTGTAGGCCAGAGTCAGTGACTTGTACTGAATGCGAGTAGCTACTATGGAGAAATGAGTAGTGGAGTTCGCTTCGGCTGGTTGAATACAAGTTGGGCTGCAAAGTTTTGAAGTAGTTGTAGGGAAGCTGATTGTGGAAGCTGGGAGACCGTCAAGGAACGCATTACAATAATCAAGCCGGGATGGGATGAGGGCTTGAACTAACAGCTGGGTAGCATGTTCAGTCAAGAAAGGTCTGATCTTCCTTATGTTGTAAAGAAGGAATCTACAGAAACGGGCAGTTTTGATAACATGACCAGAGAGCTTAAGGTGGGAATCTATTGTGAAACCAAGGTTGCGGACCGAATCAGTTGGGGAGATTGTGGAGCCGTCAATTTGGAAGATCAGGTCATGCTGGATTGAGGGTTTAGCTGGGATTATCAGAAGCTCTGTTTTCACTAAATTTAATTTGAGATGACGGGTCTTCTTCCAAATGAGACAGGCATATATCTGATTTGAGACTGTGGTGTCATCAGGGGCAAAAGACAAATGAAGCTTAGTGTCATTAACATAGCATTGGCAAGAGAAACCATGCACCTGAATGACTGTGCTCAGTGATGTCATGTATAGTGAAAAGAGGAGAGGACCAAGTACAGAGCCCTGAGGAACACCAGTGAGTACTTGGTGAGAGTAAGAGATTTCCCCATTCCAAGACACTTTGAAGGTCCTTCCTGTTAAATAGGATCGAAACCATTCAAGTTCAATGTCTTGAACTAAACGTTATCTATAGTTGGACACCTTCAGCCTTTTTGTGTGGAATACCAACATCAAAATGATATTTGGAAAAAGATAGACATT
Source organism: Corydoras sp. C115 (assembly GCA_019802505.1). NCBI lineage: Eukaryota > Metazoa > Chordata > Actinopteri > Siluriformes > Callichthyidae > Corydoras > Corydoras sp. C115. The sequence continues at coordinate 4,925,902 of JAFMOC010000007.1, forward strand.
CAAAGTATGAGAAGAAAAAGTGAGGAGAAAATTGTTTTAAAAAATAATAAAAATCACAGGAAGACCGTGGTTTTGAATAACACTTACTTTCTGTTTCTAACCACACGTTTGCTTCTTGGAAATTGTCACAAAAGCTCTGTTGCGGTTTGCAAGTGTGAAAACAAAACCCTATCTTGTGAAAAGCAGATTCCATGCTTACACCCAATATTCATCTGAAATCCGTACTGCAGGATACACAGGTATAGGATAGGGTATAGGTGTAAACAGGCTCACGTGAATATGTTAACATTTAAAATCAATTTTATCAAACCCCATAGGCGAACATTTGCAGCTTTTTCCACAGGCTCTTCTGGTCCCTTTGTGCAGTATCTTGCCTAGCTTATGTGCATTTTCATTAGCAGATAAACTTGCAACAAACTATTTTGCTTACAAAGTCTCTCTTACTCCTTTGTGACTGGCTTGGTCATTATTTACAGGTGCCACGTTTAATATTTTATTGTTGATAAATATGCAGAAATGTTAGCTAATTGAATAGTGTTGGTGATGCTCTATTTGCACTTTCCCAGGAATGGATCATTAAAAGGTAACTTCTCCCAGACCCTTTTCATAAAACAAAGAATTTCATGTTTGCTGCAAAAAATACAGACAAGCAAGATGAGTTTTGAAAGTAAGTGCTATTGATTCATATTTAGAAAATAGTATTCCCTGACAACCAGCAAAGGTTTGTTTGGAGGAGAAGAAAATAAATGCAATTAAACTTATTCCACAACATATGCACAAATATCTACATGTAAAAATGCTCAAGTTGATAAAAAAAGATGGTGTACTCAATGATTAGTAATACAAAATCAAACAATACCATGAATTACGCAATGCTACAAACTAAATCTTTTCAAATTGCACTTACAGTCAAACGGACCTAAACATCAATTCAAGACAGATACAAAAAAAAAAAAAAGGCCAATTGCTTTAAATTAAATGCGTCTTGGGTTAACTCTTTTGGTACAAAAACAACCGATTGAACAAAATTATTTTAAAAAATAGATGAATCAATTTTAATCGCATAGGGCATCATTTGGTCAAGACATTCAAACTTTTGCATAAAATTGTGTGTGAACATCTAATAAAAGGTTATTACCATCGTATAATCACTTAAGGAAGGATAAGTATCTGATGGATATACTGTCACAATGTTTATTTTCTAATCTGCTTATTCTAATTGAACTCCATGCCTAACACCGCTCTTTTCGGACTTTAAGAGAAAACCAAAGCTCCAGGAGAGAAAAATATGTAAACAGAATGTGGATGTCATATGCTTTAGCATGGAATCAAACCTGTGAAAGTGGTTTGATTTAAATATTTCATTAGAATTAATCATTAATTAATTCTAATTTATATATATATATATATATATATATATATATATATATATATATATATATATATATATATATGCACAATAAGCAAGCGACATTTCCTATCTCTGGCATGAACGATGATTTCCAATAGAACTTGCATTTGTTCAATGATGAATTTTAAAGTACAAATTTCAACCTACATTTCTACAGGTTATTGCAATGTACTGAAATGGAGCAGTCCAAGTTTGGCAATAACATTCTGTCATACCAAGTATTGCAAAAGTTTGTAAAATAAGTTTCCTAATTTCCTCAGTCTTTTTGGTTAAGGAAATCAAATAAACTTCATCAGCAAGATACAGAAGTTTGTTCAGCTTTAGTTTAATCAGCCATAAATAGAAATAAAGTTTAATTTAGATAATATTGTACATTTAGGCTGGTTTTGGATATCATCCTAAAAACAAACTACCAGAACTAAAAGTTTTGAGTTTTCAAAAATGATGAATTTTATATGTACACAGATCTACAATAAACTAGTTATATTCTTTTTGCTAGGATCCAGCAATCCACAGCTACATCAGTGTTTGTGGTGGGTGTGTGTGGGGGGGTGACATTATATCGTACAGATGAACTGTACTGTGGACGTAGGTCGTGGACTAAAGCTTTATGTTCTCAAACGAGATTTGTATTCCCTTTAGCAAGCTAATGCTAATGTGACTTTTCATATTTTAACAATTATTCAAAAATGTAAGCGTGTCGAAATAACAAATTACTGGGGTAGATTAATTTAAACTACATTGGCATTGGTTCGTTGACTACAGAACAATAACACGAGGCCATATGCTTCAAAAGGAACACCCTTAGCTTCAATGCGCTAACAACACAATAATAATATTTACACAAAAACTGCATCAAACACCGTTATTATTCACGATGCAAGAACGAAATAGCAAGACAAAACATATAAACGGTAATCTGAACGTAACCTAAAGCTGAACGTTTTGTTTACTTACCAAGGCACAAAACCGGACTCAAACATGTAGAAAACAGCAGTATTAAACAGAATTTGAGCATGTTGGCTGTTAATATCGGCACAGAGTTGGAAGATTATTACAGCAATACGGTTACTCGTGTCAACCATCCAAATGGGGAATTAAGGTTGAAAAGTGCGTTAAGCTTCTCTATGAAATGCTACTGTGAGAGCAACGCGCAACGCGCAACGCGCTGGTCTGGAGCGCCACCGAACTTCTTCCCTGTTTACCAGAAAAGGAGGAGCTTCGCTCAGATTTCCCCTTGAACTCCAAAACCCCCCAAACTAGGCATCACACTGTGTCTCTCCATTTTAATAGTACACAATAGAATTGTTTTTATATCATGCTGGGTACAAGAAGTTTGTGAATGTTTTCTTAATTTAGTTGGCTACACACACACTCACACACACACATATAAAAAGGCTTAGTGATTAGCCCCGTGTCCACGTGGGGTTCCCCAGTTTCCTCCCACAATCCAAAAAAACATGTATCAAGGTCAACCGAATTCTGTGGCCCATATAGAGTGTGTTTGTGTGTGTGCGTGTCTGTGTGAGTGAGTGTGTGCCCAGCGATAGATTGGCGCCCTGTCCTGGGTGAATCTGCCCAGCGCCCAAAACGTTCTCCCTTGGATGGGTCTAGATCCATTAGCTCCTTGTAGCTGCTTGCATTCAGTTCAAGGCACTGACTCTGGCTTTGTTCTGAAACACTTGATATATATATTTAATATATACAGCACGGTGGCTTAGTGGTTAGCACGTTCTCCTCTCAGCACTGGGGATTCCAATCTGGGTGGAGTTTCCATGTTTTCCCCATGTCCGTGTGGGTTTCCTCCTTGTCCTCCAGTTTCCTCACACAGTCAAAAACATGGATCAAAGTAAATTGAATGCTCCAAATTGCCCCATATACAATGTGTTTGTGTATGTGTCTTTGTGAGTGAGTGTGTGCCCAGCGATAGATTAGCACCCTGTCCTGGGTGTAACTGCCAGGCCGGAACGTTCTCCCCTGGATGGGCATGGGGAACCTCTCGGTAACCATAGTGGAGGATTAAGCGGAAGATAATGGATGGATGGATAGATCGCTTAGGATAAAACTGTCTGCTAAATTACTAAATGTAATATAATGTAAATGTTCATTGGGACAAAGAGTTTGGGGCTTTTCATTCATTTTCTTATGCTTAATCATATGTTAGGGTCATAGCAGGGTTCCCCATTCCCATCAAGGGGAGAATGTTTCGAGCGCTATAACTATCTATAACTGAGCACACACTCATTCACACAGCAACACACACTATATAGCGGAAATTTAGAGCATTTAATTAACCTTGAATCCATGTCTTTGGACTGCTGGTGGAAACTAGAGAACCTGGAGGAAACCCACGCGAACACGGGGAGAACATTAAACACCTACCTAGATCAGGAATCAAACCAGGATACCTAGTGTTGATTACGCCCCTATTCACATTTTTCAACCTTTGTAACAAGCTTTTTAAATACCTTTGTCATGGCGCTGGTTACATGGAGTCCAAAGCATACAAGACAGCTGGTGCAAGTGTTCAAGTGATTTTAGAAATAAAACCTGTTGCAAGTTCTACAGTGTAGATGTTTCTTTCTCCATAACTACTGACTTGTGGTGTTCTCATTTGTAAGTCGCTTTGGATAAAAGCGTCTGCTAAATGACTAAATGTACTAAATGTAAGTTAATGATCATGCAAATATCAATGCAAGTTGATACAAGTCACCCATTCTGTTCATTGCATTCATTTGTTTAATAGGAGGAAAATTGAGGTGATTTAATGTTTCAGTCAATCACCAGACCTAGCCTTAATATTTAAGTGATAAAAATGAATAGTCATTTGTGAGCTTTCATACATCTGTAAGTTATTGATTTTGAACTTTTACACCAAATATCAAATACTAAACATTTCAGCTAGCATGGTTAGATTAATAAATCTTTTCTGCTGTATTTTGACACTTATTTTTTACTCAGTTTTGTTCAATAGATACAAAAAGACCATAAGACTGAGTGAAGGTTATGATTTTTTAATTTCTAGAATTGCAAGTAAATATCATGTCTTAGAAGGTGTATTGCTTATTTTACGCCCTAATAGTAAGCAATGCATTCCAACCACACAGTGTCTGTAAAACAATTAAAGAATAAAATAAAGTTGTACATGTTAACTTTGCAAATGCAAAAACATATAACTTATTAGTAAGAGCAGTCATTTTGTTGGCTGTTGTCTGACTGTTGGACATGTTATGTATGATTCTTGTAAACGTGTTTTTTCAAATCTTTTTCAAAGTTACAAGTAATGGTGACAAATGCTGACTGCTAACTAGCACTATAATCATGTGACCTTTGTTCACAAAACTGCTAACAGTGTTGCACAATCTCATTATTTTAATGCTTAAAAACTGGCTTAACCTTAGTGTTCTGAATTTTTGACAACACAGTAACATACATTTATTATGTATTGCCGATTATATTCAAGAAGGACAAAAAAGTTTTATTTCAATGTTAATGTGTGTTTAAATGATCTACTCTGGCTTCTGAGCAACTTCCCACATGCTTCCCATTAGCTTGGTGGTCACACATAGCAAGCTGCCAAGGACACTTTGTCTTTGGCAGGAAGAACCAATTCATCGTCCAGTAAAGACTTTAAAGCTTTACATTCTTCCTTGCTCTTTTCAAAGTATTAGTCTGGTGAAAGAAGTCAAGCTGGACATTTCTCTGTTGATGGGGATTTCTAGGTAGTTTATTTCTCTTTTTACCTTAAGTTATTTTTTATTGTTTGCTTTTCGTTTGCACCAGCTTTAAACTGTGCTTAAAGCTTGGATGTTTCCATTTAAGAAAAAAGAATGTATATAAGTGCAGCTGGTTACCCTGAAGTTATGCTATATATAGTAGGATACAGAAACCTTTTACCAGTGGTGTTGATCTTGGTGTCTTTGTTTTCTTAGTATATATGAACTTATTATTCAAAATTATGTTAAAAGGTCTGATAATGTCATATGCATTGCAGCAATATGCATTGCATAAGTTTATATGCATTGCAGACTTTGAGACTTGGTAAGTAAGCAAAAGAGGCAATAACTGGTGTGAGAAAGAAAAAGAGAGAGAACGAGAGAGACTTTTAACGACACTTTATTTTACCATTAATAAATTATAGTTTAAATACAAATTTCTGTATCAATAAATAAATAAATAAATAAATAAATATCTATACATTCAGGTAAAAACAGGTGCGAAGCAGAGCTCATCATCCTTAAATGAGCACACTGCTCCCCCGCAAGACCATACTGATTTGAAAGTGTCTAAATCATTCATACATTTATAAAAGTTAAAATCAATTAAAATTCTAGATTTGACTAGTCAGCTGAAAATCTTGATCACATCAGAATCTGTTGTTTGTGCAGCTTTGTTTTTCCTGCTAATGAATACAGCCATTTTGCTTTGTCCTAAAATTCACCAGTTGACATTTATATTTCTGTTTTTTGACGTACTTAAAACCCAGGATAAAAACCTGTGGTGTAAAAATCACATTAAGAGCTTTTAAAACAGCACTTTAAATGATAAATAACAGATGTAGTCTAAAACTGTGTAAAAACATGTAAAACACCATTTCTCTCTGGTGACAGAAAGGACACTGGTCATTAATATCTGGTTTTAAAACCGAAATAAAAGCATTTACCGCAATAATACCGTGAAGGATCCTCCACTGGAGGTCCCCCACCCGCTTGGTTAACGGTGGTTTGTACAGTGCTCTCCACTCTGGTCTTATGTCATTACTAATGCCTAATGTTCTCGACAACATCTCCATGTTGTGTCAGCTCTGTTCTCGATTTTTTTCTTGTTAAGAACAAGTACACTGGCTCTGTAGAGAAGTTTCCCCGTGGCTGAGCTCAGGTCCATGCTTTGTTCCTTATCGTAGTCCAGTAGGGGCCCCTGGCAGTCCTCCAGTTTGGGGGTGATGGTGGTTTTGGGGAAACGATGCTCCCCTACTGGATGGACCTCCCCTCTTGCACAGCTCTGGAGTAGCATCCTTTCTCTGGAGGTGAGTGCTGACCTACACCGCTGTAGGAGCTGGGCAAAATGCATGTAGACCTCACCCCTATCCGTGCAGCCAGGTCCTCCACCCGATCCAGATCAGCAGCACCAGTAGGTGGCGCAGGGTGTAGATTCCGGAGGACGCATTGATGTCCACTCGGGATCCGAAGACGAGGGGTCCCTCCAAGAGCCAGTGCAAAGGCAGATCCCCTTTAAAAGTCACTTTATAAAATCCTAAAATCTTAAAAAGAACACGATAAAAAACAGGCAAGCTGGTTATGTTCAGAGCGTTAATGTTCATAAAAAACAAGGTTCTGTCCAGACCCAGTCCACTCACGCTTTGTAGGATCCTGTATGTCCTTGTCCTCCATAATCTTTTGGCAGGTAGAAGACAGCCTGAGGAATCCAGTGCAGTTGGTCCCAGAATAAATCAACCAGCATTGCCTGTATCTTGGTTAAAATGTTAGGTGAGGGATCCACACACATTAATTTGTTCCATAGGATAGAGGCAGCAAGTTTGTTAATGACTAGTACCCGTCCCTGGTATGACATCTAGCCATGTCCATCTATTTAAACGTCCTTTTACTTTTTCAATAATGTTCTCCCAGTTCTTTTGTTCACACTTGCTACCTCCTAAGTGTACCCCGAGATACTTAAAACCTCCAGTCCTCCATGACAGTCCATCAGGAAGTGCAGGTCCCCCACCGTTCCATTCCCGATTAAAACTGCTTCACTTTTGGCCCAGTTCACTTTGGCAGATGATAAAACGCTAAAATCTTTAAAACATCTGTTAAAATGTTCACATCATTCTGTGAGTTTAAAAACACCACCAAGTCATCTGCATATGCTGACACACACACTGCACATCCTCACCCAACACTGATCAGAGTGCCTTGTAAAATTCAACAGGGAGACCATCAATGCCAGGAGCTCTGCCACTGTCCATCCCATGCAGGGCCTCCTGTACTTCATCCATGGACAGATCAGCATCAAGTGCACTCCGGGGCTTTACTTGTGCTCCATCTTTACACGTGGGAACCTCTCTTTTGGCCTGTTTTGTCTCATTTACGAGCCCCCGCTTCTTCCTTTTACTGGGGACATTAAAACGAGTTCCTCCACCATTTCAATATCCTCAGTGTCTAGGTAACTAGGCATAACAGTATTTACCTTTGTCTCTTTAGTTTGCCCCGGTTCTACGACCTCGTAGAGACACCTGCCTCGTCCACCTCACTCTCTGGGGCAGGACCCATTTCCTCCACCACTGAACATGCAGCAACCGCAGGAGGAATGACTACCACAGGTCCAGCAGTGTCAGATCCGGGCATCTGTTCAGAGTTTTCTGGTACTATGGGTGATTGCCGCGTCCCACCACCTCCTCCACCGCCAGACAACACTCCTCCACCCTGCAATCCACCTTAACCACATGTCGGCAGGTGAGTCCTTCATACACCGCGTCACTGTGTGGATCCGCCATACTTAAGCCATCACGCTGAAAGCAGATGCTCCAGATTTAAACACGCCTTACAATACTCCTTACACACTAACACTCACTAACACACACTAAAACACACACACTCACAGCAAAAAACCTCTTCACACTCAACAAAACACTAAGAAAAACTCAGCTGAAAAGCTGAGCGCTCTCACACCATGCTCCGCTCTACCTCTCAATGCCACGCATGCGCAGAGATATATATATATATATATATATATATATATATATATATATATATATATATATATATATAGAGAGAGAGAGAGAGAGAGAGAGAGAGAGAGAGAGAGAGAGAGAGAGAGAGAGAGAGAGAGAAAGGTGGGAGAGAGAGAGAGAAAACCTGAATCATGTCCACATCCTAGCGGGTACACACCCTAGCGTGAGTCAACAAAGAAAATGTAGGCAGCATTGTGTGCTCACTATGAATAGCATGAAAACAATGTTGCTAAGTGCTTATTTAGACAAGTCTTCCCATTTGGAAATATGACCCTAAATGCTAGCCTGAAAGCTTTTAAAACAGTAATTTAAACCAAAATTCTGTGAGAATTATTACATATTTAAAAAAATCGACACACATAAGTACTACAATATGCTTTTCCTTAAACTTTTTTCATTACTTTATTTTTCATAATATTTACAGTGAGATGTCCATCCATGCTGAAGTAAGCCAAGACGACATGGCTGGATGGTCATATGGCATTGTGACTGTTTTTTAAAGTGGAGCATGAATAACGGGCTGGCAAATGGTTTCTGTGACAACTGAGTTGATCCACATCATGTTTGAATAGCATTTTTACCTTTTGTTGTCTTAGTTCCACAGTGAGTTATGAATCATTTTCCCCATATGGTCTGCATCACAATTTTGTGCTCTTTGTAACATCATGCCAACAGCCATGTATGCTGAGTTCACAATAGCTAGTGTGCAGGACCACAGCCTGAACATTTGCTCATGTATGCAGGACCTGGTGACATGCAGTTTGTGTAACTGTCAAAGTCACCTATCAATTCCATTGACATTTAAGCTTCTCACAGTGTGGTATAACTCCCCATTTAGTGTGGTACACCTGTTAAACAACTCAGAGATCTGCTACCTGACACTTGCCCAGTGTAACATACTGTAAGTGGAGGTATGCCGCCATCATTTGACTTCTTTACAGTGAAGAGGTTTGAAAGGTTGCCTATCTCATATCCAGGGAAGAATATTGAAACTGCAATAAGTACACACATTGCTTATCACGAAGAGCCAATGATAGCGGTCATTCACACAGGTATCTTGTTAAGGGAGACTAGTGTTAAAGCCTACACGGGGAAAACTATGGTGGACATTAATGGCACCATCCACTTCCCTAATGCTTTCATGTCAGTGGAGGGGCTTTCAGAACTGTCCAGTGTATTTGTGACTTTTCTATACTGAGTAACAAAAATTGATCATCAGTGTTATTGGTTTGAGCAGATCTTGAATTTAATTGATGTGACTTCAAAGATACCATAAATATGTATTCTGGCATTTGTCTTACAGAAAATGTTTTCACTGTTGCTAAAACAATTTACAAACCTCACATTTAAACTTTAGAACACTCAGTTAACACAGTATACACCTGCAATTACCAGTCAAAAAATGCAATGCATACCATGTTGTCAAAAAAGGAAAGATAATGTAAAACTCTACAGACACAATGCGGATAACAGAGAAGACTTCATGTTTGTACCATTTATAAATTTTATTCTTTTTTTTATTTACAGTTAAAATTGAAATGATTGAACAGATCTGACAAAGAAATATTCTAAAATTACAATTTTGAATGTTCATGAATCTTTATTAAAGCTTGACCTTTATTGAGAGTACCTGTTCTGACTGGTTCATCACAGCTCTCATCATTTTTATTTTGACCGCTTAATCTTGTAGGGTTGTGTGAGTTCCTTATGCTCATTCAGAAGTAGTAAGTTGTGGGTAAGATAAACCCAGTACAGGGTGAGAATCCAGTGCTAGACACACACACACACACACACACACACACACACACACACACACGCACACACACACACATACACACACACACACACACACACACACACACTCACTCACACACTCACTCACTCACACTGGAGTTCATGGAGAAAACCACCCAGACCCATGGAGGACATGGAAACCCATGTCTAAAACATTTATATGCAACAACATATGGTTATTTTATTAATTCAGATTGTAAAATCCAATTGTTTTAGGAGGTGAAAAAAAAATTCCCACAAGGGAACATGCAAACTCCATTAAGACTGTGACCGAGAGAAAGATAGAGCAAGAGGTGCGGGGAAAATTAAGAAGAATATGCAAACTTGAATGAAATGCAAGTGAAAACATTAAAGTGATGCAACCTCATCAAACAATGTGAGAAAGAAAACTTGAAGGAAAAATCAACACAGGGATAGTAAAAATGTTGAAGGAACAAAAGTGAGACTAATTAACTTAATAAGATAATAAATAAAAAAAATAATAAAAACATACTGTGTTATTACGTGGCGTTCACTTACTTTTGGGTGCAACACGGAGATTATGGAGGCTATGTCTGCACTATGTCTATCCCGACTCATGGTCTGTTCCTCATCATCACCACAATACTAAAACAGGAAACAAAGACAGTCATGAACAGGAACCCCCCCCCCCCCAACCCACAACAGACTCTGCACTCTTTTGATTACATTCATTTTATTCCTCAACCATGTTTACCATACCATGTAATCAGATATAGATTATATTTAATAAAAATTGCACAATTTGTATTTTTTATAATCCTTTATAATTGCTTGAAGAATGCTGCCTTCCTGATGTTGGGGACACATGATTTAGTAGTGGTACAGCTTTTCTTTTTATTCCAATAGTACCTGTGTAATCATACCTGTGTAACATACACTGTGATGCCATAAACACATCCATGTTCCTGTAATAAGACATGTCACTACATGAGATTTGTACATCACACATATACAATGACAGGTTCTGTGGTACAATTGCTAGTGTTACTCAGCATGGTCTGGGCTCCATGGTGCATGGCCTTCCCCTTGGAATTTGAAAATGGTTTAAATAATTCTGGAAGGACAACAATGAGAACAACTCAATTATTGGTGTCAGATGCAGCTGTTGATGTAGCGAATTACAGGTGCATCTGAGCCTTATCTCATCACCTGCACTGTGAGCTTGGGTCTTACGTATGCCTTAAAACAGAGGTACCATTTGCTGCTTTAAAATAAATTTTTTGATTAATAAAATAATAACAACAAAGATAATAATACACATAAACTAATTTAAAAAAACATGTTTTAAGCATATATATAGGCCTATATGGTTACTAATAATTGTTGCAAATATGGGTTTGTTTTTTGTTAATAAAAAAATACTCTCCAAATAGCCTAAATTAATAATGATTTTTTTCCCCCACTTAGACTCTAAACAATGCAGTAGCTGGTTGAGGAACAACCAGAAGGGGGAAGCATTGTACTGTGGAATCATTTTTTGACAATTTAACATTTTCGTAACGTACAGTTCAGTACCATACATTATTATTAGAACATATTAAAGTCAATTAGTATTATATACCTATAGGTGACATGATGATAGGTGATGAATAAACCTTTGTCAGGATTTCTTTCCTTATGTACTGCCCACTTATCAACACAAACCTTTCAGCAACTTAAAAAGTCCAGTTTCGATTTATTTCAGTTAACATTTTTACTAAGTACTTTCTAATTAATGTAATGTCAGAGATAGATTGGCGCCCTGTCCTGGGTGTATCTGCCCAGCGCCCAAAAACTTTCTCCCCGCAAACCTAATATAGTATAAAACGGAAGATAATGGATGGATGGATGGATTAATGTAATGTAATGTAATGAAAAAACTCAGGTTTTTTCACATTAGATTAGAAGAAATCATCTATGTTTCTGTTTGCAACATGTTGTAATTAACCATAAACAGGCTGGTTGCAGGACTGAGTTGGGTCAAAGTAATCACCCGATCAAATTACTTTTAGCAAGGCAGATGTTGGCATTTACAATTAATAATATGCTTTGGGAATTAGATGGAAGCAGTTCAAAACACACATATTGCAATTAAAAAGTATAATAAGCAACTGTCTAAACTTATCTATTACAAGTAGCCTACAGTTGTAAACCACAAGGACATTGAATGTATTATTGCGTTCTAATATCATTTCACATAAGTTTGCCTGGGCCATGGTTTTTCATGTAACATAAATGCATTTGTGCGCGCGCTCACACACATGCACAAACAAAAACAAAATGTTTAGAACAACTGATCGGAATGTTTTCTTTCGTACCACAGTCATCCACCACACAGAAACATATGCCTGATTTGTATTTTGTATAGATGGTATTTAATTATTTAATCTCTAAAAAGACATAATATTGTACTGGATTTATATAGTTCACAGATTTCACTGATGAGTGTCAGCCAGCTGATCCGTTACAAGGCATTGTTAAACTGAGCTGTGTTGTTTTTTTTTTAAGCTGTGGAAGTCTATTAAAATCAGCCATTGATTTCTTCACTTGCATTTTACTACCAAAATGCATTTTTATAATCAGCCTTTATTGTTCCTTTGCTCCTTGAGGGAGATGCACCCATGCTCATTTTTTAAAAGGGCAAATCAACCATAATTCAGTTTATAAACTGCAAGCAGGCCGCAGTGAATGTGTGTATGAATATTCATGAGCCTCCTCTCAAGCTGCCATAGCGGCATGATTCATTAGGCATATGTAAATATTACTCACTTTAATTGCCCCTAAACTGACTCAACATAATGTTGTCATTAGCAAATTATTACTTATTTGTGAAACTAATGGCACAGTTTAGTGTGTGCTAACACCCCACATATATGATTGCAATTAAGATGCCCGTTTGCTGGGCTTGTGTGATCTGTGATGTCTTGTAGTAAGCTGATAGATTGTGGGTAATATTAGTGCAGAGCTAATGAGTGAGCTTAGTAAAGATATGTCATTTTGTTGAATAGCGAACAATCAAATAACCTGGCAGTTTGATAGGTTTAGAGCTGCAGCTTAGCTTCACATTCTACTCAAATCATCACACATGAAACAGATTGGAAATATTATTTCTCTCATATCTGGCTGTTATTGACAGATTTTCTACTGATATACTGAAGGAATCAGTCAGTATTTTAATTCTTTTCATACAGTCTGCACTTAAAAAACATTGCAATTTGTACCTTACAGATCAGTTAGTCATTCGTATCAGAAAATTCCCTGCTAAATCTGTACACTTCAGTTGCTTCAATTTCTTAGCAAATTATACTTAACTTTACAATATGAGTTAAGGCATTAGAAAGATATATTGTGTATATAAATATTTGGGTGTAGTAGCTCAATAGTTAGGGTGTTGGGCTATCAATATGAAGGTTGTGGGTTCAAATCCCAGGTACACTGAAGTTACCACTCTGGGCCCTTAACCCTAAGTGCTAATTAAGCAAAGCTCTTAACCCTAATTGCTCCAGGAATGCTGTGGCCAACCTTGTGCTTGCTTTGTAAGTCACTTCTGGTAAAAGTGTCTGCTACATGACCAAATGTAAATGTATAAAGGAAACAAATCCCTGCACATATTTATGCACATACTCAACCTCACATACAGCAAAATAATTTATACATTTTTCTATATTAAACACAGAAATCCAACCTAATGTTCCATCTCTAACTTGATGTTTCTAAAGGCACCACCTTCAGAAATGTACACCTATCAACAGATAGGTCATGGCCAACAAGTGTACAATCAAGCATATTCACCAAATGCATTTTGTTCATGTTCATGTTCATGTAATGAGAAGTCATGTACACTTTGTTATTGTACACTGCACACAAAACCTTTTAACATAAAAAATTGTAAATCTGTATTAAACTACACAATGCTATCTTTTATTTTGAATGTCCTGGGTCACTGTGGTTCTAACATTACAGTGCACACTGCAATCACTTTGATTGGGGTCCTCCACTGCCATGGCAACTTTTGTTCTTACAACATGGCCCATATAGTGACATTTTTTGAATATCTACACATCAAATTTACATCAAATAAGATATATTGTAATCTGGGACAACTTGTTGTTCTACCAATCTGTTCTGGTACAAATCTGGTTTAATTTGCAATCACTATTTTTCAATCAATAGATCACTGAAGTTGTGTTATCATGTTGTAGTAAGTATTGTTACTACATATTTGGCTCTCAGGAATTAAGCAGTATTTTTAATGGCAAAAACTATGGGTTTATATATTGAAAGCTTTGTTGATGTACAGCTATACTAATTTTTTATCATTAGAAATTCTGCTTAGATTCATTGTTCCAAATATGAGCATAATGAAGATTACAGAACAATGTATAACATCACTAGTCTATACCATCCACTTTCCTTTCTCTTCCTTAAGCTTTTTTTTTGTTTTGATCTCCGACCCTACATTAAGATGTAAGAATTCGACTTGTGATCTATTTGCTGCAGTATCTGTACAATAATGAATTAAGTATATAATATATTTGATTAATAGTAATAAAGATTATTACTTTATTTATTGTTTATAGCCTGTTATGTGGATGAAGTGTAACCCACCTTCGAAAAGAGATGGAGTTGGATTTCTTCTCTGCAAATGCAAAAATGCTGTGTTTAGGTGCTGTATTCTATGTCTTTTTAGCATGGTAATTGAGTGCAAAATGCTTCATTTGGAAATACATAAATCAATTAACTGATCTATAGAAATAATAATAAATTTTTTTTTAACATTCTTGCAGCAAACTTACAATATTTCATTCATCAACCCATTACAAAATTCCATTCATTCAGCCATTACCATATTTCATTATTATTATTTTCATTGTGCAAATGTAAACATCAGTTTATTTATACTGACCAAAATAACAATAGAGAAACACCAAGCACCAAACACTGCTTGTGGATAAAAACACACAATGTCTGTATTGTTCTTATTTAATGAAGATATCCATAAATGCTTTACAAGTCAGAAATTTCATGTCCAATCATGTAACAATTTATTTATAAACGGTTCCTGAATTAAAGCAACATACATTCATCCATTCATTATCTTCTGCTTCATCCTATATTAGGGTCGCGGGGGGGGTTCCCCATGCCCATCCAGGGGAGAATGTTTTGGGCGCCGGGCAGATAGACCCAGGAAAGGGCGCCAATCTATCTCTGGCACACACTCACTCACACAGACACACTCTATATGGGGCAATTTTGAGAATTCAATTGACTTGATCCATGTTTTTAGACTGTGGGAGGAACCCGGAGAACCCGGAGGAAACCCACGCAGACACGGGGAGAACATGGAAACTCCATCCAGATGGACTCCCACCCACTCACACATACACACTCTATATGGGGCAATTTGAAGAACTCAATTGACTTCTTCCATAGTTTTTTGGACAGTGGGAGGAAACCGGAGAACTCGGAGAAAACCCACGTGGACATGTGGAGAACATGGAAACTCGATGGGGATTCGAACCGGGAATCCCTAACGCTGAGAGGCGAACATGCTAACCACTAAGTCTTGACCACCGTATTTTTGAACACATGCCTGACAAAGTGTTCATATTGGCAAACTAACCTTTGCTTATTTATGGGCATGAAAACCCTTATCTCTCCCTTCTCTCCCTTTTCCCCTTTGTGTGTTTTAATGCCTTACTAATAATAAGCCGTTTTCATAGCACCAGCATTTCAGACTTGAAAATGTTCTTACAGGTAGATAGTGCTTGTTACCACAGATGTAGGAATGGAAAGGTTGGCATGATGGCATCATGTGACTTCCAGATATGATGTGGACCATCACCGGTCAAGCAAGGAAATACTGCATACCATTAAGAGTGTAAGGGAATCACACCACATCAAGCCTTATTGGATTCAGGATTTAATCAGACAGTTATATTTTTAATTTTGTATTAAAGCAAGGTAAAAACACAGAGGATAATGATCATTCTGCCATACGTGTGACAATTCAATTCATAAGGATAAAGCATAAGGTGAAATTCTAATCTCCATTGTTAGTAATAAATGTAATCAGGACATGTATTAATTAAGCATGTTTTAAGGTAAATGCAGACTTAGTAGGTGAGGTGGCTCCCAGGTCACTGCCTTATAGCTGACAAGCCTTTGATCAATTGACACTGCTCATACTTATACCTACAGTGGGTTGCAAAAGTATTCATACCCCTTGAACTTTTCCATATTTTGTCACATTACAACCACAAACATAAATATATTTCACTGGAATTTAATGTGAAAGACCAACACAAAGTGGTATAGAATTGTGAAGTGGAAGGAAAATTATACATGAATCAACATTTTTTTTACAAATAAAAAACTGAAAAGTGCGACGTGCAAAAGTATTCAGCCCCCTTTTCCCTGAGTGCAACCAATTGCATTCAGAAGTTGCCTGATGAGTGCTAATGACTCAAAAGGGTCCACCTGTGTGTAATCTAATCTCAGTACAAATACAGCTGCTCCGTGACGGCCTCAGATGTTGGTTAAGAGAATATTGGGGAGCAAACAGCATCATGAAGTCCAAAGAACACACCAGACAGGTTAGGAATATGGTTTTGGAGAAGTTTAAAGCAGGCTTAGGTTATAAAAAGATTTCCAAAGCTTTGAACATCTCACGGAGCACTGTTCAATCCATCATCCGGAAATGGAAAGAGTATGGCACCACAGTAAACCTGCCAAGACAAGGCCGTCCACCTAAACTTACAGGCCGAACAAGGAGATCACTGATCAGAGAGGCAGCCAAGAGGCCCATGGTGACTCTGGATGAAATGCAGAGAGCCACAGCTCAGGTGGGGGAAACTGTCACTGCACATCACTCTGAAAACACCATCCCCACTGTCAAATATGGTGGTGGCAGCATCATGCTCTGGGGGTGCTTCTCTTCAGCAGGGACCGGGAAGTTGGTCAAAGTTGATGGGAAGATGGATGGAGCCAAATACAGGGCAATCTTGGAAGAAAACCTGTTGGAGTCAGCAAAAGATTTGAGACTGGGGCGGAGGTTCACCTTCCAGCAGGACAACGACCCTAAACATAAAGCCAGAGCTACAATGGAGTGGTTTAAAAAAAAGAATATTCATGTGTTAGAATGGCCCAGTCAAAGTCCAGACCTAAACCCAATTGAGAATTTGTAGCAAGATCTCAAAACTGCTGTTCACAAACGCTCTCCATCCAATCTGACTGAGCTTGAGCTGTTTTGCAAGGAGGAATGGGCAAGAATTTCAGTCACTAGATGTGCAAAGCTGGTGGAGACATACCCTAAAAGACTTGCAGCTGTAATTGCAGCAAAAGGTGGCTCCACAAAGTATTGACTCAGGGGGGCTGAATACTTTTGCACGTCGCACTTTTCAGTTTTTTATTTGTAAAAAAAATGTTGATTCATGTATAATTTTCCTTCCACTTCACAATTGTATACCACTTTGTGTTGGTCTTTCACATTAAATTCCAGTGAAATATATTTATGTTTGTGGTTGTAATGTGACAAAATATGGAAAAGTTCAAGGGGTATGAATACTTTTGCAACCCACTGTATGTATGATAGGTGAGGCAAAACAGATCGATCTATTCAAAACACTTGCACACCAGGAAAATTACTACCCACATATTAACAATTCAGAACAAGACATTCAGAACAAGATAAGACACAAAACCATCTAATGACATGCTTCTATTGACCAGGCATTCATGCAGATATTTGCCAATGATGTGTGACACATCACAAATGTCAGCTGATAAACCCACCAGTAACCCCAAAGTGTCATCGCACTCACTTTCATGAACTAAATTTTTATTTTGAAAGAGTTTCTATAAATCAGATGCATTATAGTGGTCACAGGAGCACAGGAGCACCACTTTGTTTTAGTTTTTGTAGATGATGCAATGCAATAGTTCTCTACACATTATTTTTGCACACAGCGTTATGGAGGCACTGTTTAAAATCATCTCCCTGTCTTTTTTTTGTCACATTTGTACACTATGTAAACTGTAACAATTACTGGGAATTACATATATTTCACACACCTCCAAGGCACTTTCTCAGTTTGATTTAATGTATGAGTTAAAGCTCTGCAGCATTTTAGATGTTATGAAAAAACTTAGGAAAAAGGAGAAAATACCTAGTGCTTTGTGTTTTACAGTAGATTTGAGAAGCTGTGTGAACATTGTCAGAAGTTTGTTGTGTCTGATGGACATTCCTTTCAAGGTCCTTTGATAATTTTTTTTCTCTGCAGATTTCATTATTAAATAATGTATATTATTATTTTTTTATTTCTAAATTTAGTGCTTGAAGCAGTTCCATATTTTTCACTAAGATTTTCTTTTACTGAAACCCTTAAACATTTTAATGATGTTATGTAAGAAATACTATTATCTTAATCAGCATTGATAAATACTGATAAATACACTTTATCAGTATTGTTTTTATATGATTGAGACAGTGCTTGTAACTTTTAAAAAATATATTAAATATGTTTTTTTTGACCGTATAGTCCTTTCTGCAGGCTGAAAACAGGACTATTTAGTAGTCAGAGCATGAATGTGTAGGTTCTTGATAATAGCCTTGCCAGTGACCTCACCAGATCACCAACCCATAATTGGTAGCAGTTCTGAATAGAGAATTCAGCTGGGCATTTGTGTAGGCCACATTGCACCTGATGAGGTTAGTGGTTTTTTTTTATCTTAGTCGCCTCCCCCAAGAGTCTTGTCTCATCTCCACCCTTCTTATTAGCACACACCCTCCTTTTCCTCCACTCCATCCCCAGCTCCCAAT
This sequence comes from Corydoras sp. C115, assembly GCA_019802505.1. Classification (NCBI taxonomy): domain Eukaryota; kingdom Metazoa; phylum Chordata; class Actinopteri; order Siluriformes; family Callichthyidae; genus Corydoras; species Corydoras sp. C115. The sequence continues at coordinate 4,944,658 of JAFMOC010000007.1, forward strand.
ACACCACCACTCATCCCAATCCACATACAAATCTTTTATAACCCAGCAATTAAGCTGTTTAGAGTTTTTTATGGGGCCAGTTGTGCTGAGCAGAACAACAACCATCACAAAACAGTCGCCATAGAAAAAGAATAAGAAGTGTGAAAGGCTAGCATGAGAGAGGAGGGTGGAAATCCAATAAACTAATGCGATGAATAAGTTTTTCCTTCCCAAAAGACTTGTATGCCATGTAAAATGACTTAGCAATGCACTCTGTATAAGACATATTAGTCTTCATTTTTTTTAAATTTATGCTTTATGCACACACATCCATACAGGTGCAGGCAGGGACATGCTCACCCCATTGTCAGGGAATGTAGTATTTAGGTACAGATGGAAAGGGCACTAGGGGGTCCTTTGTAGCAATCTGTCATATGGGGTTGCAGCAAACACATGGGCCATGCATTAGTGCAGCAAAGTTCATTTGGCAGTATTTGGCAGAGCAGTTATTACTCTGCTGGCCCACGTTTCCAACACACCTGGCTTAATTGGTCAGCTAATTAACAAGTGCGTTATGAATTTAAAATGCAAAATGCATGCAAAATTGTTAAAAATTGGGTGAAAGGATAATTCATAGGTTTAACCAGACAAAATGTGAGGTTGAAAAAATTATGTGCTGCGATTATTTATAATCTTGTATGCTATTAATACACTCAAGATGACTTTGTTTATATGGCACAACAGGTGCCTGAGGAACTTTGAAAAAAAAAAGTATTGTACAACAGGCTGTATGATAGAAGGAATGCACAATTATGTGATTTCTATAAGCTATATATCTATATATTCAGTTTTATTTTATAGGTTGGGTTCTATTTGTGTTACGGGTCCCCGTATCTAAAGAGGCAGGAAATTGGTTCCCTAGAGACAACTGTGGGTGAAACAACTACAGCGCTAAAGGTTCTGCTTGCTACTTACTCTAGACAAATTTTACACCACATTTGCACCTAAAAGAGTGAGTGTAAAGAATGCTTTGGGCATATGCCTTAATATTTCCTCTTTGTGCAAACCTTATGTCTGTAAACTGTGGGCCATTTGCTTATGGTTAATTTTTAGTACAGAATTCATCATGACCTGACCTTATTAATTAATGACTCCATAATCTCTCCAACAAATCACTGAAACTGCTTGTTCCTGCACTTTCTTTCTGTACAACAGGGGAAAGATCAGACCATTCTTGACTGAACATGCTTCTCAGCTGTTAGTTCAAGCCCTCATTCTATTCCAACTTGATTATTGTAATGCATTGCTTGCCAGGCTCTCAGCTTGCACAATCAGGCGTCTACAACTTATTCACAACTCTGTAGCCTGACTTGTGTTCAACCAACCCAAGCGAACTCATTTCACTCTGCTACTCATCTTTCTCTATTAGCTCCTTGTAGCTGCTCACATTCAGTACAAGGCACTTACTCTGGCCTATAGGACAATACCTGGATTTGCACTCTTTTACCTTCAATCTATATTTCCATATTACATTCTAACTTGTTCACATCGCTTTAGTGAGGAATGGTGATTCAACCTCACTGTGGTACCAATTTTCACTCTGTATCGTTCACCACTGCTAAATGGTGGAACAATATTCCCAATTCTCTCTGTCATTTAGCATCTTCAAAAAACAACTCAAAAAACATCTCTTCCACAAACACTTGATATATATATATATATATATATATTTTATTTTATTTTTTTTAAACAACAGGATCAGATAATGTTCAGGTTTGATAAGTGTATCTTATTTTTCCTTCACTACTGACTTGTGTTGTTCCCTCATTTGTAAGTCACTTTGAATAAAAGCATCTGCTAAATGTCTAAATGTAAATGTAAAGTTCTTAAACATAAAAACTTTTAAATATAATTATAAATATAGTCAAATCTTTTTTTAACTCAATTCCAGAATGTGAAGAAAAGAGCTTTTAAGTTAAAATTCTTTATAACATAAACTCTAAAAACAGTATTTGCAGTATTGCAGTATTTTTCATGATTTATCTTAGCTGTCAATATAGACACATATTTAGTAAAACAAAAATATAATTACATAGTTTTAATAAATCTATATCTTTAAGATAACATAAAAACATTTAGGGTGTCTACTTGCATTCAGAGACATTAAGAGTCATAAATGGTTATTAGTACAATCAGTTGGGCTCTTTCTGCCTTGTTTGAATTTTCCAGCTAATGTTGAGCTGGTGTCGCTTTGACAGAATAGGCGCACCATATGCTAGCAGAGTCAGATACCTTAATTTGCCTGAACCACACTGCTGTATGTTTTTTTAAAGCTCTATCGTTTTGGCTTGTTTATCTAATGTGACTTTTAATGTAATTTATGACATTGTTTCATGGTACGCGCTCCAGCACCAAATGCTACGAAGGAAGACATAAGATATGCTAATGTCTCCATTGGCCCAACACTGTGGCAGTAAAAAAACATTTGCATTTGACAGAGCACATAATAAACCAGTTATTAGCATTTTAAATGCATCATAAGAAAAGATGGGGAGAAAAACGGCAGCGTGCGCCGTTGGTGAGGTAAATGCCAACCCACATATCATAATCCTGTCCACAGTACCCATAATTCAACAGTACTCAATGACACTAAACATCTGACAAACTTTGATGTTTCACAGACTTTGTCATTGTATAGTTAAAAAAAAAAGAAAAAATCAGTACGCAAATATTTTAACAGTTGGGTTTTAATAGATTTCAAGGCTGTGGACAGAAGGATAAACAACAAGAAAAATAAATTTCTGTGGATTTTAAAACCTCCATACACTGCATCATCCATCTGCTGCATTTTTTTAATGAGGTAAGCTAAAAGAAAATGCACCAATAGACAGTGTGTAAGATGTAAAGTAGCATTGGATACAATGGCCAAGAAATTTTAGAGGTGGCCACCTTAAACCGCCCCTTATTTTTAAGTAAGTTGACTGAAAGATGCTTTTAGAAGTATTTCTTTTTAAGCACATAACACATAGACTATAAGTCAAACACACAAAAGCATTACGTCAGCATTCTGGAAAACCATACTGCCACATAAACACACAGACATTTTGTACAATTAAGTGCCAACTTTATGGCAGTAAGATACAACAAGTTGACACTAGTTAAAATTATATTTTAAAGGCCTTATAGCGAACACGTTTACGCTATTCAATTAGCTGATTGGTTAATAAAAGCCTATTGAAGTGGATGATTGAAGTGGAGCCATCGATAATGGACTTTAATGGATAATGGATAATAGACGATTATAACACCTGACGCGGCTCCGCCTGATGAGTATGTGAGCCCTTTATAACCAGGAACATCACATGCTGCGGGGAGAAAGATCTGGGAAAAAGTTGCAGGAAGTGATGGCATGGCAGATCTATCAGCCAACACATATACTTTTATTTTGAATGATGTGTTAATAAAACCAGTTCTGAGTGTGTGAAATCACTTGTCTCCCATTCTCATCTGTGACATACTGTTACTGTGTTGTTGGCTCTGAAACAATTGTCCATCATTTTAGTTATTGTATTGGTTTTAGATACAGACTTGATGTGCAAATGCAATTTGTCCTTATTTTATTAATTTCCACTCTGATTAATTCGTACCCATGTTAATAATTTCCTTTTTTCTTGCCCTACTTGGGGCTCTCTCTATAATTGAATCTCACTATAATTGTCAAACATAGTTTCAGCTAACTCCATGTGCAAATGTAAAAATAAAAAGCTGATTTATAAAATCCAACACAATTTAACAACAATTCAACATGGTCAAAATTATGTTTACATACATGTTAATTGCGTTGATATGAAGTCTAAAAATATTATATTAAAATATTGTCAGTTCTTTTTACCCCCTTTGGCTCACATTTCTATAAAAAAAATTGTGGGTTCATAAAACAGAAGGGAAGAAATACACTTTCATCCAAACTTTTTATGTTGATGCGATGCAATTAACATGCATAAAACCGTCACCCCAAAGGTTTTAATTGGGAATGTGTTTGGAGAATTTACATTTTTCCGCAACATTTTCAGCAAATAATTTTTGTTAAACATTTTTTTGTTGGCATTGTTGTACTGGAAATTCTGTTGTGGGTTGTGCAGCCCCCTATTGCTCAAAGTTAAGTTAAATAATAATTAAAGGTAATTGTAAAATGTCAGACACTGCTCTGAAAATCTCTCTGCTGCCTTAATTTTTTTTTATCTTGAGTGACTTTACAGAAACATGTAATGATCCTTAAATAAATAAGTACAAATGAGAAGTGCCCCTACTCTCTAGGGAAGGTTGCATATTACAGAAGGGTATATCAATAATGCCTATTAATTGTGCATATGAATTTATAGGATGTATTGGAACTAAGAGGCTACAATAAGTGCATTCTTTAAACAGACTTCAAATAGTAATCCCACAGCCTAATTCAGTACTTAAAATAGATAATATTCCTTTAGCAGATTCTCAAACAATACTTAGTCCATCTATTACTTGTGACAGGCTTTGTAATTACTATAATACAATATAATTTGTATTATATACAACAAAAATGTATTGCCCATCATTAAAGATTTATAACAATCTACAATGGTCATATATCTGATTTATTAAATACACATCAAGTACACATATGATAAAATAATCCTATAGTAAAATTCTATGAAAAATGAAATAAAGTCAACATAATATCATACAAATTGAGATTGCAATTTTTCATAGTTAACCTTGCTTATAATCATTTTCAAGGTGAATGATGGTTTGGTGGCCAAATATTAATGTTAAGGCAGGTTTTAAATATCGGCTCACCACCAAAGACCTCCATTTCATTACTGGGAGGGAGGAGCACTGTAATGTGGGACAATTTTAGGCAATCCATAGTAAAGTTGTGATCCTCCCACTGGTTTTACTGGGTTACGGGGGCTGGAGAGGGTTGGTCTGTGCTGAATGGGAGTAATCTCGACTAGGTCATAAAGCTGTGGAGGTCTGTAGTTGAGGCAAGTTCGAATAGAATGAGTACAATAATGGGACGCCTGATGTATCCTCTCAGGCTACAAGGCTGAGTTCTATTCAGCCCCAATCGCTAAATTGTGAGAGGTTGAAAGGATTTGGTTGGTAGGCAGAGAAAGCCATTAATTCTTTTCAACATGTTGTGATGAGTCTGGTGGAGCGGTTCAAATAAAGATGCCACACAATGTTTCTGAGAAACTTACCAGCAAGAAATGAGTCCTGTTTGAAAGACATGATCGAATCAGATGATGATATTAATTTTAAAAATATCTTAAATGTGTGATTTTTTCCCTCATACAAATTTCAATTTAAATGCTTTTGATTTTTCAGCACATCTGTCTTGCCACCTAACTCGTGAACCAACAGCTAATGTGTAATTAATGAAACAACCTCCCTTGGATTGACTCATACAATGGCCCAAGGTTTCTAGCTCCTCTCTACTCACATGTAACCTTGGCTAGACACAAAGCTTCCTCCCCTGAGCCTGGATCAGCACGCAAAAGCTTACATGATAATCTCTTCTTCGGGCTCTGCGTTTGGTTAAGGCTTTACACAAGCCTTCATTTTATGGTCATGTGCACCCATTTGGATGGGGCAAACAAGACATTGGGTGAGGTACAAAGCAGAATAGGGGCTACCAGGCTTGAAACCATGCTTGAAAAGAACCAAAAGGGACTTGGACAATTGTTTGGAGGCTGAAAGAGACAGCTAAAGTAATGCAAACTGAGAGGCTGTTACTGCCATCTTGAACGCAGTGCAACCTAGAAAACTTTAAGTGTTGGACAGACAGCTCAACCGATCCAGAGCTCAGGTCTTCCTGGCCATCTGGAAGATGTCTGTTAACAGTGGACTGCCTGTAGTGTTTGTGGGGGCTGATAGTAATGAAATGTGCTGAAAGCACAAATGTTTTATGTAGACTATATCGTTAAACATCAATCTAATTGCAACCCTAATATACCGGATAAACTCTTCTGATGCATTACATATTTTTTTCATGCATAATGTTGGTCAGGAATTTTGATATTTGAAAATGTGTAATGATAAAAGTGAGATAAATTCACAGAGACACACACACACTGTATTTGTTGTGAAGGTTGAAAAAACATGTTCAGAAATATTTTTTTCTTTGAAATCTGAGGAAAAGATATATTTTGCATATTTCATTTATGTAATCATACTGTATACTGTACATGCTTTCATACGTGAGCATCATAGTGTCTCTTTAAATTAAAACTGTGGCAGCCCTAATACTAACTCTCTTATGATAGGAAAACTGTCAGCTTGGTTTTCATTCTGAGCCCCTACATGACATTAAAATGTGAAACTGTTGCCTGTGGAGTCTTTTTGTTAGTATAAAGGAATTTACTCACTGATGGTTTTCTTTGTGCACCTTGTAAGATGTCTTTTTGCATGCAGCTTTTCAGAACTTGTGGAATTATTCCATAGCAGCATCAAATCAAGGGTTTTTATATTGCATTCTTTTAAGAATGTAAAGAGGGTGAGGAATATCAGTTGTGGCCCGTTTTTAGTCATTAGGCATCCACAACTGCCATAATGGCTAAAAGTGCTATTTAGAAAACCTGTCACAGCATCAGTTGTAATGGAGTGTAAACACTGTTTAAGGCCACTTTGAGTAGTAATCAGTAAATGAGATAGCATATCTATATTTTATTCAGCTGTTTTAAATGGTAATTTTATGTCAAGGTCTTAGTTCATAGTTTTTGCAGAGAGTTTTTGCAGTCTGTTCTGAAGTTTGATATGTAAAATAAGAAGAATTGTAAGACTATGCCACATTATTTATTAAATTAAAGTGCAATTCATGAAGTTGTTGCTTTGTTAGTACTTTGCCCTGGTATAATTTTAAATATGATGAAAATTTAGGCTCAAGAACTAAGGCCACCCTCACTGAACTGAGATGCTTAAAGTTTAAAACACGATGCAGCATCCGGACTGATATTGGCAGGTAAAATAACATACGGTGCCAACAAGAGCAGGGCATCAATACAGATTTAAAAAACAGCAGTATTATTCATTCATTATCTCCCGCTTTATCCTCTATTAGGTTCGCGGTGGGGTTCCCCATGATACACCCAGGACAGGGCACCAATCTATCACTGGGCACAGACTCAATCACACAGACACGCACACAAACACACTCTACATGGGGCAATTTGGAGAACTCAATTGACTTGATCCATGTTTTTGGACGGTGGGAGGAAACCGGAGAACCCGGAGGAAACCCACGCAGACATGGGGCGAACATGGAAACTCCACCCAGATGGGGATTCAAACCGGGAATCCCTAGCACTGAGAGGCGAACGTGCTAACCACTAAGCCACCGTGCCGCCTCAACAGCAGTATTAGTCAGTGATAACTGAGAAATACAGTGTGCAGTTTGATTTCGTGCCCCTGTATGATAAACAGCCTCCTCAATGACTTGCAATAGCTATGCTGGCCATAAAACTATGAGCATTCCAAACCTATTTGCACCCCCAGTATAAAGGATAATGGTCAGGGCCTGGTGATCTGTACATAGTGAGAGCCTACACCACGATAGGAACATTTTCTACTTTTCAATTGCTAGCTAACATACACACAATTGTATGCAGTTCAACTGGGACGAGTGTTTTCAGAACAAATATGTACTTTATATATAATATGATATAAATTGTAAATGTAAATGTAAATAAATATAAATATAAATATAAATCAGGCTGATTGGATTTGTATAGTATTATGGGGATAAGTGTTAGGAAAGTGTTTCACCTCAATCTTCTCGGTAAAAAGGTAGCATCATCAGCTGACAGGGAGGGAGAGATGAGGGACTAAGTAAAGTGCTAAATAAAATGCATCCTACCTTGGACTGAAAGAACAAGGATTAATGGCAAAAATATCTGTGGAGAAAGTGTTAATTAACAAAATATATTGAGGTGACTTTTATAATACCCCATTCTAAACTGGTTCCTAGATTTGCAGCTCCAATAACTTAAATTAACTTAAATTTTTCTGTGAAGACCTTCTAATAGATTCTGGATTGTGCTCAAAATTTAATTAAATTAGAAGAGAATTTGTGAGGTCTGACACTAATGTTGGATAAGAGGGTAGAGTTCACAATAACTGTTTTAGGTCATTCCAAAAATGTTTTATAGGACTGAGACCAAAGGTCCATGAGAGCCAGTTTAATTCAGTTTAATGGACATTGCATTGTGCTCTTGGGCACAGTTATGCTAGAATGGAAAAGAGGCCATTCCCCAACTTCTTCCACAAAGTTGTTACAGTTTAAAATGCATGGCTCGGTGCTTGATTTTATACATCTGTGGCAATTGAACTAATAAATCAGCCAAATATATCAATTAAGAAATGAACTTTAAATTTACAGTGTGGTACAAAATTATACAAACATATTCACACATATACAAACATTTCTGCATACAATCTTAATTAAAAGATTTATTTAGACACATAGGGCAATGTTTGACTGGAATGACTGATTGATTTGTGGTGTACTTCTTCACTAACATTGATTACAGTGTACTCAGGGATTGCAATGTATGACACTTTTTCTTGCATTATACTACTTAGGTAGAGACAAGAATAGGGAGACAAAAGTAAGTTTTGGGCATGTGCAGTAGAGTGATGAGGTTCATATTGAGAGAAGAATACTAAGGATGGAAGAAGACTATTCTGGATGTGATAAGAGAGGACATGCAGGTACATGGATGCAGTACAAAATGGAAACATACCTCAGCTATTTAATTGAAACACCTGAGGGCCACCTGGTGGCTCTAACAATCATTTGACAAAATCTAGAACTGTATATTACTAACTATTCAAGCTATAATTTAATTATTGATTTTTTTAATGGCCTATTAAAATGTTCATACATAAACATCTAAAACTATCTATATATCTATCTATCTATCAGTCATGGCCAAAAGTATTGAGAATGATACAAATATAAATTTTTACAAAGTTTACTGCTTCAGTATTTATAATGGCAATTTGCATATACTCCAGAATGTTATAAAGAGTGATCAGCTTAACAGCAATTAATTGCAAAGTCAATATTTGCCAAGAAAATGAACTTTATTCCCCAAAACACATTTCAACTTCATTGCAGCCCTGCCTTAAAAGGACCAGCTAATATCGTAAAGGACCAGCTAATATGGAGATCAATCTGTCATGATTAAGTAAGAATGACACCACTGGACACTTTAAAAGGAGGCTGGTGCTTGGCATCATTGTTTCTCTTCTGTTAACCATGGTTATCTCTAAAGAAACACGTGCAGTCATCATGGCACTGCACAAAAATGGCCTAATGGAAGAGTATCGCAGCTAGAAAGATTGCACCTCATTCAACAATCTATCGCATCATCAAGAACTTCAAGGAGAGAGGTTCCATTGTTGCCAAAAAGGCAGCAGGCAGGTGTGAGTGCATCTGCACGCACTGTGAGGTGGAGACTTTTGGAGCAAGGCCTGGTCTCAAGGAGAGCAGCAAAGAAACCACTTCTCTCCAGAAAAAAACATCAGGGACAGACTGATATTCTGCAAAAGGTACAGGGAGTGGACTGCTGAGGACTGGGGTAAAGTCATTTTCTCTGATAAATCCCCTTTCCGATTGTTTGGGACATCTGGAAAACAGCTTATTTGGAGAAGACGAGGTGAGCTCTACAACCAGTCTTGTCTAATGCCAACTGTAAAGCGTCCTGAAACCATTCATGTGTGGGGTTACTTCTCAGCCAAGGGAATCGGCTCGTTCACAGTCTTGCCTAAAAACACAGCCATGAATAAAGAATGGTACCAGAATGACCTCCGAGAGCATCTTCTCCCAACCATCCAAGAGCAGTTTGGTGATGATGGAGCACCTTGCCATAAAGCAAAGGTGATAACTACATGGCTCAGGGAACAAAACATAGAGATTTCGGGTCCATGGCCTGGAAACTCCCCAGATCTTAATCCCATTGAGAACTTGTGGTCAATCATCAAGAGACGGGTGGACAAACAAAAACCTACATATTCTGACAAAATGCAAGCATTGATTGTGCAAGAATGGACTGCTATCAGTCAGCATTTGGTCCAGAAGTTGATTCTATGTAATGAAGCAGTTGTCCCATTTGTTGAGAGCATGCCAGGGAGAATTGCAGAGGTCCTGAAGAAGAAGGGTCAACACCGCAAATATTGACTTGCTGCATTAACTCATTCTAACTGTCAATAAAAACTTTTGTTACTCATAATATGATTGCAATTATATTTCTGTATGTGATAAAAACATCTGACAAACACACATAAAAACCAGAGGGCAGCAGATCATGTGAAAATATAATATTCTCAAAACTTTTGGGCATGACTGTATCTATATACATAGGAATCAAAATAATTAGCCATTAACAACTTTTTTTTGAAAATACATATTAAAATGTTTTGTTAAATCAAGTTGTATGTAGTATTAACAAAAAGAAAAAGTAATTTACTGCTTATTGTAACATATATGTTAATACAGCTCCTTAGTTCTCATATACAGCCCTTTTATATTTTATATTCTACTGACTATTAAGCAACGAACTAACTACACACACTTGTGCACTGATACAAAGCTTCACACATAGCAATTATTTTTACACTCACTGCTTTGGTTTGGCATCACACCTCATCACTAGTCATGGGACAACTGCTTCATTACAAAGAATCAGTGTGTGTGTGTGTGTATGTATGTGTATATATAAATAGTATGTTAATTACACAAGATATATAACAGTTAAAATTTTACAATATCAGCATCTGTTGAGGATCACACTACATTTTCCACTTATTTAGAGAAAATATATATGATCTATAATTTGATCTTTCATTTAACAGACATTGTTACTTCTTGTTAGTACTGTGCTGTATTCATATAGGAATAAGACCAAGGTCCGTGCCATTGTGGTCAGTCTTTTTATCCATCCATCCATCCATCCCTCCATCCATCTATTATCTTCTGCTTTATCCTCTACTTAGGTCATGGGGGAGTTCCCCATGCCCATCCAGGGGAGAACGTTTTGGGCGCTGGGCAAATACATCCAGGACAGGGCACCAATCTATCGCTGAGCACACACTTACTCACACAGACAAACACACACACACACAAACACAAATACTCTCTATATGGGGTAATTTGGAGAATTCAATTGTCCTTGATTCAATTGACAACTGAACTATCACAGCCTCAAATTTTTTTAATTTAAATTTAATTAATCTTAAATAGATATTTATGGACTGTGGGAGGAAACAGGAGAACCCAGAGGAAACCCATGTGGACACAGGGAAAACATGGAAAATCCACCCAGATGGAGATTCGAACCGGGAATCCCTAGCGCTGAGAGGCGAATGTGCTAACCACTAAGCCACTCTGCGCCGCCCTCCAGTCATAAATTAAATTTATTTGCTTAGTAAATTAGCTCTAACCCAAAGTGATTTAATCCTGACAAGCAGTTATATGCACTACAAATTCATATTCGAGTAAAGGGAGAACCTCTATTTAATTACATTCATGTGTCACAGACAAGGAACCAACTGCTATTACTTTGGACTTGCATTGCTTAAAATTAAAAGTGCAATGTGATTTTGAGAGTCCCTGATGATTTATTACATTAATTTATTTTGATGTATGTAATATCATATTAATGGTTATACGGGCATCTGTGAATGGGCACAAGAACAAAACTTCAATTTAAACTAAATGGACCCACCACTTTTTTAGATAGTCGACAGAGTCTAGAGTGTGGGGAAGTTAAGAAACACAGTACATCGGGTAAAGAAAATGAAAGAAAAAAACAACTGGGAGAACAAATCGGATGCATTAAAAATTACGTGCTGAGACCAAGCCACCAACTAAATATAAGCTTAAAAATCTGGACTTATTGCCACTGCCCTGGTGTTGTGCAAAAAAAAAATGTGTGGGCCCAACAGACTGCAGGAGGGTGGGATTATTGTGTGTGTGTGTGTGGGGGGGGGTCTTTCTGCTATGTGGGTTTTCTTCTATGAACAGCAGCGAGTGGATGACACCTCCACAGACCTTCATCTCTGTAACGGCCACCTCCCACTACTGCTCTCCCTCCTTTAGTCCCTGCTTTAAGTATCTGGGGTTTTCTCCTTTGCCTCTCACACACTGAGACATTTTTCCACATTGGCCGGATTAGGAACACTTTCACTTAGATCTATGTGGTCGCCCCCACACACAAAGCAACACTTGGGTACAGGATTAGTAGGATTAAAGGGGATTCACATATGTCCAGTTCAAGCAATTGGTATTCAAAGCTTTACACTTTCAAATGCCACCAAGAGAGAGCAAAGAGGCTCTTAGTTTTTCTTTGCATTGCCGCACCTTTATGAGGTACGACTCCCTTTCTGCACTCACAATGGCATGCTGGAGACACATTTTTCTCCCTTTTTTAAAAGATTTTTTTTCATTGCTGTGAAACACCAAAAAATTTTGGTGCAGTAGTGTGTTCACTGTATTAAACAGTTAAAACAGTCTTCTTTATCCAACCTGATGTTCTATATGATGTTAAAAGATCCAGATAGTCACAAACTATAAGAAATACATTTAAATTATATAAATTATTTATCAGACAGACAATAATTGATTCAACTAAGGAGTTTTTGATAAATTTGGGTAAATCATTGATAAATTTTATTATAAATTTACTTACTTAGAGTTAAGGCTACATTCACAGTACCCACTGTCTGTGTTTAGTACAAAACCTTGACATTAACGATTAACAAACCAAACAAAAAATTACCTAAGAAATCATCACCAACAACAGTAATAATAATAATAATAATAATAATAATAATAATAATAATAATAATAGATCAATAGTAATTATCATCAATGCGTACTACCTTAAACATTTTTTTATACCGAAGTCGATGATTCACAATACAACAGTGGTCTACTGAAGTATTCTAGGAACTGTGAAAGTATGCGGTTTCAAAAGGCTCATATTAATCAGTCAACCAATCAATAAATATCGAAATAAATATTAATACAAAATATTTTTAATAAATTAAAAAAATAGTCTATAAAATACTTTATATGTTAGTGTATTGTGTTGAACAGGACTTGTACAGTACACACTGACTTTTTTTTTCTATAAATATTATAAATATAAAAGTCGTGGGTAAAAATGTAGCCTAATTTAAGCTATACACTTCAAAAACACTTAAACCAAAATGCAATGTCTCAAAATCAAAAAGTTCCTGTAACTTCAGTTCTAGACTCAGTGATGTAACTGCTTAAGCGGAGGGAGGCTGACTTTTATAAATGAAAATAAAGCTAAAAATCAGTGGATGTTATCAGTTGAACAACGCTATGGGTATTAATGATTTAGGTTACATGTCCAGATTTAAACAAGGTTGTTTTAAACGTCGAAAGGGGATTTTTAACCGGCTTAGACCGCAGAGTCCTGGACTGAAGTGCCCCCAGTCCTTCTCCCACCCCCACCCCCAGCGGTATCACTATGAATATGAATAGCCGCTACTTTGGCCGAAGGGACAGTGAAAGCGCAGCGCCGCGGATAATGGGCGCGTCATACTAACGAGGTCTTTATGAATGGCGGGTTTCTTTTGTTGCGGCGTCTCCCTGTACGCACTATAAATGCCTGAGAGCGCTGATAGTTCGCCAGCTAGCTGGTAGCGCATCCCGGAGCCAAGTGCGCAAGCTTTACACCACTTACCTACCGACAGCGAAGAGGGGTAAGAGAGCGAGTGGCTTCGTCGGAGGGGAAAGAAAAATCAGGTGACAAACAGGAGTGACTTTAAAGCAAAAGTGAGAGACGGCCTCCCTAAGAGAACCGAGGTGATAAAATGAATTCGGACTCCGACTCGAGCAGATCCTCCTCGCCGGACGTGGACGACATGTACGTGCGCAAGCACGCCGTCGATGTGCGCCTGTCCTCCGGCTCGTCGGCGCAGAGCGACTTCGGCTCCAAGATGCAAGCCGAGCACCTTTCGCGAAGTGGCGGCGCAGGAACCGGGCTCGGGCTCGGGCTCGGCGCCGGCGGCAAATACAAGCTGAAGAAGCAGGTGACCGAGGAGGAGATCCAGCAGCTGCGCCTGAAGATCAACGGGCGCGAGCGCAAACGCATGCACGACCTGAACTTAGCCATGGACGGCCTGCGCGAGGTCATGCCGTATGCGCACGGGCCGTCTGTCCGCAAGCTGTCCAAGATCGCCACGCTGCTGCTGGCACGGAACTACATCCTCATGCTCACGAGCTCGCTGGACGAGATGAAACGGCTTGTCGGTGAGATCTACGGCGGCGGCCAACATGCCGCGTTCCACTGCGGCGCGGCGGCGTCTCACGGGCACTCCGCGCACGCGCCTGTCCCGGCCGCTCCTCCGGTGCACCACGCACTGCTCGGGGGTGCGCTCGCCCCGCCGGTCGCCACCTCCGCCGCCGCCGCGCTTTCGGCCGCCCTGCCCGCGCTCGGCTCTATCCGCGCCCCTCAAACTCTGATGAAGACCCCGCCGACACCGCCGCTCCAGGTGAGCGCCGGCTTCCAGCACTGGGCGGGTCTGCCATGCCCATGTGCCATCTGCCAAGTGCCCGGACACGCTGCGCACATGCCATTAGCCTCCACGGGACTGACGAGACTTTCCGCCGATCATAAAGAGGCGATGAAGTGACTATGGCCAGGTGCCATCGCATAAACTGTACAGGGGCTGGACTTGCAAACGTGTAAATTGCATGATGTGTATTGTTTATATATTTGTTCTTTTACTGCTCCTCTTTCGAAATCAGAATGTCCACCTTGTAACAAAGATCTTGTCTAATAGTAATATTATCAGGAAATATGTTTCCGGCTTATAGATGTAAATAATCCAGTGTCAAGATGCCAAAAGCACATAGGAGTCTGTTAAAAATATTCAAAGGTTTTGTAGGGATCGTTGGTGATTGTGTTCGGTGCGCGCGATGCTACTTGTTGAATGTGAAGTTGACAGACATTGTTTCACCTGAGTGTTTGCGCAGAACAGCGACGAAAAGTTGAATGTACCTTGTAGCAAGGACCGTAACAAGGGATTTCAATAAGAGAACTTTTACAATTTTCTCCCCGGAGACACTGTTTAAAAGGCTATATTAACAAGCTGCAATGGCAGGTGAATTCGGATGGGCGTCTCGTTGTTCTGTGCTGTTTTCCTGTAGATTTTCTGAGCATGACCACGTTGCCGTTGCTTTCAGCATGCATTTTAAAAGGGAAAAGAAAAATTTTATGTTTTGTTTTGCAGAGACCGTCGTCTTTATTTTTGTACGTTCTTGAAGATAAGAGAAATATTTATTATTGCCCAGTGATCCTGGGTGACCTTTCAATAAAACACATAAGATATAAAACATGTTGTCTGGTTTTGTGGACTGTCATGGAGTTTATTTTATTTGTAGTGGCTCAATTAAAATTTTTGTACTTCCTTACAATTTTTTTTAAAAGATATTTTCAGAAAACCTTTTAATTGTATTGGCGGCATTAATTAGAATGATTGGAATCTTGACAATCAAATACACTTAAATTATCTTAATTAAACAAAGATGGCACAAACAACAAATATGAAATATGTAATTTGCAAAAGTAACCTAACCAGTGGGGGTGTATATCTATACAACACATTTTATACAAACCAGTAACTTGTACATTACATAAAGCCTGGATATTGATATAATGAGAAAACGCGAATTTCAGAATGCACAGGGTCAATTCAATACAATTTCACAAGTTTAAAAAAAATATATTTTTGACGTACTGCGCACAATCTTCGTTCTGTTCAACAAATAATTGTATCTATAGGAAACGATATTTAACGTCTTTGCTTAATCGAGCCTAATGATGCATCTAAATATACGAACCAAACTTTTTGAAGACTGACAGACGACATTTAGGATTTAGAATCATAGAATATAAACGTAATATAGTAAGCTAAGGCAATTATTATTATTATTATTATTATTATTATTATTATTATTATTATTAAGCAAACGGTAAACTGAGAAATAATTTTAAACTTTTTTATTGTTATAAATAATTGGACTGGTGACCTGAAAACTCATTTTACTGGGCTTTTGACTTCAAATTATTCTCTGGAGTATTTTTACACGCACCAGAAACGGACAGAAGCAGAAAGTGTGTTTCAATCTGCGTTTGTTAAAAATACAAGCTAATTATTCAGATGGGAATAGAAAAATAAGACATCAAACAGAAGAAGATGAGAGAGAGATTAGATCGGATTACAGGGTCCTGAATGCTGCAAATAAAGAAAAAAAATATTAATCACGGATTTGCGCTATTATACATTATACTAATAATTAGCCAAATACATTTGTGTTTTATGGATTTTAACATTTAACTATTTATACAAAACAAGAAAACCCTGAAGTAATTTACCAAAGTAAAATTTATGCTATGATTTATATCGACTTAAATATTGTTTATATTAAATTATTATTATTATTATTATTATTATTATTATTATTATTATTATTATTATTATTGCTGTTGTTAAGGAAAAGTTTACCAGCTGCCAGATGAAAATATTAGGAATATTATTTTAAAAATGTTTATAGGCCTACAGTTTTTACATGATTATAATAATAGTGGGCCAACATATATTTCAGGCATAGGACTGACCCACAGACTTGTGGTCTTCTTACATACTTTTAATTACAGTTGTGTATAAACACACTATATTACTTGCTCTCTATGATACAACAAAAGCCATTTGAGGAATACTCTGTGTATTATTACTTTAACTGCAAAACGGTATATAGTTAGAACAGAAGACTAAATAAAGCCTCCGGGAAACATATTGGCTTCCAGGTAAATTAAACAAGTCTTGGTGCTTTATCCCCATGTGTCTCCCTTTGTTTCGTTTAATTACAGTTTTTGATGTAAATAAAATCCTTCTCTGCTGGAGCCTCATTAACCATGTGGATAATCGTGCAAGAACGATTCTGCAGTGAGCATAAGGCTTCCTTTATTAAACGTTGCTGTGTTTATCTTTGTATTCTAAAAACTTAATCTTCAAAAGTCTGTTTCAGATGAATGATTTTCGAATTTGATAGTATTTTCTTGTATCATTCTTATTTTTTTTAACATAATTTTTAAGCCTAAGCTTTTATGTCCCAGTTGGCAAAAAACAAACAAACTTGAAGCCTCCCCCCATGGCTTTCAATAGCTGCCTTAAAAGATGACAATAAAAATAAATAAAATTTACATGTATCAACATGCAACGCATCAGGGATGTTAACGTCCCAAAATCTAAAAGGGTCATGTAGATATTAGATATTCTGTTTTGGTTAATTAAATGATTAAATATAGTACAAATATAATAGGCTATATAGTACAAATCTAAATAAATAATTATTTTTACAAAATATTTTATATTTAGCATAAAGTAGGTTTTGCAGAGTTTATTATTTGTGTTTGAGCTGTAAATGTTTAAAATTGTACTTATGGAGGTACACTTACTCACTTACTGAATGGTGATAAATCAGATTTTCTTTTAAAGCAAAAGTTCAAGAAACAAATCAGAATTTTTTTACTTAATTTTTAAAAATGGAACAGCTTTCAGCTATAAAACATCATGGTCAATTGAGGGTAAGTCTTTGTGCCTCTGATATGATAAAAAACAGAAAGCTCTGCTAACTTAATGGGCATCTATTCTTCAGATGACAAATAACCAGCCCAGTAAATACACCTGTTACTGGATTCACTTGAGATTTTACAAGTTGAGTATTCTTGTTAACATCCATACCGCCAAACGTCCCTAACAAAAACCTTTGGTGCTAACGATACCATGTTAGCGTTTGACTTTTGTCAACTGATGCCACAGGCTCCAATTGAAAATAAATTTTTCACCAACGAGGGCATTAGGGGGCACACTTGCGAAACAACTAGAACAAAGGCAGTTGTGAGGTAAGTTATTGACTCCTCTGACAGGATGAATGCAATTCATTATGTCTTGCCAGTTAGTACTGTGGTCAACGTCTCGGCCTACATTAGGCAGCAGGTGCAGGAGCTATTTTGCACCATTCCCGGGGGCCTGAGGCCTGTCATCAGCTGATTTCATAGACAAATGTTTGCACCACAAAGCTAAAGCAAAAAGCATATTTTAATCATAGGAGTGTTTTGCAATAACCATTAGTGTCAACACTCATGTGCATGCTAATTGGGCTGTTAAAGCAGTAAAGGCCTACTCCTCTTTAGTTATGGAACAAATTTGTGAGCATTGAAGCTGATCATCATAATTTTTGTCCATGGGGAATTTATTAACTGGGGAGTTTATCAACTATCTCTGTATGGTAAAATTATACAAGTTGTGGTCAAACAGTAACAGAGTCTTCTTTAGAGCCTAGTCGTAAATATCTTGTCAGTTTAGTTCAGTGTGACAGAACATTTGGTACCATGTTGTAAATTACAAGACAATTTATGTCTGGTTATTTGGAAAAACATTAATGTAGTCGCAAACCAGACAATTAAAAGTGGAAGAAGAAGAATGGCGCCAAAACAGCAAAAAGGGAGAACTGATCATGTTCTGGCAAGTCAATCAATGACATCCAAGTCAACGTTTGATGTCCCTTTTTCTCAGAACGCAAAGGAAAAGGAGTGTGTGCTCCCTAATATCCTCCCACTGTGTCTGACAGATGGCGTTCACTAGTTGGCCATAAATGGCTGTCACAGAGTGTTTGTCTGTCTGCCAGAGCCTATGAATAAGGGACTCCCTTGGAGAATGTTACTGCCCCGACATCGCCCGAAAACTAACCGTGCTTGATTGTCAACCACCGACACGTGAGGCCCTCACACCACCCAGCCTTCTGCTCTGATAGGGAAGAGGTTTCAGGGGAGCAGGTGCGATCAAGGGAAGTGTATGCAGTTAAATCATATGCCAGCACATGCTCTAAAGCTGCTACGGGCAGGGCAAACATCCTCTGAAACATATAGAAACCATAACTTCTGGTACTGCATGCAGTGTGTTCTACTGACAAAGCTTGGAGACCTTGTCAATGTATGAATAATTAATGTGAAATTGTTAAAAGCAAGCCAGCATTTTGCTATTTTGCTGCATTCAGCTGTGGACATTTTTTGTCACAGAACAGCATTTATAAACATTTTTTATTCATGTATTAAAAATGTAGAATTGGGTTGATCTTTATGTACATGTTTAATAAATAACAGAAAGTTATATAAGATATTGTTTTCTATCAATAAAAATGATAAATGACATGCAAGATTAAAATTTGTGGATAAAATACTAATGATGAAAATCAGACAGAACATTTTGGGACATTCAGGAATGCGGTGGATGGAAGAATCCCTTTTTAGATGTATGTGGTTGTTGTGCCAACTTGTCTTCTGGCATAAGTCACTATTCTAGTAGTCCTCTTTGCAGGAGGCCATGTTCGACAAAGTGAAACAGACAAAAAAGCAGGACAAAAAGGACAAAATCATATGTATTGAATATAGAAATAAAAAATTGATGCCTGCTAAATACTCAAGGGCTGAGACAGAGGCCAATTACAACTAATATTACTATAGAAACACTTTTTTGGAATGGTTATGAAATTAATACAATTATGAAATGTACATTCAATAAGGCTTAGTCATAGCTAAAAAGGATGAGTTGTAGTTCACCACTTTGTGCCAAGTTTAAAATCAGTTCAATAGATACAGTTAAATTAAAGACATGCTTTTTTCTATTCTTGGATATTCCAATATATACAGAATACGAGTTTAAAGTCTAAAATAGTTAAAGTCTAAAAAGTTCAAAGCATAAAAGTTTAAAATCTAAGATGGATCAAAATACAGTAAGAACATATTAATTGTTTAGATGTGTCTGTTTTTGTTGTATTTATGAAAATGGGGGATTCAGTTTAAATGACAATCAAGACTTTTACCAATAAAAGGTGCAAAATAATGCATCTTGGGGAGCATTAGGGTGCAACACAATATTGGTGATTTGCATATAAGCAAAGGAACAATTAATTTAGGGCCTTATAATGGCTATTTTATAAGGACATACATTGTTATTAGCTCCACTATGTCTATTTTGGCAGTGTGACTTGCAACAGAATGGCTTATAGAATGTGGGTGCTCTTGCATTTCAGACCTGTCTCCTTAAAATATTTATTGCATCTTGAAGAGTAGCTATTAGTAGGCTATTGAGTAAGTCTTGAATAAAAACATGGGAAAAAGTTGTACCTGAAAAACTAAAACAATCAGTATTTTAGCCTCCCATATAATAAAACAGTATACCTAATAGAAAAGGTGATATAACCCATATATTATCATGCTTATATCCCAACTTTTGTGTTGCAGACATATTTTTTTTAATTATTTATATTTTTTATTAAAATAGGTTTTAATAATTGAAATGGCTAAAAATATTTCAGTTGGAAGCCCAATAAATATCAGACGTTATAATAAAAATTATTAAAATGAAATTATTCTCACGTTCTTTTCCAGAAACAATGTTTTTTTTTTATTTATCTAGATCTTAAATTAGATTTCAGTTGAATTATTAGCAGAAAAATGTAGTCCAGTCACATTCACATTTTAAATCATTTATACAACATGCTTCCACCAGCTGTTTGTAGCTGGACTAATAAAAAGCTTATCTTGAATATTTCTGTTGTTATAAATGCAAGCTGTTTTAAGTTGGTTAAAATGTCACTTTTGTGTCACACTAATGTGTCACTTTTTTGTGCAATGTGCAATATGATATAAATAAAAGAAATCAGCAATTATATTATTGCTGTATATCTTTTTTTTTTTATATTGTCTGTATATCTTCCGGTCAGTCCTGTGTGCAATGTGCTTAAGTGTCAACACAGCAGCATAGTTAATTATAGTCCATGTTGCACACTGGTGTGAAAGCAGAAGTGACAGCAGCAGTGGTCTACTGGCATGGCGGAAGGGACACTAGCCCCCCTGTGTCTGCCTGGGCCAGAATCATCATATGGACAAATCACAACTGATCTAGGGTTGTAATGGCTGCCAGATGTTAACGCTTTGTACTCAATGGTTCTCCTGAGACTTCACCTAATAGGGAAAAAAAACATTACTGCAGGGAGGTGACCATATGCACGCACACATTTTTTTAAGCATGTATGTCTGTCACTGGCATGACATATACCATTACATATCTGTATAGCATGTTTCATGAATTGGCCTAAGATATATTCATGCATGTCCCACTCAAAAAGTACTGTTTGTAGACCTTGTTTTACTCATATGTAATCTCTGATTCAGCTGATGGTATGATAATGACTAATGTAGTGTTTTGTAGCGGTGCTCAAAGGGTAGTGGAGGGCGTAATGCTCTGGGTGGAATAACAGACTGCTTCTATGGGATATACAGCAGATGTTGCTTTAGCTGTTGAGTTGGATGCTAAACTGGAATTAAACAGCTGGTCAGTGTGAAACACGCAATCAAGGAAAAAATAATTCCAATCCTGGAGCAGAGAGAAACAGCTTGGATTTATGTAGTGCTTATGATATTTTTGTTTTTATTAATGGTATAGTGTCCATCCCATCATTCTCTCTCATACTTCATAACCACGGTAACTAAAACTAAAACATTTTTAAATTTAAATATCTTTTACTGTAATAGACTCTTATTATAGACCAATTTTCATTAAAAGTGTGGTCCAGGCAGCAAAATTTTCCATATCAGATTCAGACATATTTTATCAAAGCAACATCCTATACCCAGTTGTAGTACGCCTGCAGTTCAGCTTAGTTTCTGATCTGTCAATTTTGACTCTTGCCTATAAGAACACACATAAGCATCTAAAACGCTACCACAGTGGGAAGAGGAAATACAACAAAGCAGAGGCCGTCACTCTTGTCACTCAAAGCCCTCTTGTCTGTTCTGAGCTGTCGCTTCCAGCAGAAGGGACAGCCCATCTGTCCCGGCCACTGCCTTATTATCCCATTAGCAAACCATTACTGCATCCTCTGTGTAAAGGCCTCTCACCACTGGAGTCTAATGTCATTGCAGAGTGCATGTGAATATATGGTGTAGACCCCTGTAGATGCAGAGCTCCCTTTTCAACACAAAGGGCCAAGATGGCACACTTCTGCAGCCAGGTTCTCTAAACCACAGTGCACAGTGCTGCCATTTAGTGCCACATCTGTCACAAGGCACCATGCAGCAAGCTATATTGTTGTGGTAGCACTGGGACAATATGACACAATGTGGCATAATGTATTAATGAAATGTCACCAGGTTGTTAGCAGTGTGTAAAAGAATATAAACACATTTTTATCAATGTTAGAATGCATTGCACAAGTGGAGATATTTGAAAACATGGTATTAAGCAAGTATACATGTCCTATAGATAATATGTTATAGACATTTGCAGTAGGTCTAATTACACATTTCTAAGACTGACCTGAAAAATGTTAAATAAACATGGAAAGCTTATGTCCATTATTTCCTCTGTTATTAGATTCAGATCTGTCATTTAGCAACTTCTGTAATTCTTTTATTATTGAAAAATATGCATAAATTCAAAATTGTTGCCCAACAAATAACCCTTTGGGATGTGAAAATAATTTAAGGAATGGAATACTTCTTATATGTAGTTTATAAATATAATAATAGACCAAACTATGGCAATACATTTAGTTAATTAAAGAATTTTGTTTTCTTTACAAAAAAATTCTGCCAATTACAACAGGATAGAAAATTCTACAATAAAAATCTGAAGCTCCAGGTTTGTATATTATACATATTGAATTGTTGATGTCAGTTCTATTTTTTATTAAAACACAAAGTATTAACTTTTCTAAATAACCTTCTTCAATTAAAGGTTGATTCAAAGGTTCAGTTTCTAAAGAACTAGAAAGAGAGTTGCAGTAGACATTTTGTTATTGGTATTTGGATATGGATAATTACTAGCCATAGTATTTATTTAAATATAATTTTTTGATAGGAAGGGAATAAAGGAAGAGAATTAAGCATCAATGTTTATATATATATATATATATATATATATATATATATATATATATATATATATATATATATATATATATATATATATATATATATATATATATATATATATATAGTTATCTTACTTAGAAGTAATCTTCTAATGGTCCAAATTCTCAAAACTTATGTCCAGGTCAACAGAAAACATGTTTACAGAACCAAAAATCAAGCCTCTGCCCAATGATTCAATCTTA
This sequence comes from Corydoras sp. C115, assembly GCA_019802505.1. Taxonomy (NCBI): domain Eukaryota; kingdom Metazoa; phylum Chordata; class Actinopteri; order Siluriformes; family Callichthyidae; genus Corydoras; species Corydoras sp. C115. Next base: position 4,967,894 of record JAFMOC010000007.1, read on the forward strand.
GTTTACTAACTAAGAGGCACTTTATAAAATAATTTCATTTCAATATTTATAAAATAATTTCAAAACAAAACCCATGAAAATCATCCCAGAAGTCAGATTGTTCTGTATATAAGTATATATATATATATTTTTTTTTTTTAAATCCAATTTTAAAAAGAGATATTTGGTAAGTCTGTGGTAAACCATTTAAATATATTGTTTGATTGGATCAACCAGGTCTGTCAATCAAAGCAGAGTCCTCTCCATCTGTCTTTACTCACATGATGAAAAGGAAAGTGATACATCCATTAGCAACTCATTTGAGATGGAGGTATTGGGCACTTTCTACTGGAGATCTATTCCTTTTTCCATTAGAGGTCATTTAAATACCTGTGCTGCTTTTGTTTCATAGGCCAGCCCTGCTTTTCACGTGGCCACTGTTATGCAGGGCAGAGAGAGAGCAAGAGAAGGTTGTCCAGGGGTCATCCATTACCCTCTGTCAGAAGGAAAAGAGCTTCCTGGAGATAGCCTGCCCCCTCTCCACCCACAATCTTGAAGTGCTGCAGGAGGGCACAGTACCACACCCTGTTTACTCTCACTATTTGGCTATGATTCTCCACTTGTTTTAACCATCAGAGGAAGTTTTGCTATTTATTTGCTGTAGTATAAGGAGGCTATTTATATTGTTACTAACATTTCTTTGTCATATTTAAAAAATATATTCTTTATTATTGCACTGAATAATCTGTTTTTATGGATGTGGGAAAGTGTGCAAACTCTTATAGCTGGAACACAAACAACAAATTGAACACACCATTTCCTTTTAGCTGCAAATTAGTGTAATATAATTCCAATATGCAAAACACATTAGCCTGAATAATTTTTTTTGTAAGTAAGTTTCAGTGTATTTTTTTATTTTTCAGCCCACGTTGCTGTCATTACACTGACCACTTGCGCCTACCATCTGTGCATTGTCTTGTGAGTAGTAGGTAATAATAACTAACAGGGGGACAAACACTCTATTTAGTGCATTACTAGAAAAACTACAGAGCTGTGCTCCCAGCTGGTAAAATTCTTTCCTCCATGCTCTTTTCCAGACAGGCAGGTCTACAGACCCAGTAAAATACTTTCATAAGGCAACACAGCAGCTGGAGACCATATTAACACACATCTGTTTTGATATTATAAAAAGTAGTTGCATTTCATTCTACTTTGTAAACTAACAATTTTCATTTTACTAACAAACTATAGGTTACACTCCTTGTAACCAGATTGGATGATAAAATAAAATTTAATTAAAGTATATTAAGGGTAACATGGTGGTATATTGATTAACACATCTGCATCTCAGCACTGGGGATCAAGGTTCGAATGCCAATCTGGGTGCGGTTTCAATGTCCTTCCCCTGTCCATGTGGGTTCTCCGGTTTTCTCCTACAGTCCAAAAACATGGATTCAAGGTGAATTAGCTGCTCTAAATTGCCCCAATATAGTTTGTGAGTGAATGAGTGTGTGCCCATCAATAGATTGGTGCCCTGTTTTGGATAGATCTGCCCATCACCTAAAACATTCTCCCTGTGACTCCAGTAGAGGATGAACCAGAAGATAATGAGGGGAAATTAAATTGAATTAACCAGATTTCTCAATTGTAACATTAATCTAACTTGAGATTTAAATTTTAAGTAAAAACATTAGTATTTCTTTACAATTTCTTTACAAATGTTACAAAAAAAAGTATTTTTGTAGAAATGTATAATCTATATGAAGGATGTGTAAGCCTCACATGCTGCATAGCTAACAGAGTATTGTGCACCACTCAGCAGCATGCCAGAGGGGCATCAAAGCATGGCTCATGGCAGCACTCCGCACACACAGGCCTAAAGCTGCAGGTTCCCGGCGCCGGGGCTGCCTGTCCACTGAGTGTTCACAGTGGCCTACTGAAGGGTGTGAAATCACTATGATTAATAATTACAATTATTTGCAAATGTGCCAGCTGCTTTCGCACAGTGGAAGTCTTTGATTTATGGTGCTGTATGTGCCTTTAGCTATTGTGCAGCCTAAAGATTGGAGATGGCATGTTACTCCTTCCCAGTGCAGTGCATACAGAGGCACACACACGTGCACACACACACACACACACACACACACACACACACACACACACACACACACACACACACACACACACACACACACACACACACACACAAGCACACACACACACACACACTATTTCTTCTGATCACTACATATTCATTGTTGTAAGGAGCTAGCAGAAGTTTTATTTTCAGTTGCTAAGACTAGTATTCTAAAATTATGTCTCTTTAACACACTAAAACAAATAAGAGTTGCCAAATCCACACTCTAATCACAACATGCGAAATGTTTGGACAAAGCTAACCCTTTAAACTCCTGAAAGAGAAAATGGTGTTTTTGCAACCACATGTAAATATTAAACAAACAGCTTTTGCTACACAATGATATGAGAATAAGAAAATAACATTAGCCTGTGTTTGGTCCAGTTTTCATGTGCATGGCACATACTGTCTGTGAACTGCAAATATGATGGAGGCTGACGCACAACACTGTGCAAAGAATGCTCATATCTTGTTGTACATATGTACAATTAAAACAAATGCATCCATTCATTCATTCAATATATCATGGGTGTTCTATGAAACTGAATATCATCACTCTACAAAAATCCTACAATTGCATTCTAACCTTAGGGTCATTGAGTTAGTACTGAATTCCATTAAGAGACTGAGAAAAATGAAAGTCAAAATTGCACAACTGTGATAAGGTGTAACAGCATGGTATTTTAAAACATGTACACCAGCATATTCAAGACACACTGTTTGAAAGACAAGGAGTACTCACGTAAAAATCAAAAAGATTTATAAAGTTGATCCAGCTGCAAATACTTTAATTGTGAATTTTTCAGTTCCAATTAATACATTCTGATGTGATAAAACAATCCATTTCTGCACAGAGGTTTGGCTGTATGGGTAACAACTTGGCTTATATTCTGTATAATAACATTTAAAATCAGGCACATTTAAATTTTAATTAATTACCTTAAAACCTATTTAAATGTTTTGTCTTATTATACCAGTTGAACATCAGGTGGTGTATAATTTTACATTGTAAGAATATTTATTTATCTGTCTTTTTAATATTTCATAAAACAAGATTTAATTCTGTCCATAAAATGTATGTTTTGAAATGTACTAGACATTAAGGATCTCAATTATTTTAATGTTTATTAAATCTGTGCTAAATGTTTGTAAAACATGATAGGACATTTTTTTAACTTTGTGTTGAAAAAAGTCCAGTTGAACACTCACTTTGAAAACAAAGTACAATACTAAATTTTTTTGTGAAGTTACAGTTTGTAATCCTATATTTTGAAAAATGTTAAGTCAAGTCATAAAAAAACATTTGTTTCCAATAGCTCATCTTACTTGGCTAACCCAAAAAGCAATGCCAGCATGCCCCGTGCCTGCTGAATTTGCCTCTTTTGGCAGTGGACCCAGAGGAAATCAAATAGTAAGGGAGGCAGCCAAGCGGCTTCATGCTGATGTGTTTATCAGAAGAGGAACGATCCACCAAATTAGTGCACTCATTAATCACTATCAAAGCCATATCAGATGATTTCCACCCAAAAAGGAGCTGACAGCCAGTGCCTGTAAACCTGTCCAACAGTCTTAATTTGATAACTGTCCGACTGGCATCTGTGCTGTTTCTTTTGACAGAATGAAAGAGACAGGCTGTTCATGCGTTAAATAGACACATTAATAAATCATTCCAGGCTTGTTAGTAAAGGTGTTTTTTAAATAACTTCACATCTTTTTCATGCAGACTTTATGTGAAAAGTCTAAAACATGTTCATATCTTGTACTGAAGATAAAGATATAAAGAAAAAAAAAGAAACAATAAAGAATTTCATACATATGACCAGCTCTTTATACATGTTGTCAAATTTGCAGGAGACTACATTAAACTTTCATTTTTTATTCACAATATGCCTATAAAAAGTCTGCCCCTAATAATTTTAACTTATGTAATGTATTTACTCTACTTCTGTTTCTCTTTCTTCTCCTTTTTATTATTATTATTATTATTATTATTATTATTATTATTATTATTAGTAGTAGTAGTAGTAGTAGTAGTATTAGTAGTAGTAGAAGTAGTAGTATTATTATGATTATTAATAACAATAATAATAACAATAATAATAATAATAATTACTATTATTATTATTATTATTATTATTATTAATAATAATAATAATAATAATTAATTGATAGAAAACAATTATTGTATTATTTTTTTATTGTTTTTCTTAGAACATTTTGTTTGCTCTTTTTAAAAATTGTGGTGAATTTTTACAATAGTGTAGTGGCTTAAGATACAAAAAATACAAATAATAAAAAGTAAAGTTTATTTTTGATTATAAAAAGTAAAGTGCTTTAACTATTTAGTGTCTCACTGCCCAAACTATAACCTGTTTCTTTGAGTGTACAAGTAGAATCAGCACAGATGTCAGGCCAGGCTGAACAGTGACAGGTGATATAGCAGCGGAAGCTGCCTCTCCAAGGCCACGTAACATGGCATAAAGGCCGGAGGCAAAGAGAAGCTGCCAGTCATGAGTGGCCACCTGCAGGTGCCCCTATTCTACCTGACATCGCTTTGCAGATGGGGCAGTCCCCCAGGTAGAGGCAGCCAAACACTCGCCATTAATCATTGCATAAACTTCACCCAGAGGGGGGGACCCACAGGTTAGCCGTCATTTAGCGCTAAATTGAGTGAAAAATAGATCTGGCAAAGGAATGCCGCTTCAGAGGCATCCCTGGAGGGTGCAAATTCAGCAGTACACAAGCAGCTAAGTAATCTGTCAGTTTGTTAAATACATCATAATTCATTGGGCCTAATAAAGGAAAGGCGATCAAAGCCTTCATCTGTTTGCTCTTTGGTTTAGTCTCATTTATCTTTATTTGTCCGCATACCTCAAATCAAAATATTTGCACATTAATAATTTGTTATGATACACTAAGCATTCTGTTTGTGATTATACTTATCCTTTCAACAACTTATTAAACAACATATTTGTAATAAGTGTAGTTCTGAAAAGTGCAGTGTAAAAGTATGCTTTTGACAGTATGCTGTATGAAAATATTTAAAGGATATTATATACAGTATACAGTGAATTCTTACAAATAAATTGCCTTAAGGAACAACTACAAAACAAAACTACTGATGCGTAAGCGAGGTCATTAAAACATTCAGAAAAAAAACTGAAGAGGATTTTATTCAGGATAAATTTAGATGTCTACTGTATATTTCAATGGCTTATAGAATTGTAAAACTAGAATGACTGTCTTACATGTTACTCTCATTTGTGCTGGAGAAATCCAGTCTGTTTTTTGTGCAAGCAGATTAGAAGAGCCTGGAGGAAAGCTGTCCATTTGTATGATTTATGACTTCAGGGACTAGGCACCTGTGTGGCAGGCCCCGCCATACTGACACTTCAGTTGTTGTCAGTGACAGTGACAATAACACAAGCTCTGGAGTAGATTTTTCCAGCTCCACAAAGACTTTAACTTTGAAGTACTCTAAGTGCCTGTAATTTCCTACAAAGTAAACGGGTTATTAATATTGTAAGAGTAATCATGTTGTTCCTAACTGGTTAACAAGAATTTATACCTGCTGTTCAATCTTAAAGGGTAGCACTTTAAGTATGCATCAGAGACCCCCCCCCATTGTGTAACAGTGAGACATGTCTATACTTGTCCATTAATGATCATTATTCTAATCTTGTTATTCATCATTATTATTAAAGATAATATTCCTTTACTTTAGGTCAACTATGTCAAATCATTAGTTATTGACAAGGAAGATTATGTTAAATAAAGCGTCTAGGGCTTTTAACTGGCCTTGACATTTTAAATAAATGGTAACCACATGTCTCATAAAAAAACATCTAGTTTATGTTCATTTTACAAAATATTAATATGATAAGTACTTGATGGTCAATATTTGAATTCCCATGTATATAACTCAACACACATTTAACGCACATTTAAATGTAGCAAAAATGCAAACTCCAGGGAACAAGAGTTTTATTAGACCCCCTGAGTTTCATAATACAAGAATTCATAGATTTATTGTGCTTATTCTCCATATATAAAAGTTCTATAACTAAAAATTTATGCTTCTGCCTTATTGTTGTCTAAAGAAGCTTTGTCTGGAGGCACACAAGGAATATTGAAAAGACTCTGAAGTGCATAAATCAGTAGCTTTTCTTTAGTCCTTTTATAAACCTGCTCTATATCATGTATGATGGCACCATTTGTGAATTGCCAGTGCATGATGCAGACATTAGCGGGTTGTCTGGCACATAAGGGTTAAATATGGTACAGAGATCTAAATTAAGAATTTGTTAAAGAATCTTGGTACATGTAGTGTATTGCATTAATTAAGCAAATTAAATTAAGTAATGCAAATTAAGTTTGAATCATGTCCAATTTATATTAAGCATGGAGATCATGCATAAGTTAGAAAATCTCTATCTGAAAATTAATATACCTATCTTAGTTCAATGATGGAATGCTTGATAATTATATATTACAAATTCAGTTTAAATTGTCAGAAACAAGCATGAAAAATAATTACAGCTAAGGTAAAATATTGTTAGTTCTTAACTTTCTAGGACAATTTATGTCCTGGCATCTCTTAGAGACTTATGAGAAGTTTTTCCCTTTTCCTGCTTTTTGCTTCCATTGTCAAGTCGCAAAAAAAGGCAGCATCCCCATTGATCACCCTGACAAGCTGCCTAATGGCCATTCCCACACAGACAAGATAGACATCAGCCAGGTACACAGCCATGGCAACCATGAGGCGCTTGAGAACAAGGTCAAAAAGGAGGGGGCAGAAGTCCCATAGAGTTGCCCTACAGGCTGCCGCTCACCTTTGACATGGCCTGTTGAATGGGAGTTTGTTTTCCAATTGCTACGGTCCATCTTCATGCAGCGTCTCACAAACAGGCGGTAAACAGGCGGCCAGCAGTTCAAAGCAGGCACAGAAAACTGAGGTCCCTACTTTGACTGTGTTCACATGAGAATCAATCTGTTTTAAGTCTTTGAAGTAGCAGTGATATAAAGGAATAATGGGGGCATGTTCTGAAAGAGAAACAAGTCTGAAAGTTGAAAGAGTGCTCAACACCATATATATATATATATATATATATATATATATATATATATATATATATATATATATATATATATATATATATATATCGAGAGAGAGAGAGAGAGAGAGCTTGTACTTATTTTTTTATTCAGGTACTTATGACAGCTGATTACGTAAAACAACAACTGTGATTAGCTATAGGCATTAACAATATATTTGTTTTAAAGCACATATAAGGATTAAAAGCAAAGATTTATTTTAATATTTTTAAGCACTTGCAGAGATTTATACCTTCATAAAAGTTTAGATAAATTTGCTTTATTTTTAAAAAAGACATGCTATGTTAGTGTGAAAACAGTAGTTTACATGATTGTTGTATTTAACTTGTTTTCAGAAAAACTAAGACGTCTGTCAGGAGTGAACAGAGGGACAATGAGAGGAGGAACAAGACTGTTTTTCCTTCATTCTGTCTTTTTATTTCAACACAAACATGCTCGAACAAGCGTTTGGCTTTCAACTAATTAAGCTGTGTTAAGAAGAGCTGGTCGAACAGTGACATCTTGGCAGGGAAGCGGCAACTCAATGGGTCAATACAGAAGGGGCAACATTTATGGGGCGGCTAGGACCATTGTTTTCAGCCTTGCAGGATCTTTTCTACTTGGCCGCCTCTGCCTGAGTGACCTGTACAATGAGAAGAATGCAAAAGACTAATCTCTATGCTGGCCACAAAAAGGGACTGTCACAGTATAAAATAATTTCATGCTGCTGCACCACAACACTATGCCAAAATTTCACATATATTCCGTTCTCCCTATTTACAGCAGTGTAGTGCCTCAAAGAATTTGGGTTTGCACAGTTTTGCATGTTTTTGCATTAAATGGAATGAATAATTTAATCCATACAAGATAATCGGTTATTTGATGTAGATTAGCCTTAAATCCAAGCATTTATACTACATATCTAATAAGCTAATTTGGAATTTCTGTTCATTTATTTGTTCGTTTATTTGTTTGTTTTGGATTTCATATTTACATTTATAAGCAAATTCACAAAAATAAAGCAGCATTAAGAGTACAGTAAAATACAACAGGCCAGTATTGGTTTTCCAAAACGTTAGTAAATTTAAGTACTTTAAAAATAGTAATTTTAAGAACATGATCAAGACAGGCTTTACAATTTACAAGTTTTTCTCAAAATTCTTCATAACAAACATAAAAATTTTTTTTATCTAAGATTGTTGTGAATTTCAACCCTGGATATAAATGTAAGTATTTTCTCTTTTAAAAGGTAACAAAGTGATTTTAAAACTTTCAATGCTTACACTGTTTTAAAAGCCAAACATGAATTATGTACATATTTGGATTTAGCACAGTAAAATGTACCACTTTTTTCTATTTTTGCACATTTCTTAAATTTTATAAATTACTTTTAGTATTCCAAATTTTAAAAACCATACTGTTGTTGTATAAGAGCATGAAAATACAGGTTAGTAAGTGATTAGCTCGTTGACTGGTGATTATTATCCATAGATGCAGAGGTGGAATTAACTATAAAGAACTATATAAGACTCATTCTGGGATTCATGGGATAAAGGCATGATAAACAATATTAACTGTTTAGGCCGGAACTTTTTTAGCAATTTCTGCCTTAAAGACTGTCAATGCTACCTGCTATTTTTTCATGGACTTGCCAGAAACAGTATCTTTTGGTGTGAGCCATGTGTTGTCATAATGTAAAGCCATTACAGAGAGTGTTTAGCACAGTTTTAGGCAAAGCCAAAACACGAGCAAAAAAGTGTGCCAATTATAGTCATTCAAGTGTTTGTTGAGCCTGCAAATAGGGCCAGCTTTGTCTGGCTGACCATATTGAAAGGGTCAAACAGAACATCTAAGTCTCCATTTTACTGCACATCCTGTAATCCGCCTTACAATTTGATGCTATAGATAAAAAGAGAGTGAAAAAAAAACTTTGTTCCTTGTAACAATTTGGCTCGGAATGTTGGTGCACATTGCACTTGCGTCTGTAGCAGCATGTGTTTCTGGGATTGTTCTGGAAGAGAAAATGCCGAAACAGCAGGGAGCATGAGATAAACAGCCAATTCGTGACTCATTAAAAAAGGCAATGGTGGCCAACATTGTAGAGGGTGTAAGGACCCTCGTTCCAACTGGGCTATAAACTTTTTCTGCACCAGCTGGACCTGGCATCTGTTAGCTCATACACTGAGAGTTAATCCGGTGCAAATGACATCGAAGCTTGGAATTTTAAAAGGCCTGACATCTTACATAACCATGTTTACTGGGAACTCAGGGAACCAGTAGACAAATGTCCAGTCTTTCTGGGATGTCTGGGATATTTTGAAGGATGCTGTAAAGAATGATAAGACGCATCATATAAGGCCATATTAATTATAATTATTAAAGTCTGACAAAAACTAATATAAAAATGGTAAAAGGGTGGAACTAAAAAGCAACTAAATAGAAAAATACAGTTAGTGTGTTTATGTAGTCCTACTGTTTTAATTTCTGAGTCACAGCATGGAATATGCTTTCTCATTTAAATCGTTATATATAAAATGGAAAATCAAAAACATGATGCATTTAATGTCTGTGCTTACTCTCACCAATGTTTTCTAATAATGCATGTAGAATATCATGTGGTCAAATGCACAGTATATTACTGTTTTATATTTTAAAAACATTGCATTATTCAAAATAATTGCATGTGAACCGATTCAAAACATTACAACATTGTGGGTTTTATATCTATGGCATGCAAACTACTGTGTAGAACACTATGGCTTTTAAGTTTTCATAGTGCTTAATTCTGGTAAAGTGTCTGTGGCAGTTTATCACCTCATTAGTTTCAGATTGCGATACAGTGTATGAAAAATGTATAAGCTGAGTTGATGTGCCATACACTTTGCTGCCAGAAGAGTACAGAACTATGCTTAAGTCTTTACAGTGTGACAGAAGGCTGGCTCTTTCATGCTGCAGCATTAGGGTGTAATTTGGACTTTAAGAAAGTTTATGAGTCCCTGAACTGATTTTCTGGAATATGAAAACATCAGCATATGGCCGAAGACAGCACTGGACTAAAAAGTCAATTTCCCTCATGGAACATACCATGTGGGGTGACATTCACATTAATTGGGCTTCTTTGGCTCAATGTTCCATACTGGTTGGGACATGAGAGCAATGTTTTTAGCTGCCAAAAAATCATAGGTAAGTGTCACACAAATTCTACCATACTGACAGAAGCTGCTCTACAGCTGCCAAAGGTTGAGCCAGGCTCTTTTCTCAGGACAGTACTTAAAATCTGTTGTTGCTCATCTCCCCAAAACTCAATACTTATGGCACTAGTTGAAATGACCAATTTTTGTGGCATTAGGCGCTACTTAGGTCTGGATGGCAGATGGAATTCAATATAGAAACTTTCTGGATGACCAGATGTAATACATACATAACATCTTGAGCTGTTTTATTCAATCTAATGGTTTCCCTTAAAAAACCCTTCTATGTTGGTTCAATAAGTAAAACAGAATTTTGAATGTGAACTTGAATGTAGCTGTTTCTCAGTAATTAAGATGTCAAAGGTTTGCAATCTTTAACACAAATTATTTATACTATTAATCAAAAGATGCTTACAGATAAATCAGTAAAACCTCAGAAAATAGGTGGTATATAAGTTTAGGAGTATATTCTTGTTATAAATCTGGACTGAATTTTTATGTTCTTTTAAAAATATAAACACTACTATTTGAGTATAGTAAGAAATATTACCTTAGGGGTGTTTCAAGTGTACCAATGCAATCCCTCAGCCACCCCCACCCTGCATACCCCACCCTGCACCCCTTTGCAAGCATGATAAGCAGGAAAGCCCACCCTCTTTAGTCAGGCATGACAGGAAGACCTGTCAATCACTTAAAGTAAGAAGCAGTTTGTTGCAGTCGTGCTCTACATGGGATTGTCACGGGCTGATGGACATGTGTACTTTCCCACCTTGTAGGGGGCCACAGAGTGGCTGGGACATATTTTATTTTGAAAATATTTTTTTCTTCATTTTTGCATATGAACAAAAGCCCAAGTCAGAAAAATATGTTCATAGTATTGCACATTATAACCAAATGTAGTAAATCGATGTACAAAATGCTGTAATTAGAAGCTGGTATAGAATCCTAAACCCAACTGTTCCTTTTAATATAAATTCCTAAACATCATTTAATTTTTAGTGTATTCATGTCAAACAATGACAGTCATATTCCAAGTATTAAATTCCAGTTTATATAACATGAAAATCTCTCACTACAACAGAAATTATAATGCTTATAGAGACAATTGTATTATTGAAAATGAAGCATTCAGACATGTGACAGAGACTGTGTACAGATATCTAGAGGATAGGCAACAATTGCTATGATGTCTATGCTATGTATTTAAGTGAAAAACTTTATCTTTGTTTATTTGATTAAACAACAACTGTGCTTCTGCTTAGATAAAAAACTAGCAAAACAATATAATTAAAATTGTAATACATTAAAATAAATTATATTGCACATTTAAGCAAATTTAATTAAATGAATGTAATAAAATGTAAGAAAAGAAATTCATAATATAACCTAAGATGAAAACATCGTCTGTTTTGTTTCTAATGTAATATTGTTGAAGATTTTGTTGTCTCCTTCCCTCTACCTCTTTTCCTGTTTATTTTATGAATAATTACTGATGTGTGTCAATATTGTGCTCCATAGTAACCATATGGTTAGCCCAAGCAGACAGGCAATTGCTTGGTGCTGTGAAATATTGTGTAACCCTGTGAGTTGTGGAGCCAGTGGAAACAGGAACTGTTGCTCAGACTGACAGTTACATTGTCTGCATGAATGGAGAAAACTTCTGAGGAAAAAACACAAGTAGACCCAGACAGAATGTCCTAACCCTGAAGAGAAAGGCCAATTTGACATGGTATAGGGTCGTCCATTTCTTCCCACCTCCGTGCATTAACTATTAGGCCAAAGACATAGGAAGAGGCACAGTGGATCAAAACGTTTTTCAGCAGTAAAGCTTTTTCAACCTCCATTGTTTTGTCAGCATTATTCAGCCTTAATGAATCATTAAGCTGCTATTGAACATCCCACTATTCAAGAAATACACAGCCTAATACACAAATTATGGAAGCACATTTAACAACACAATGGAAAAGAACAAATACAAGCCAATTAATAGAAATTGGCTGTACATTGTTCTTTTAACATTTTACTTGAAGCAAAAGAAGCTGTCTTTCTTCTTTAGGCCACTATATTAATTTCAGAATAAAGAATCATATCTGACTTTATTGTGCCAAATTGATTTTAAGCCCATATGCCAATGCAGCACACATATGACAAGTCTGTTCAGAGTGACTTACCCAAGTCCACTGTCATCCAGATGAAATGCTTTTGCCATTATGTTTTTCTAAACAAGTAGACTGTTGCAACAAATCCTATATTAAAATTTACATTCTTTATTGGGTAGAACTGATGAGAGTTAGTTTGTAACAATAATAGTAACTAATTATTAGTTTTTTCCCCTTTTTCTATTACCTTTAATCATTCTTCAGCAATTAGCATTTTTCTAGCAATAATCAGCTTTGTTCCCAATGAAAGAGGAACAAAAATGATGCCCAGTCTCCTTTTATCTTAAAATAAAGCTAAACAATTAAAAGCTCATGTCCCTTTGCAAAGTATTTCATCTCACACAAAGCTTGTTCTTGTGCTTTGTTTTTTTTTCCTTTGGGGAGGGAAACATAGCATGAAGCATAGTGATGGACCTCAAGCTAGGCAGTAACAAGCATGAGGTAGCTCTTGTTTTACTCAATCAGAGGCATTCTTTATCACTGTATGGACTATAGGCATGATTTATTTGTCTACACTGACCCAAGTCCCCTCCTTAATTACTTTGAAACAATTATAGACAGAGTCTCCTGACACTGGCAGAAAGCCTATCCACTTGAGCTCTTGGGACCAACTGTTGACCTGATGGCATGGAGGGGGTGTTTGGTAAGATGGGATGATGGGTCATATATATGTCCAGCATTCTGAAACCAGGCTCTCCACAGTGGCCGGAGCCGCCAGCCCACGGCCTCCCATTGCCTTACTGCAGCATAATAATGCATCTGTGAGAAGTGAAAGCATCTGTATTCTCAAGCTATTTTAGATTGTTGTAAATCATTGACTGAGCACAGTCAGTGTACTCCGTTACCTCAGCGACACCCCATGTTAAACGTCCTTCACCACCGTCTTGCACGTTAATCCCCAATGCTAATCTCTGAGGTGCTTTGAACTCTCAAAGATGAGGAAAAAATTGAATGGGTGTTATCCAAAAAAAAAAAAAATGAAAATTAATTTCAGCTGTTAACATGGAGAGATCATTATAAAGTCTCATTTGAAGGATGCTGTAAAACTGCACAACACGAGCTAAAGCAAACTAATTATCATGAAAAATTGTTTCTGAAAACGATAAACATTTAGAAACACAGCATGAAACCCCAAGCTACATTTACAATGTATTGTTTTCTAAGCTTGTGAAATAGTAGGAAACATTTTATAAATTTTATAAATAATTTTTTAAAATAAATACAAAGTCTTTAGTATAATAAAATAAAACATATAATATTCCAAGCATCTAGTAAAGAAACTTACAATAAATTGTAAGGTAACAAGAAAACAAATGTTTCTGAAATGGTATTTTAGCTGCTTTTGAAAATAAGTTCTAATTAATTTATTCCAGAGTTACAAAGTATCTTTAAACATCTGCTTTACAGTACTCCTTGGAGGGCAAACTGCTTTCCTAAATACACTGCTTAAAGTGGTCAAGGGCCATTGACTGATGCCAAAAAAATGAAGGTACCCTTCCTCTGTTCTGTGAACAAAGCCCAGGGCTGGACTGTAGAACTGAGGCCTCAATGGCGCCACACACCCGATTCCATACACAACCCTCTAAATGTCCCTCCCTCTTCTCACACCACTTGCCTCCTGTTACCTAGAAACCTGTGTCTGGGGGGGCGAGGTACTGCTCCTGTACAAAGCAAGTGACAGCAGAAGTGTGGAGAGAGTGATGGGATGTCCCGCTGGCCCTGCCTCAGTGACTCCTCTTTAAGAAATGCCCCCTATACCCCCTTTTTATAGAGGAAGCGCTTAAAACAAAATTTTCATCCTTTTTAAAGACCATATGAGAAGATACTCTACATAACATGCACCTTTCGGAAAAATCTAAATGTATTATTTTATAAACTGGAAAAATATTAATCTCTTATTTATTATAGGTAGTGGCTTTATGGTAACTTTGTGAAACACAAAAATGTACATGTTTTGCAAAGTGAATATATGAACATGTCTCAATATTTCTCTAATCTATCCTGTGAAAAGAAGTTAATACTTCTCAAATTTAATCTCTCAAACACATAATAAACTGTGAGTGTGGTTATGTGTAATTTGACCTCTAACTTTTTCTTATGTCAGAAACTTTCTCATACACACACCCACACACGCTTGCCACCCCTCCTCCTTTTGGAAAAGCATAAGGATCCCGCCGAGCAGAAGCGCCACTCTCGCTCTTGGGGAAAGAAGTCCTCTGCATGGAGGGCTCTTTGTCATGCGGCCCCTGGTCCCTTGCCCTCAAAAATGCCTTACTAACACAAATATACCCTCTGCTCCAGGTCTGCACTTTCCATTGTCTTCACTGAATGCTGGCAAGCCCATAAAAAAACAGAAAGTGATCACAATCCAAGCAATTTGGAATAAAGGGTCTTGTTCAAGGGTCCAACAGCACTCAAGTTACCAAGTTATCAAGGTCCATAAATCGACTGACTACTGAGTCACCACTACACCAAGAACATACTGTGCTTACATATTGCTCATCCTTTTCACTTTTCTGAAACAAGGTACTGCAGTTCCAGTGCTGTTTTCTATTTACAACTGTTACTCCTTTTTTCAAGGCGGAGGAAGATCACAATTTTTCTATTTCAGCTGTTTCCTATTTTCTTTTTTTTAATATTATACTCTTTCGCAGTTTTCACACTATTCATTCTGTTGTAGCAGTAAGCAGTCAGTCCTTATTTGTAATGGAACATTAAATGGTAAAACATTACAGGATGACAAACAAAGTTCATAGAATATTTGCCCTCATTTTAAATATTTTGATTCTGGACTGCAGTAGTTTAATTTTTAACATCGCAGGGATGGCACGTTTCTGAAATAAATGCAGGTCTAGCTTAGTTAAAACATCATGTGCTTCAAATGAAGCCATGACATTAAAATAATTTGTATCTTACTCTTTTTTTTTTAAAGTAAAAGTCTACATATAGATAATAAATTTATAAATGTTGTTGAATTTTATCAGGCATTAAATTTGTATTGATACATCGATGAACTAAACTAATTTATGTTGTACGTTGAATATTACATAGTCTATGTTATAATTGTATTGTTTTTAAACATATGTATTTGTTTTTTTTTTAATACTTCCTCAAACATATAAAAAACAGTATAATTCAGTTTTCTTTTTAACTAGTGTACTTGTCCTTTTTATTAAGAGGAGCTATATTTTATTCATACCATTTAAATTATAAAACTACAACATGACACTTGATTTAACCTCAAAAAGTAACGTGAAAGAACTTCATAATCTTTCTGTAAACTTATACAAAATAACTATAAATAACTATATAAAATGTAAAAAAAAAATGCAAATACAAAGCAAAGAACAAGCTCAGGTTTCACTGTACAGCATTTAATCATGCCTGTTCTTCAGATGACATGTCCAGATGACTATCTATATATAAAATCTATATATAAACTTTTATAACTTTTATAGTCATTTACCACAGAAAAATAGATTTAAATTAAATTTATTGTTTTTAATATCAAACGTAATTTTATTTGACAAACATAAACATATTGTCAAAAAATCCCCCAACATGCAAGTTGGGATAGAGGGATAGATCTTTCTCACATGCATGCATTTCATATTCTTTTATGAGTTTTAATCATTTTTTGATACTAATTATTGCAGTTCTGCAAGTAAAATGAGGGCACATTCTTACTGTTTATAAGACAAGATATATGGAGAGGTCTAGAAAACAGATCTAAACCAGTTAAAAACACACACATGCACGCAAACATCTACAATGTCCACAAAGCCATACAAATTGAGGTCTGGCATTGTCCTGCTAAAACAGACATGGAGACAGTGGAGTTTGACAGCGGTGTACAGTATGTCTCTATAAAACAACAACATGAGTCCCACATATCACCAATGTGGTGGTACTGATGCTATTCTACATGTCATTTTAATAAAAAAGTCTGAATGGTTGTTTTTATATTAAAATTTTGTGTGTAAAATTTCTTTACACACAAAAGCTATAACTGGTTATAATATGGAGCTTCATCCTGGAGCCCAGGATAAAGCTTACTTTGCCTCTGTTCCAAAATTTTCATATGATTTATGATTTTATTCAGGGTTTTTTTTATTCTTCTTATTGCCTTTTTGAAAAGTTTTTCTATAAAAATAATGTTTGCAAAATTTGAAAATACCGTGCTTTATTTTGAAATATTTTAGTAAAACTGAAAAAAGTTGGCAGAATAAATTGAATAAGTATATTTACAAATTATTCATACATATTTCTGTTGCTTCATTCACTCTAGCATAATTTTGATAAAATTTGCATAATTAATAATAATAGTAATAATAATAATAATAATAATAATAAGATGATGATGAAGAAGGAGGAAAAGAAGAGGAAGAGAAATATTAAAATTATAGTTATTATTATTATTATTGTTGTTGTTTTTGAATAAATAAATTTATTCAAAGTTTTACACAAACAGTAAATGAAAATATTTTTGACACTAGAATCAGAATGTGTGTCCCACCTTATCCATATATAAAATTCACCATTACCAAAGAACATTGTATCACCAGAGTTAAACAATATTTCCAAAATAATTATAATTTATAATTATATACATAATTCCAAAGTTTATTAAGAAAATAAATAAGTAATTACTAAAACTTCATGGGGTTCCCCATGCCCATATAGAGGAGAATGAATCGGGTGCTGAGCAGATGCACCCTGGACAGGGTGCCAATACATTGTTGGGTACACCTTGTGGACTGTGACTGCACATTATATTTACAACATTTTGGCAATGTTCCACTACTGAACTACTGACTGCAGTTAGGAAGTGTACACTATGAAATAAACATTTGTACCTTACAGTACCTTATTTTCAGAAAAAAATATTAATTGATTGGATTGCATTCATAAATGAATTACAAGAGGTGATCATTTAATAATTTTAAAACAAGCTTTTCTAAAAAAAAAAAATAATAAAAAATTAAAACTGCTTTGCACTCTGATGTGCTTTTTATAGCACTCCATTGTCTTGCATCTTAATGCTGCCATCTTCACAAATACAAACAGATTTATTGAAGATAAACATGATAAACATGGTTTAGGAAAAAAATGACAAATCAAGCTAGCAAAAGTAAAACGTAAAATGTTTCTATCAATAAAAACAATTGTCCCCCACATATATGGTTATTAGACCTCTATACAATTTAAATAATCAATAGTGCATTAAGTTTGTTATTGCCTTAAAAGATTCACTCTTTCGTTACGAAGTGAAATTGATCTAAATAAATAAAACAAGCAACAACGTTATTATCCAGTGTGGCTCCTAATGTAGTCTGAGACTGTCATATACAATTATTTAGGTTTTAACACGAACTCTAGTTTCAACGCAAGACCTTACCGCCACCAAGTGGTTTAGATTGTATATAACGAATGATGTTTTAAACACTCATTTCTTGTAAGTTTTTAGCAATACAATTCAGCAATACGATTTAAACAGAAAATTAATTTTCATAGTTTTGCACTTTATCACAACAAAACATGTATCGATAATGAAAAGTTATTTATTATTTTACTTGTAAAGATTAAGACTTTTTAGTAACTACTAAAGATGAAAATGATGGATCATTCTGTACAAAAATTTGAAACGAATGAATAAAATTAAATAATATACAGGAATAAATATATAAAAAAACATATTAAACATTATTTATAAAATAGTTTTCCACACCACACTATAGTTTTTAAATCTACACACAATCTACACAAGGCAATGATATTGATTGAGATAAATTATTCATTCATTCATTCATTCATTATCTCCCGCTTTATCCGCTATTAGGGTCGCGGTGGGGTTCCCCGTACCCATCCAGGGGAGATCATCTCGGGCGCTGGGCAAATAGACCAAGGACAGGGCGCCAATCCATCGCTGGGCTGAGATAAATTAATTAAATAAAAATATAAAACTAGACCTGATTTTTTCTGGCCCTCTGAAAACACATCATAGGTTGATTTGATCTAGAACTGAAGTAACTATTGCAGATGTTTTTTGAGAATAGCCTTATGAATAGCCTTTTGCACACATCTGCTCAGGTGGCAGGTGCTCTCGACTGGAAACCCTCTGCCTGACCTGATCAGTGGAGACCACAATATCCTTACAGGAAGGATATTGAAAAAAAAACATTGTAACTGAAAACTGCACTCCATCCTACTCATGTTATATTTCATTCGCTTACATCATCTTTGCGCTCAGTAATTCCTTTTCGATTTTCAGACTGTATATTACTACCCAGTGCTTTTGAAAGCTTAGACTGGATGTGGTTAAGAAAATTTGATGAATTTGATTAAAAATTACATCAGATTTGTTCAATAAAATGTTTTTGTTAAACCACACTGTATCGCATTAAGCCAATAAATGTCTAAAGTTTTATTGTTTATGTTTATTTTTAAATAAAGGAAAGCATTATGATTTTTTTATTGTCTCTTTTCACAAACAAATGTTATTTTATTCACCTGAGACGCATGAGGTGATGGCAGTTGATGATGGGTAATTAACACACCTTCCAGCAGCTTCGCTGATAGACGCAATGCGAGCTGTGACAAGAAGGTTTGCTGTGTCTGTCAGCGTAGTGTCCAAAGGCTGGAGGCACTACCAGGAGACAGGCCAGTAAACCAGGAGATTTGGAGGAGGCCATAAGAGGGCAACAACCCAGCAGCAGGACCGCTTCCTCTCCCTTTGTGCGAGGAACAGGAGGACCTCCAGCAGGCAAAATGACCTCCAGCAGGCCACAAATGTGCATGTGTCTGCACAAATAGAAACCGACTCCATGAGGATGGTATGAGGGCCCGACGTCCACAAATGGGGGTTGTACTCACAGCCCAACACCATGCAGGATGCTTGGCATTTGCCAAAGAACACCAGGATTGGCAAATTCACCACTGGAGCCCTGTGCTCTTCACAGATGAAAGCAGGTTCACACTGAGCACATGTGACAGAGTCTGGAGACGCCGTGGAGAGCAATCTGCTGCCTGCAACATCCTTCAGCATGACCGGTTTGGCAGTGTGTCAGTAATGGTGTGGTGTGGCATTTCTTTGGAGGGCTGCACAGCCCTCCATGTGCTCGCCAAAGGTAACCTGACTGCCATTAGGTATCGCGATGAGATCCTCAGACCCCTTGTGAGACCATATGCTAGTGCGGTTGGCCCTGGGTTCCTCCTAATGCAGGATAGTGCTAGACCTCATGTGGCTGGAGTGTGTCAGCAGTTCCTGCAAGATGAAGGCATTGAAGCTCTGGACTGACCCACCCATTCCCCAGACCTGAATCCAATTGCGTACATCTGGGACATCATGTCTCGCTTCATCCACCAATGTCACATTGCACCACAGACTTTCCAAGAGTTGGCAGATGCTTTAATCCAGGTCTGGGAGGAGATTCCTCAGGAGGCCATCCGCCACCTCATCAGGAGCATGCCCAGGCATTGTAGGGAGGTCATACAGGCACGTGGAGGCCACAGACAATGCTGAGTCTCATTTTGACTTGTTTTAAGGACATTACATCAAAGGTGGATCAGCCTGTAGTGTGTTTTTTCACTTTAATTTTGTGTGTGACTCCAAATCCAGGCCTCCATTGGTTAATAAATTTGATTTTCATTGATGATTTTGTTGTCAGCACATTCAACCTTGTACAGACCAAAGTATGCAATGAGAATATTTCATTCATTCAGATCTAGGATTATTTGAGTGATGCAATTGAATATGTAGAAAGAGTGCCTAAGATCCAGTATGAGGGAAGGAACTTAGGGCCGCTGGGGATCGTGGGACAGGGATGTTATGTGATATATTTATGGAGGGAATAATAGTACACCAGTCTATTCCCTGCACACCAGCCTCTGCCAGTCTGGTTAGGAGTGTGCAAGCCCCAGGCCCAGTAGCTGGGACATGGGCAGAAAATTAAGCTTTCTGTCCCTGTGAGCTTTCTGTCCCTGGAGACAACAAAACAAGCCTGAGATACTGAAAATGTAAAATGTGATGCCTCTGTTTGCAAGTCCCACTCGGACCTGAGTGTCACATGTCTCACATGTCATAATCTTGTATGGCTTGTTTAAACGTGATTGTAAAAAGGAAACAAGAAAGAATTGAATAAACCAGACTAGGAGTTTCTTAAAAAAGTAAATTTATTTAAATTCACAACACAACCAACAAAGGCGGTCCCAAAGAAAAGAAAGCAAAAACATTAATCTAAGTATACTTACAAACATAAATACATTTGTGGCACCCGCCCACTTATACAACCTGTGGCCTTATACAACCTGTGGGACTCTTTAGGTTGGCATAAGTTTGTAGGTAAACAGATGTTAACTGCCTTGTTTAAGAACAAACATTTCATCAGGAAGGACAAAAAAAAAAATCAATAAATAGCAACGGTGGTAGCAGCATGAAAACCAGAGGCGCACACACAGCATAAGCCCCACTTCCTGTGTAAGAGCTGGCCGCCATCTTGGAAGTGACAACTGCCAAGACTCCACCCATGAAGGTCATGTAGGCCACCACCTGCAGACACTTGAAAAGACGGAACACACCCAGCACCACAGCAGTGCCACACACACGACTTCATGTTAAGTTTGGTCTTTGTTTTTTAATGTATGTTTTACATCACATTTTCAGTGCATATTTGTATTTTCACTGTAGTCATTGTATGTCTAATTCTATAAATTCATGTTAAATACTATCCATCCATCCATTATCTTCCGCTTTATCCTCTAGTAGGGTCGCGGTGAGGTTCCCCATGCCCATCCAGGGGAGAACGTCTCGGGCGCTGGGCAGATTATATATACATGTGCTTACACACTTTCATTCAGCACATATTACAAGTTGCTTTCACTTCCTGTCAATGACATGACAAAATAAAATAAAAGGTGAAATATATTTAAAATAAAGCTAATACAAAAAGCGATGAAACCAGAAATATAATAAAATTTTTTAAAATGCAATTGTGAACTAAATATAAACTAATATAATAAAAAATATAAAATAATTCTAAATTTGAACCCACAACACACTCTATGTCATCAGGACAGAGGAACAATTACCCATGTGTTATATCACATTTTTTGGAATGCTACGTTTTAATTGTGTAGCAACAGAGAATGCTAATTTGGAATTTCTGCCTGATACAAGATTTAAGTTACAAATCTGTGGTCTCAGTTATGTGATTTTTCTTTTCATGATCATATCTATATATCTATATATTCATTAGGCGACATCCTTAATCTGCAGCCAGACAAAGCAAAGCACTCGCTTATCTGCCTTCAAAGTTACTCAGAAAAGATGTTGCACTGATGCAAAATGTTTCTCTAAAATCCCAATAATCACCTAATCTTATCATCTTCTGCTTAATTTTCTAATAGGGTCATGCAGGGGTGGGGGCATCCCCAGCACTGAGAAACAAATGTGCTAGCTATCTAATGTGCTAAGTTGGTGCTAACAAAAGTGGTTGACAACACCTGCCTACATGACATTTTAGTACCATGAGAAATGGTCAACAACTAAAAATATTAGCAAACCTTTGTCATATTCTCATGTTCATGAGCTGAAGGATTCATGTTTCAGCTGCACAGTGCAAAGTGAACCCTGAACCCTCTGTATGTGAACCCTGAACCCTTTTCGTATGTTCGTAATGTTCTGTGCTACACATGTAGCCCCTACTTATTTTGCTTTTAAACATTGGCATTTTTTTATCAGGCTTATGCTATTAATGTTAATGTTAATGTATATTAACACAATCCAGGACCATCCTTATATTTGACCTTTTTGTTGAAACAGATCAATGATCAACATTTTAAATGTCTTCACTTAATAGCTAATTTCTTGGATTACCTATCATAGTTTTTCAGTTGTTGCAATAGTAAAGTTTTGTCAGGAGAATTGCATATTATGAACAAGCATGCTTGATTGCACACAGCCCATCTGGTTGAAAACAACAACAGTAGTTTACAGACAGCAGCTCCAAAAACTAACAAGAGCATTGCCTCAAGCTTTGATGATTTTCCATAATGCAACAAAAATATACTGTACATAATTTAAAATGTCTGCAACCAGGCAAATCTTAATGGCTTCCTCTTGAAAAATTGGATCCAGTCTAATATTTCTGTAATTAATACAAAGAGCAGGAGGTCATTGGCAATCTAAATCAGCTAGCATTATTAAAACAAAATCTTACCAGCTCCCCTCCATTATTATTCACCATAATACTCTGTGCATCCAAACGCCTATGTAAAAGTTATGATCTTCTGCAGACTGTTTGGAAAGTGAGATTGCAGTTTGTCTTGGGTTTTCTTACTTACTATCTCTGTCTCTACCTTTGAGAGTTCCTCTTCTCTCCATTATCCTTTTGCACAGACACAAATACACAATTAACAAAAAACACAGTGTCTGATTGACACTGCTAGAGGCAGTGATACCTTTCTCCAACATTTCTATACGGAAATGTGGTGTGATAGCACCCTACTTATGCTTAACTTTTTTATAAGCTGTGCATACTTGTGATTGCATGTAACATGTTATGCAGTTATGGTAAACAGGAAATCATCACTCAATGAACAGCTTCTTTGACCTTGAGCTGGATGGAACGTGTAATCGACCACAATGTGTTCAATTTTGTCAGCTGAGAACTGAAAGCTTTACCAAACTTTTTCTGAGACAAAAATTACACACCATCAGCATGAATCACTGAACCCAAATTGCATTGTGTCAGGAGTGGGGGCGGTGTAGCACTGTGGGAAATATGTTAAGGGCATACTTTGGGCCTGATAACAACAAGGATTATTTGAAGTGTAGTTGTGTGAGGCCACACATATTAACTCTCAATGCCCATGCAGAAGAAGACAGCTGCCAACACCAATAGATGCTTGACCACTACTTGAATTAGCTGGATTAGCGATTCCAGACACTAGGTGGAGTAAATGTCGAAATAAAACGGACAACTGAATCAGACCATAGATTTTGTTTTTCAAAAGTCAATATGCATGTCTGTAGCACTTTAGATGTTTCAATAGGAACTGAGGACGGGTGGGGGTTTTATTAATAAACAGTTTTTTTTTAAAGATATAACACACTAAATTTTTCAATGCAAATATAATGTAATAATAATTATAAGGGTTTTAGCCTTTAAACAAAAAACACACGCATTTGCTTCCTAGTTAAAAATCATGTTTTTACCAATTCTGATTAATTTGCAGCCTTGCTGCATCAGACAGAACACCAATCAGACAGAGATACTTTTCAGATGAGCTTCTTTACCTGTCTGGTTCTCTGATTCTTGCTCCCATTCACAAGCACAAACCTAATTATGCTCTTATACCACATTGCTCCCTTTGTTAGCTACCTTGTTCTTCTTGCAACCATGCTATGCACACTATTGTTGTTTAACATTCTTCTGATGGTTGTCTCATGAAAATTAACATTAACTTTTATATTTAAAAAAGGGGTTTTCAGATGCTTAGAATTTACCATATTTTCCTTTGACAGACTATGATTGATGCCAAGCTCTCATCCAAAGGACTTTTTTTTTTGTGAACTACTCCAGAGAAAAGTAATTATAGGACTGGTAAAATTTGAATATGTAGAGATGGGTAGCAACCTTTTTTAGCATGATGAGCATAAAAAACTGAAGTCTTTGGACATGTCATTTCTTTATGTTTAAATGAAACAATTTAGGGCAAGGAAACTCAGTGGTTAGGGCGTTGGGTTATAAATCTGCAGGTTGGGGTTCAAAGCCCAGGTCCACTGAAGTTACCTTCAAAGCCCTTAACCCTCATTGCTTGATGTTGTGATTAACCTTGTGCTCACCTTGTCGCTTTGGATAAAAGTGTCTGCTAAATGACCTAATGTAATGAAACAGATCACCACCTCACTGATTACCATCCATTCATTATCTTACCCTTAATTCTATACTAGGGTTACAGGGGGCTTCCCCATGCCCATCCAGGGGAGAATGGTTCTGCTGGGCAGATACACCGAGTACACAGAGCAAATCTATCGCTGGGCACACTCACACACACACATACACACACACACACACACACACACACACACACACACACACACACACACACACACACACACACACACACTCTACATAAACTATATAGGGTCAATCTAGAGCAGCTAATTTATATTAAATCCATGATTTTGACTGTTGGGGGAAACCTACTTGGACTCCACCCAGATAGGGATTCAAACCTTGGTCCTCAGCACTGAAAGACAAATGTACTTACCACTAAACCACTTTTTACATATTAAAGTATGTACCATTTTTCCCAATAAATCAACTCCAGTCTAATATTTTTGTCTAATTTAATTATCTTAATTTACATTTGAATTACAATACTTTGAAACATATTAAAGTTTTAGGACAAATTTATGCAGAAAAAATTTTATTTCTAAAGTTTACAAACTTTGAAGTACTATTGTATGTATTTAATTTATGTATAGTTTAGAGAATTTGAAAAGTTTTAAAGATTTTGTTTTGTTTGTTCTCTGTTTATGTTATATTTTAATACGTAAGTTGGAATATTTAAAATGTTTCAAATATGATGTTGTGATCTGTATTTTACTGTGAAATTATTTTGTATTTTATTGTGAGTAACAAGACCAAACATGGGCAGCATTCTGTAAGCACTGATCAAAGATAAGATAATGATTAGCAACAGTACATCAATAAATGAACTACTGTCTACATTATTAAATCTACAAGGTAAAGCAATTAGATAGAAAATTTCATTGTATTTTTATATATATATATTCACATTAGATATGACTAATGCACTAATTTATTCACATTTTGCTTGTAGAGGACATAATGGCAGAAAAAGAAAGAAAAGCCTGTGGAAAAACGTTTTTATAACTCATGATGTGTTTCTTTTTATGTCTGCTTAAGAAATAACCCCAGGGAATTTCCCATAGACTAAAACTAATTAAAGTGTTTGGTTATTGATGTGAATCATATTCACATTGATTTAAATTCATTATATAACCCGTCTAAAGCCTAACAAAATGCCAATGATACATACCTAGAAGGTTATGCTAGTCCAATTTAGAACTTTAACAGGGAAAGCCACAGTTTGCGTTTAATTTTTTTTTTTTGTTTTTTTTTTTCATTTTTTCTGTGTGCAAGAAGATGAAACTAGACACTATGAGTGTGTGGATTCCCACACGCACTGATAGCAGTTAGAGGTGTGAACAAGCAGGAACATAGTTTGAATAATGCTTAGGTTAAACAAAACGAATGGGTCAAAGTTTATGTTCACTTTAAAAAATGTGTTGATTCTGGTTTGCAGATTTTCTGCAGTCATATCCTATTTGAGCATATTTTTATCTTGTATCTTGTAATTTATCTTTATCTTGTATTTTTATACTTTATCAAATTTGTGTGTATTGTAATATTCTAAATACAAATAACAATACAAACTAATGCATAATGTTTCTGAATGGAATTTGCTAGTGTTGGGAAGTTAATTTTAGGGAAAAAAATTAATTAAGCAGTTCCGCAATCATCCCAGAAGAGCTCCAGCTGTGGTGGAGCATTTACCTTTCTTTAATGGATCAGCAACAGGACACCAAAGAGGCTCAGTGGAAAGCACTGTGACCTTGCGGGAAAAAGGTTCTTGGTTTGAAAGCCAGGCGAAAAGGATTAAGTACTTTCTGAGTGGAATTTGCATATTCTTCTCATGTCTGAAGAGAACATCGGTTTGGGTATGGGTTTGATTTAATTTCCTTCGGACTTAATTTAGTCACAAAATGAAAGTTCTAAGTTTGATTCCTGGTGGGATAAATACAACTCCTCCATGGATTTTTTTTAACTACTTTTTCCTCCCACTTGAAAAGTCCTCTCCTTTCAAAGTCTTTAAATATAGCAAAATATTGTCCTAATTATTAGAGGTATAATTATCAATGCACCTCAGGACAACATGCAACATGGCAATGTGTTCAGTATGTTTTCTCATCCCTTACCTAACAAACACTTGGATAGGTGCCAGCTTACTATAGCCACTTACTTAGTATTTTTTTGTTTTTGTTCCCTTTACAAATTCACACTGGTAGGTCGATGACCAAGAAGTGATTTGACAAGCTTACTCTTTGGGACCCTGTGGAAGTGTATATATTCTTCACAACCAACAAGAATCGACTCAAAATTTCTCACCACCTCTATGTCATTCAAGCTGCAACTGCCAAAAGTGGTTAGCGCTATTGTACGCAGGGAAATCTTATATTTAGGTGATCTGGAAGTTGTTTTGGTAGGTGTTTTTTAAATCACTATTCTGAGTTATTTAAATAAAGTTTTTTGTTTGTTTTTTTTTCAAAAAAAAAAAAAAAAAAAAAAAAAAAACACTAAAAAGTGATATGGGGTTCGCACAAAAATAAATTTTTACAATAAGCTTTGTGAAATTTGGCATCTTAATTTAAATTACATTTTGCTCATGCATGTTTCTGCCTACAATTATTAACTGCCTGTGTATTATACATTTAGTACAATTACAATTTATAAAAGACAAATATTTAAGAAACATTGGTCATAAAAAAGAAAATACAATGAAAATAATAAGCAAAATATTTGCAGATAAACACAAGACATTAATTTTAAAGTTTTGGAATATTCCCAGTAAACACAGTTTCAAATGTGATGAAATGGAAGCTACATTATGGCTGTCCATCATGACGTACGTATGAGTAAGAGCACTTGTATTCATGACTCAAACAACAAAATAGCCAGATATCACATTAAGATGACTTATATAGTCCAGTGGATATAGTCCAGTGGCAGAGACTGGAGTTATGGTTCAAGAAAAAAAAACTCTACACAATCCTAACCTTTATGTAAGTTTGCATCAAAAGAAGCTAATACTAAAAAAGTCAAAACATCTGGGGTTTTGTGGTGAGCAGTTAAGCGTAAGTGACGCAAATCCTAGCAC
The DNA here is from genome assembly GCA_019802505.1 of Corydoras sp. C115. Classification (NCBI taxonomy): domain Eukaryota; kingdom Metazoa; phylum Chordata; class Actinopteri; order Siluriformes; family Callichthyidae; genus Corydoras; species Corydoras sp. C115. The sequence continues at coordinate 4,995,421 of JAFMOC010000007.1, forward strand.
TGGCCCTTTCTTAATGACTTCCCACCAGTAAAGTAAGGAAGTATCATGTTAGGGAAAATGTTTTATTCTTTTCACGTTTTACCAGTTAATTCCACATATAAGCTAATCATTAATGTACGAAGCTGGTATATTCATTCACCAAACACTTTTATGAGCACCCTATTGTTTTTTTTTTGTTGTTGTTTTTTCACTTATATAGATGCAATTTGCAGTTTAACAATTACAAACCACATCTGTTTCTCTACACACTTTTTTGTTTCCTATACTATGAATATTTCCTAACTGCCAGGACCCCCATTTTACCACTCGATGCTAATGACACTGACGTGGCGATGGTGTGTTAATCTATGTGTGTCCAGCCATCAGCATCATGTAAGCTGAGTCCTGTGAGCACTGCTAAAGAATTAGTGAATGAGTAACACAAACTGTTTGAAGTCAAATGATTACTCTCTCTGATTTTACATCTACAAGGTGGAGCCTTGGTACATGGTACATATGGTACATATGTCTCTAATATTGTGCACAGGGAGAACATGTATTGTTCAAAAACTCTAACTGCAAACACAATACCACCACATCACTGTAGTGCTATTATCAACCACATATGCTTTGTGACCTCTTTTGTGAGGGTAGAGAATAGTAGTAACTACGGAGGTGAACACTTTTGCTTTACTTGCAGGAGGTAGCTTTGTGATTTTTACTTTAGTTACTGTTTATAGTGCTTCCACTTTCCTGTAAGTCGTACAGTTAACTTAAGTAAGTGAGTGAAATGTCAGCTCCACTGTTTGATAACCTCTTATTCTATTTAGGTGCATAGAGGTGTGCTGGAGCCTAACCCAGCATTTGCTACAAAGGAATAGAAGAACACAAAAAAAAGAAACACCCTTGACAGGTCACCAGTCCATTACAGGGCAGCCTCAAACCCAAACATGTTCACCCATGCTTTCACACCTAGCGGCAATTTATAGTTTCTAATTCAAGTGATTTACATTTCTTTGCACTGTGAAAATATACAATTAATTTATAGTAGTTTTAATGCAATTAACCACTATTCCTCACGATAAAGGCTTATAAACAACCCCTGTTCAAACCATTAATAATTTAAAACTCAGTGCTCATTTTCTCACATTGCAAAGCTTCGTTTGGTTAAATATGCTAAGTCAGAAACAAAACATTAAGTATTGATTGCAATTATAGACCGTGTGTGTGTGTATTCTTTGTACAAGTTTCGGTTGTGCTTTCTAGGCGGAACTTTGGTTTTGATTTTTTTAATGGTGGTACTTTTTTTTTAACAACTACTGATCACGTGAATCAGATTCGAGAATTGATGCATGATTTAAAAACGAACAAACAAAAATCATGAAACAACTAAAAGTGGAAAGAGAAACAGGCTGTACGCAGCAAAGGCGGTGGAACATAACTATGGGTGTGGCCAAATTAGCGACGTCAATGCGTCATCGACTTGTACGTAACGTCAGCACGCTCCAATGAACGCCTGTAAAGGCTAAGGCTGAAGTAATTCGTTGTATGATAGGTTGTGAAAGTGGAAAGTACCTCCTCGGAAATCCCCAATGGCATTTCCTTGTTGACATCAATTCTTTGCCTAGATTAAGTCCTACGCTGTATTTTTTCTAAACTATTAGAATGTGTGCGCCCTGAAGCTGGCTGCGTTTAGTTGCTAGACGCCATGGACAGCTAGGTTCCTCCGGACTGCGCTAACTGAAAGCATCGGAGGGTCGGAGCTTCTTATGGGCTTTGTTGGCGGATACCGACATATTGAACAGGTAAGAGCGGGCGCATCTCATCCGTCTTCTGCGCTTGCCTGTACCGAACGACACGATTAGCGATTGCTTAGTGATTCGGTCGTCGCACGTCGTAGCGTGGAATAACAAGAAATGAAGTCCCACAGACGTTTGGATATCTGAACGAAAGGCAGGCTTTGACAGCTATTGTTTGCGAGATCGCCTCCCAGCATTAAGCAGGCCAGACCGGATTTATTTCATGGCTGGTTGCAAATGTGCGATGTGTTTCTGTGAGGAGCAGGGCTGCTTTGTCTCTGACGCCTTGATCAGCTGAATTACGTAATGCGAGCGTCAGGCGGCTGAAGCTAGAAGCCGCATATCGGTTCTCTATTGTGTCCGTGTGACAGGAGAGAGCCGTCACCAGCACCGCTGCTCCTGCCTTTCACTCTCTGATTAAGTACATCAGACGGAATTATCACCTGGAAGGTAAACAATTTCTCCCTGGACAAACAGGTTAGCCACTGCACAAGAGCTGTTTGAACAACTTGTCCTTAGGCAACCTCAACCGAATGGCCTAAAGGGTGCGCTTTTAACAGTCCCTACCCATCTCCAGCCAGAACAGTCAGACACCCAGAGTCGTCATGTCTGCCAAATGTAGACTCTCCTGTAGTAGTATGGAAGTAATCACTCCAATCACACGACTTAATGACCCAGCGCTGTATGTCTAGAATTTTAACATGCTGCCCTCATAGTATTTGGTTTTTGTTAAGATATGTGTCTGGCATTTGTTGGATGATTGTACTTAATAATTTGATCTTTCTTTTCCCACAGAGTTAACCTGGTTTCCCACTTCATCCTCTACAGAACGATGTCCCAGGGCCAGAACTTTCTACCAAAGTTCCTGTTTGTTAGTAATCTCCTGAAGGCTGTGAAGATACGTGAACGTGTGCCTAATGATGTGGTGAAGCCAACGTCAAGTAGCGGTGCGCTCCATCACCTGCGTGGCATGCACCGCTACACACTGGAAATGATCCGAATGAGCCAGTTCCAATCTGCTTTCCGTGAGATCATACAGTCAGCCATCTTGGACAGGGCCATGCAATCCTCACTTGAGCAGGAAAAGAGGCTTAATTGGTGCCGAGAGGTCAAGAAGCTGGTGCCGCTTCGTACAAATGGTAAACATATTCCCAGAAATTTAATATATGCTTTGATTACTGCATTAATTAACACTTGTTACATAAATTATAATTTAATTATTGTATGGTTCCTCTTCTTCTGATCTTTTAACGCATAGTTTGTGTTGTACTACAAGATATTGTTTTAATAATGGTTTACACTTAGAATTTGGTAAAATTCGTAAAACAATTCCAAAGTGTTTATTAATTTAATCTGAAATATGGAAACATTGACGTGTGACTTAAATCATAACAGGTTTTTTAATTTTCAGTTGATTTGCATAATTTGTTAGGGACAGCGTTAAATGATTGCTGATGTTTGAGTTCAGATTTAAGGCAGATAAGAAAATAAAGTTAACCCTTTTTTTACTTGGTAATAAAATAGAGTTAAAATCAAAATGCAATGGACCATTCACAAATTTAATAGATAAAAATGTGAAACAAGGTATTAACAGTATAACAGTATTTTTACACAGTTGTGGTGTGAAAAGTACAAGCAGCAACTACCAGTGCAATTAGGCATTTGGCTTTGTTAATGAAGGGTCGTAGCAATGTATGGGTCTATTATTAAATCTTAACTAACGGGACGGTTTAGATTGTTATACTTGTTCAGCATTTGTCATCAACAAAATACAGATACTGTGGATGTTGTGATTAACTTTTTTTTTTTTTTTTTTTTGCATTAACCAATAAGACCCATTTCATTTTTGCTTGGCTTTTTACAGAAACTCCTCACAAATATTTTAGCTACTAGTTTTAAAGATAATATTTTGATATCTTGCAAATAACAGCACTGGAGCGTTGTAGATTTTTTTTTAACGTCAACTGCACATGCATATCAGATATGAAGGGGAAAATCCACTGACTTTCCATTGCCTCCGTTATTTGTCTTTCGCGCTGTTTTATTTAAGAATCTATTCAGCTGTTATTAACAGTGACAATTTTAAAGCAGCTTAATGTTTTTGTTATGTTCGCCAACCCAATCTGCATGGCTGATAGAATATCAGTCTCTTTAGCCTTTAATGCATCATTGTTCCCCTTTATCGTATATATTAATATAGCTAAGAGACGCACCACACAAGCAGAAATTGGCAATTATAAAACTATTTTACACCAAAAACATAAGTACATGTGAAATACTTTTCAAGATTTTTCACATTGGATTTAACTCAGTGTTGTATTTTGCTAGCGCATGTCGACTTTTATTTTAACAAGGTTAGATTGTATGTAAATTTTTAAGTCAGTTCTTTGTGAAAGTGTGAGTTCTTAGAATAGAGGCCACATCCCATTAGGTGACACTGAGACAAGGGCATGTAGATCAGGACAGTCAGTTGCGGTGAATGTGATGTTGACTCATTTAAAGTTTGCGGACATGCTCATAAACTGTGGTTTAAGTGCTTATCCATGCTACTAAGGATGTGACTGGTCTCAGGTTAAGGGCTTTCCAAAAATCTATTTTTATCTGTTTCATATCAGTTTTTAAAAATGTATTTAGTATCAGTTTCTCACCATGTGATCATTAATTGTGACTAACTTATTTAGAAGTGTACTGGTTTGTTAAAATTATGTTTGCCTGAGCTGAGAAAGGAATTGGAAACCAGCACTACATGCTTGTTAAACTAGCTTTCTAACTGTGTAATTTGAGTGGAATGTATATTTGTCATTACACTTAAAGTTGGTCTATGAAATACCATTATTTATAAACAGGCATCAACATGGTGGACTAGATATGAAGTTTTGCCAAAATACCCATGAAGATATTCTTTCAGTTTTGACTAGGTGTTAAGCTTGTTATGGGTTTAACATTAAAAAGAACCACTGGGGGCCCCCACAAAAGTCCTGGAAATTAAGTGAACAGACATTCCTGATGTTGTGAGGCCCCTCCTCTTTGGAAAGTCCAGCCACACTACTGTCCTAAAAGCTGAGCTGGGAAAGAAAAAATTGAAGTGCTGGCCTCGCGGCACTTAATCACAGCAGATCGTGCACAAGGGAAATTCCTGCCTTTTGTGTTAAGGGCTTGTTTTAGAGCAGCTTGTTACTAACACTCACACAAGTTGCACAACCTTGAAAAAACCCAGGCGCCTCAAACAGAATCTTAGCAGTTCAGCTGCTATAAGAAGTATTGTGTGAAGTGAGTTTAATGTGTTTTAAGTGTTTTAATTTAGCCTTTTTTACACGAAGCTTATATTTTGTCCTGTGAAAGTTGGATTTTATTATTATCAATTTTAAGGAAAGTTACATGAGTAACAGTTTGTGTTCTGATATTTAAAAAAAAATCCTTTTAAGCCAATCATGGTGACATGAAATAAAAACATTTAATTACAATACAAAATTGTATACTACATTAAGTAGTATAATTAAACATTGAAAATTGATAATAATTCAAAATTGATATAATTCATATATATTTGTGAAAGGTCCTGAGCCCTGACACTTACCTCACCTTTGGCATGAACTAAAATGAAAATCTCAACTAGACTGCTTATCCAGTATTAGTGTCAACTTAATACATGTTTTTCTAGATAAATGGTCCACAAGTTCCTACAGACACACTCTGTCATATGCCAAAAATTGCTACAGCTGCACAGGGAGACCATCTTAAAATAGGATAAAATTAGTATTATTTTGCATAAGTGTAATATGTACATAAGTTAACAATGTGTGTACTGGTGAGTCCAAACTCAAATTTGGTTTTGTAACCTTTTTTTTACTTGAGCATTCACAAAGTTTTTTTGTTCATGCCATGATGCACTTTTACAAAAATCAATAAAAATCAGACTTTGATAGATTTCTGGTCTTTTAAAAAATCCACATTTGATTGGGAATATATATATATATATATATATATATATATATATATATATATATATATATATATATATATATAGGGCGGCACGGTGGCTTAGTGGTTAGCACGTTCGCCTCTCAGCACCAGGGATTCCCGGTTCGAATCCCCATCTGGGTGGAGTTTCCATGTTCTCCCCGTGTCTGTTTGGGTATCCTCCGGGTTCTCCGGTTTCCTCCCACAGTCCAAAAACATGGATCAAGTCAATTGAGTTCTCCAAATTGCCCCATGTAGAGTGTGTTTGTGTGCGTGTCTGTGTGAGTGAGTGAGCGGAAGATAATGAATGTATATATATATATATATATATATATATATATATATATATATATATATATATAAATTTCTCTTACCACTGCAAATGACTAGTGATAAATCTGTCCTTGGAACAGTTCCTGTTTTAAAAGGTATATGGTATAATGTAATAGACATGTTACCTGTTTTACTATCTTGCTGGAAATTCCCTCTGTATTTTTTTTTTTTTATCACGTTGCCTGACAGAACACCTAATGATGGTTCTCGATTTTTTTCTTTTTTTCTTTTTGGTTCAAAGTATAAATGTTCTATACAAGTGTATCAGTGAGTGTATTCAAATAGGTTTGCATGACATAATTGCTTGCCACTACCCTGTAAATATTGTAAGTTTGCAAAGGAAAAAAATAACCTTTGCACTTGTGGAGGTGGCCTAGAAAAGAGAACCTTCAATCTCAAGCCACAACCTCAGTTCAAGCCTCTTTGTTTCCTTTCATTTTTTCTGGAGATTAAATTCGGCAGGCGTTTTTTTTTTAATGCATGATAAATTATTTTAATACACAAACTGAATTTTAGCACAGTTTTCAATAGACATAGTCTTTATATTGGCAGTGTAAATGAGTGATCCACATGTGTACTGGTTCATCAACAACAGTGGTAGGAAAGCAATTTAAACATTAAATGTTTTCAATGCCTATGTTTTCTGTCTAGGTGATGGGAATTGCCTGCTCCACGCAGCCTCGCAGTACATGTTGGGAGTACAGGACACAGACCTGGTACTGCGTAAGACCCTCTATGCTGTACTCAAAGAGACAGACACCAGTCATTTCAGGGCCCGTTTTCAAACTGAAATGCTACATTCCGAGGAGTTTACCCAGACTGGACTGCGTTATAGCACCAAGGTGACTTTATTAACTCTAACTTAAATTCTCTCTTATGAAAAAGAACAGTGTTACATGCCAAGGCCAAGTTGTTTAAATGTAGTACACAAAATTAAGACGTGTTCTGATTAAGTTTATTAATGTGTAGTATGTTGTTAATGAGACATCTTAAAATGTTTAGTTTTTTGTAATATTACTGTGTTACACAGTAAGTTATAACTCATATTTGAGACTTTTTGCTGTAGCAAATAAAATATGCACATATTTTGTTTTTGCAGAATTGGGAAGAGGAATGGGAGAAGATAGTTGACATGGCATCTCCAGTTGCAAGTAGCAATGGCTTACAATTTGATTCTCTGGAAGACATTCACATCTTTGTTCTGTCAAATATCTTGCGCAGACCAATTATTGTAATTGCAGGTGAGAAAAACATGTCTGGAGAGTTCTTTGCTTGAATATCAATATATTTGTTAATGATGAACCGTCTCTGTTTGATGTAATATTAACTGTGTACTATAAATTGCTAGATCAAGTGTTAAGAAGTATGAAGTCTGGGACATCCTTTTCACCTCTTAATGTTGGAGGAATATATCTGCCTCTTCACTGGCCTCCAGGAGAATGCTACAAGTATCCCATAGTGCTCGGCTATGACTCGCAGCACTTTGCCCCCCTTATCACAATCAAAGAGAGTGGCCCAGGTATTGCTCAGATACAAGTGTTAAATTGATATACTTTTTAGTTAACTGTGTTTATTTATTTGATGAAATGGGAAAATGTCACCTATGAATTAGAAAAACTTTTAATAACCCCCTACCCCTTCCTGTCAGAGTTTCGAGCTGTACCACTGATCAACCCAGGCAGGGTGAGCTTTGAGGAGCTGCGTATTCATTTTCTGACCGAAAAGGAGCAGCAACAGAAGGAACAACTACTCAATGACTACTTGATGCTTATGGAGATCCCAATCGGACTTGTTTATGACCCTATTCAGCTCATAAGAGCAGCACGGTATGTGCCAAATTATGGTTAGCAACACAGAAGGCATTTCCCTTTACTTTAAATACACTTTTGGTAACCCTACAGGTCAACCCACTGGGCCATTTTTAGCCCAGTGGGAAATTTTGAAACTGCTGAAACCTGAAGTAACCACTAATTTAGTAGGTCTCGTAGCCCTCGTATATTTGCTCAAACCATTGTTGACCTCTAATTTTTCTGGTAAAATAAATTATTTAAATAAATGATTATTTAAAACATTAATTTGTCTTACCAAATTTACAAATAACTCAACATATGCACAAAACTTGTTAAAAAGAAAGAAATCTTGAAGAAAATGTTAAAAACTGCCATTTTAAGCAAACTATGTGGGAAATCACACACTGGCTTTTTTATTATTTTTTTTTTTTACCAAAGAGCACTGATTTGGTAAAAAAAATTACCAAAAGCACCGTCAAACATATTTCATGTATTCCTAATACACTTTATCTGTTTATCTTTAAGGTACACACATATTCATACACATACAGTCTCATTGTTACTGTCTTTTGCCATAGGAAGACCATGTCAGTTACCATGTGTTTAAATTCCAAAAAACAAATCAGAATATCCTTAAACGTTTATGCTGTAACATTATACTCTGAAAAAGGCATTGTTTTAAAGTCAACTCTTCTTTACTATTTGTCCATCAGCCTCGATGAGGGCAATCTTCCTGAGGACATGAACCTGATGGAGGACTATCTTGTACTGGTAGATCATGAGTACAAACGTTGGCAAGAGGACAAGAAGGCATTGTCACAGAGGGCACCACCAAACTTCTCGGTCTCTCAGCTGTCTCTAATTGAGATCCGCTGTGCAACGCCACGATGCACATTTTATGTTTCAGTGGACACTCAGCCCCACTGCCATGAGTGCTTTGAAAAGCGTCAGGCCAACAGCAAACACGAGGCCATCGCCAGCCGAACTAATCGTACGAACCATGCCAGCGAGCCATCAGATCCGGCCATGCCCAGCTCACGTTCAGCTCCTCCAACAGCACCTAGTCTGAGTCTGTACAGCGAGACCCATGCCATGAAATGCAAGACACCTGGCTGTGTGTTCACACTAAGTGTAGAACACGATGGCCTTTGTGAACGTTGCTTTAATTCCCGGCAGACAGGCAATGGGCAGTCCCAGGGTCCTAACCATGCTTGGAGTCACACACAATGGGTACAGAACACCAGAGAAAGAGAAAAAGATCGAGAAAAAGATTCTGAACACTGTGGTGCATGTCGCCAAGAGGTATTACGGACATTTAATGGCCTTTGTAATCCCTGCATGCAGAGACGTGCTGTTACTCAGCAGCAGGAGTCTAGGACGGACGTCTCACTGTGGGTTCCCCACAGGGAACCGGATCGCCCTGGTACAGCAGTCCACACTTGGCAGTCTCAGACGGCTCGACAGTGCAAGCGATCAGGGTGCCAGTTTTTTGGGACACCGGAGAAGTTGGGATTCTGCACTATTTGTTTCGTAGACTATCAAACCAATCACCGTAAGTGATTAAAAAATATGTATATAAGAAAGTGTATTAAAAAATTGGCCAGTTAGTGTACATGCATCTTAACACTATTTTTGACTCTAATAATTATTTCTGGATAAAACCGTAGTCAATTAGTCATTATTAAAGTGGAGAAGAGGGAGTTTTGTAGGGGTTATTATAGCACAACTGAATTACATCACTGTATGTACAGTGACTTTTTTTTTTTTTTTTTTTTTTTTTTTTTTTTTTTTTGGTAGAGCCACTTCCTTAAAATTGACTTTTTGCTGCACAGAATGTTCAAAATGTTTACAATGCACTGGTGTCACTGATCTCTGACATCGATGCATGTTGCCACTCCCCTATAATGTAGACTTTAGCAACATCTCTTCAACATAATGTGTTAATATATGGGGTGGCCTTCTGACCCATTTTAACTCAATCTTTTAATTTTTTTTAATATTTATTTATTTGTTTGTTATTGTTTAATTAAGTTATACATATAACTGTGACATTGTTGCTATAAACACACAACAGTTCACAAGGTGCCCTCCAAGTTGCTCAGGGCAAGTGGTAGTTGGTTGGTTGCAGTCTGCAACTTCACCACTAGATACCACTAAATCCTAAACATCGATTTTTCAATTTAATCTGATTAAATTGTCGGTGCATTGTACATTGCATTATTAAGATTACATCAGGTCAGTCATTTGATTTCTTTTTTATGTTGTGACCAATGCAGAGGCAGCTCCAGCTGTAATGCAGCCTAGACACGCATCTGAGGCCGGATATCAGAACCAGCAATGTCGAGGACAGGGCTGTGGTGCAGAGGGTAAGGCCATGCTAGAGGGCTACTGCAACAAGTGCTATGTGAAGGAACAAAGTGCCAGACTTAATGAAGCCGCAAGTAGAGGCTCCACATCTCCCCCTGTAGTTGTGGTGAGCCATTTTTGATCAAAACTTGTTTTAATAACTGGTAGTTCACTTATCAATGACTAGATGTACTGACATGTTTTTGTTCTGCATCTATTCAGCGAGCAACAAAATCACGTCCAGTTGCTACTCTCAACCAAGCCCAGTGCCGACGCAGCGGCTGCAAGAATGTATCGCCTGGCTGTACGGACTTGTGCCCTGACTGCCGTGTCGGGCAGAGGGAGGGCCGCCGTGCACATGCACCCAAAGAAAAAAGCAAGCAGCGCTGCAGGACACAAGGCTGTGACCACTATGCCAACCAGGAGAAGCAAGGTTACTGCAATGAGTGTGACCACTTCAAGCAGATCTATCGGGGTTGAAAATACCTTCTGAAGAAGGAACTAGAAACTTCGGACACTGGAGTGCACAAATCTCTGCTACAAAAAACCTGACGTTCACTGAGCCACAACGTTTTGGGTGGCACTAAGCAAATGATGAATTGCAAAATTGGCAATTAACCTCTAGAGCAGTTTTTATCATTTTTTATGACGTATGTAACGCCGAGCTGAAGCTGTTGACATAAAGAACCCATAACACACACTGGCATCCAGTTGTAAAAAAATCTGTGCTATCTGTGATTTATAGCCAACAGGGTACAAGAAATGTTTGAACCATTTGTACATCAGAAAACAACATATTGGATGAGGAGCAGTGTTTTATTACAGATTGTTAGCTGAAATTGCAACAAAATTTGACCAAAGTAACTCCTGGATCAAGTTGACCAAGCCAATGTACATTGCCACTGTGGACTGCAGAAATCCAGTGGGAGATTTAGCTACAGGGTTTCCAAGGACTCTGAATGATTAAAAGTTTTTCATCTAATGTAGGTTAAGTGCCATTGCGAGTTTGCGAAGCAGAGCTCCAGTTTTATTTCTCACTGCACCATTTGATGTCAGATGACAATATGGACCTATTGCCTTTGAGATTTTTTTTTTTTTTCGTTGTTCGATCTTTGTGGCCTGCTTGCTCTTGAAGTTATAACTCACCCAATTTTGCCTTGCTGGACATCTTTTGCTCACTTTTTCTAGGTATAGCACTGGGCAATGTTGGTGATTTTCTGACATTCCCCCCATAGAGTAAGAAAATTCCAAAGTGCAATAAAACAGGTTCTGCACCACACCTCCTTAAGCAAAAACATATGAATGCTCACTCAAGATGCTCTCAAAACATTTTTTTTTCTTTTTCTTTTTTAAATGTCACATAGTGAAGCAGAAGTGAAAAAGGAAGTGCTAAAGGTAGACTCAAATGTGTTGTCTCCTGGAATTCTGAAAACCCACCAGTTTGTTTCCACTACACATTTTCATTCTCTTGACTGGAACTTTTGCTACATTCACATCAACTGAATATGTTCACTGTTAAATGTCCATTTTTACTATAGATCTCATTGCTTGTAAGAACATGGAGAAAAGTTGTCAGCTAGTACCCATTTCTGACATCATAATGTGGTAACATGAGAAATGGAACCGTGCAGGCCCATAAGCAGACATGCGCCTCAGTCAAATGACTTTTAAAACAATTCACTCACTGATCATGAGTAGGAATTGGCTGTCTGCTTTTCAACTCATCAACTACTGAATCTGAATTCAGTTCAGATTATCATCAATTTGCACAGTACCTAATAAGCTGCTCTGAAATTAGTTGAGGTATTTCTGACTTCTGACATTGTGACATTCCAACTATAGATAGATGAGAAAATATTGATTTTGTTTCTCTTTTTTTTCAAGGGGGGTGTTTGGTATTTATTCACAAACATATGTAAGGTGTTTCAATAATTATTTATATGTTGTTCTGGAATAAATTATTTTAGTAGGAAAAGTATCACTGACTTCATGTATGTTTTCTGTGCATATATTTACAATCTGACCAGTAAGACATAGGCTGTCTGAATTAACTCTGGACTATGACATCACAATATCTTAGACATATTAGCCTTTAGACTAGTCATCTACAACTAAATGTGGTCCATCAAGTGACTGTAAGAAAGACTAAAATAGTCATTCTCACAGGAGGGTTTTATTTTTTAGGTTTACTGTAATGTGTCCAAAATGTCAAAAGCAATGACAGTAACTTGCTATTATGTTTTTTTTTTTAATCCACTGTGTAAACCACCGTTACAAAAACAGGAAGAAAGGAGAAACAAAGGAACTGTGTCTCAGGAAGTTTTGTGGCTGCAAATTACAGCATTTGTCCTGTGTGAGGTGTTTTTTTTTTTTTTTTTTTTTTTTCTTAATTGCCGGCATTTTGTCGGTATTTTTTTTTTTTTTTTTTTTTTTTTGTCTCTCTTTCGAACAATTTCATTTCTGAAAGTCTGCCTACACAATCTCTTGTTTGATAGGTAGGCAGAGCAGCCTGCTCACTACTGACTCACCTCTAAAGGAAAGTAGTTTAGAGGAGGGGATGTTCAGTGTAATGGGGAAAGAACCACCAAATGTGTGGGCGACACCCCCGCCACCAAACCTATAACCACTTTTAGCCTCATAAAATAAGATTGCATGCAAAGCATAATCTTAACCCGTTATACACTAATTCTGCATTTCATCATCTGTACCCTAGAAAGTATGTCTTTTTTCCCATTGAATTAGGGTTATGTAAAATCTATTTTAAAAAAGTAATGTCCCTACTGTGTTTTTTTGGTACTGAAAGCTCATATCAGTACAAGTGGAACAGTAATGCCATGCTCTTAGCATTTTAGCAGCCTCTCCAGATTTGTGTGATGGTAAAAGCCAAGATGATATCATTTAAAATTTAATGAAAAAGCTTTTAGATTATTTATAAAATATCCTTATGCAAAATGTATCATAATATAAACCATCCACATTAAAAACATAGACAGGTTTTAATGTTACGATTATTATATGGTCAATTAAGTAATTGTAAAACTACAGTGTTCATTTGTCCTGCAGGTTTTATTCTCATCTTAAAAGATATATTTTGGCTAAGGATGATCAAATGTATATACAGTTCTACATGATACTGTTTGAACACATTTAAAAACAATAATTAGGCAATAATCTTTGCATTTTAAATGTGTTTTTTTTTTAATGTTTTGCATCATTACATTAATATCAGAATTAAAAATATATAACAATCTTTTTATATAAAACTGCTCATCCACAATACATTTTTTTTCACATTAGAAAGGAGGGAGTTACTAAAATTAAGCTTAATTTGGGTGTTGGTGTGCTTAATTTCAGTATAGTGTTACTGTTCATCTTTACTTAATTACTATTAATAGAACAGTAAAAAAAAAAAGTTTACTTGATTTTGCAATCACAAGTAATTCAATTAAAATAACACATTGAAAACTGTTGGCTAATAGGGAAACAAAATAGGTTATAAATACTAAGCAGTTCACAATTAGCAGTTTAGGTGGTAGCAGATGGGATTATCAATATTTAATATAAAAGAAGAATTTACTGAAAGTTAATTTCAAGCAAAGATGGGTCATGGGTTACCACTTTGTGCCAAATTGTATAAAGAAATTGTCAGTTTAAATGCAGTGTTTCCAGAGCATGACTGCAAAGAATATAGTGACTTCACCGTTTACAGTTTAAATATTAAAATATTCAATGAGTTAATGTAAATCTGTGTATAAAGTCCAAGGGAGGAATCTTCTGCTGAATGTGGGTGACTATTGAGTCCTCAGGCAGTATGACACCCACATGAGCCTGAGAGCACTTTGGAAAATCATTGTCACACAGTTTGCCGCTGCATTAAAAAATGAAACCTGAAATAGTTTTGTTCAGGAAGAAAGTTGTTAATTAATTTTGGTCATTTTTAGGGCCAGCAGTCATCTATGACATACCAAAAAATACTGTAAAAATGTGTTTTCTTGGCAGACAAGTCCACTTAGTTTTTTGGAAAAATAAACATCAGGTTGCATGAAAAAAAAATATAACCGTAAAGTGATAAAAAAAAAACTGGTACAAAAGAAATATGCAAAAAATTGATAAATGTACAAGGCTAGTAAATTAATGTGATAAAAAAAAGTTATTTTATTTACAATGACAGTTGTAAAACAAAAGTTTCACAACTTTTTTGAAAATCAAGTTTGTATGGGATTTGTTGTTGGGTGTGTGAAAAATGTAACAAAATTTAACAATGCCTAAAGCTAACAATCATTTTCCATTTTTAGTGCATTTTATTTTAAAGTTTATTTAATTAAATATAATTAATACATTGAAAATATCACACTTAGTGTTTTTTAGCTGAAATTTTATAATTATTCTTAAAGCCAAATATCCTGATCAGTGTCAATAAGCCTATCTTAGTTGTTATACACCTAAATAAGGCTTTATAATGTTAGTAAATTTTATGACATACTGAAAGGAAAGAAATGACATTCAAAATATTGGTGGATACTTCAGGACATATGACTGGAATTTTCACATACCTAGTGATATAGTGATTGGAATGGAAAGGGAATTCCATACATTACAATTTGTGAGTGTGTGCCACTTCATCATATTCGTATGACTCACTTATTATTACATCAGGAAAAGTAAAAAAAAAATGTTTAGTGAAGGTACAGTCCCAAAAGATTTCAACAAATTTTATCCAAAATTGGCAAAAAAGTGATTTTATAATCTTAACAGCAATTCTTTCATAAATAATATAAAACAACTAGGTGAACAACCTAGGTGGGTACATTTTTATATTATTTATTGTTCTGTACAATTTAGTTTTCCACTAATGGGCATAAGGAACCCTCTGCAACCCTAGTATAGGATTAGGCAGTCATGATAATTAGATGATATATATTATATATATTTGTTTGATGAATGATTACTACATTGACATGGAGGAAGAAGAGTCTTTTTCAAAAAAAACAAAAACAAAATATTTTTAAACCCAGTACACTCTGTATGGAAGCCCGTTTCCATAACTCTGCATTGTTTTAGACACACTTACATTTTGTACCACCATGACACGCATCTACTGATCGATGTCTATTTTTATAGTATGTTTTGAATTATTGCATTCTTTTATTTTTACTAATATAGAGAATATATATATATATATATATATATATATATATATATATATATATATATATATAGGGCTGCCCAGCGATAGATTGGCGCCCTGTCCTGGGTGTATCTGCCCAGCGCCGAAACGTTCTCCCCTGGATGGGCATGGGGAACCCCTAATATAGGATAAAGCGGAAGATAATGAATGAATGAATATATATAGGGCGGCACGGTGGCTTAGTGGTTAGTACGTTTGCCTCTCAGCGCTAGGGATTCCCGGTTCGAATCCCCATCTGGGGGATTCGAAGTTTCCATGTTCCATTCGAAGTTTCCATCTGAGTTTCCATGTTCTCCCCATGTCTGTGTGGGTTTCCTCTGGGTTCTCCGGTTTCCTCCCACAGTCCAAATACATGGATCAAGTCAATTGAGTTCTCCAAATTGCCCCATATAGAGTCTGTATGCGTGCGTGTCTGTGTGAGTGAGTGTGTACCCAGCGATAGATTGGTGTCCTGTCCTGAGTGTATATATATATATATATATATATATATATATATATATATACTTTATTTAGTTTGTCAGCGTGTTTTAGAAATCTGGGAAGAAATCGAGAGCCCCTGGGTACGTTTTTTAAATTCCACACAGGAATGAACTTTGTCTATCCAATGCACAGATCAATCTGTTAATATATGCATCAATCTATCTGGAGCATATATAGATTATATACATATACAGATAGAGAGAGATGAGATTAGTAATATAGTCAGTCATAGAGTCATTTTACTTGTAGAATTAGAATAGTAATATTATTATTATGTCAACCACATGTAAGTCATTAGCTGTCTGTGGAAACACCTAAGGTCTAAAGTATATGGTTGTGTAATAACAAAAGTGAAAGTAAAGACCCCATCCACTTGTTTAACAGGAAATTAATATATTTACAATTAGGACTAATAAACATAACTTAAATGTAAATAATTAACTATAAACTTAATAAATTGTGTGAAATTGTAATCAGGGCTTTGGACTTTTCCACGTGTTGATGTGTTGATAAGACTGAAAGTGGGAAAAGGAACAATTTGCATGATGCTATCTCATCCCTGGCCCTAGCAGCCTTAGGTTCTAGCAGCCTTAGGGTCTAGGTTGACTCATCATACCTTGAGCAATCAGATCCCGTAAATCTGACTAGCATTTCATTCTGATTCAATAAGGACTGCAAACTGGAGTTCAGGGGGTTGTCCCCACTGAAAATGGCCCTGTTTACGTTAACCCAAGTCAAACGACTCTAGTCTGAGAAGCCACAGCACAAGTGAACACCCAGAAAAAGTAAAATGGGGGAGTACCATTTTGAAACATGTAAGACTTAAAGGGGAATCACTTCAGGTTCTTTCTGTTTGGGTAACTTTTGACTAATACCCATTTGACTCAACAATCATTTTAATGGAAACTTTCTTTGATTTCAGGGTTTTTGGAGATTTACATGAAATTCAAAATCTTCTAAATCTTCTATTTATCTTCAAATTTTAGATTTTGCTTTTATATTTTGAACACCAAGTTGCAGTCAGTATAATCTGACTATTCAGAAATAAACAATATTTTTGAGCTCACAGCGTGATTTGAAGAGGAGCTCTCACTTTACAAAAGAAAGTTAGATACAGGAAAAAAACAGATCACTTTGGTGAATCAGTGTTGGTGCTTAATAGAGCCAATATTTTTGAAAACCTTCTAAAGTGGTCCAAAAAGAATATAATTTCATTAAAAGGCATCGTGTCCAAACAGGCGATGACATCATATAAAAATGTGGTTTCGAACTGGAAAATAAGATATGCTGCCATCTTGTGGTAAAGTTTAGATCATGTTTCAAGGAGTCCATATTTGCCATGTATTTTTTTCTGCTGATATTGTTATTAATTAATTGATTTACACACTTTGTATTTACATTTATTTAACATTTTATGATACACTTTGTAGTTTTACAATTACTGGACTTCTTTTTTTTGTAGACTGCATTCTACTTGTTTCTCTACATATTTTGATAGATTCCTTTATCCTGTTGCAAAATGGTTAAAACCACTACAAAGCAGGAACACTACTTAACTACAAATATTCTACCAACCAAAACCATAAATTCACGAGGATCATATGGGCACTAATGAAGAATTATAGAAGGACTACCACAAACTTGGTAACAACAGATAAGGCTCTGATTTAACAACTACAATGTATGGCAACAAGCTACAAGTGTCAAAACAGAGTGCATGGTGAGTGAACACAGTGAACATCAGCAATGGTACTGTGTGTGATCGACTTTTACCAGCGCAACACACACTAACACACCACCACATCAATGGTACTAGAGTAATGAGAATCATCTATAATTTAAATAGTACTTGATCTGTAGTGGTCTTGTGGACCATAAAGTGAAAACAATAAAGAAGACTAGCAATGTATATAAAGAATCATAACAGTCTGTAATTGTAGAACAAAGTGCATGCTAAAAATTAAGGTGTTCCAAAAAAAAGTCATAAAAGTACACAAACAAACAAGTATAAAAAGATCAAATCTAGGGCTGCAACAACGAATCGATAAAATCGATTAAAAATCGATTATCCAAAGTATCGATGATGAATTTCCGTTATCGATTCGTTGGGTTGCATTATTTCCGGGTTACTCGCGATGTGGTAACCGCCTACGTCACCTGCAGCGCTTCAATAACGCTGGACAAAATAGCGTGTTGAACAGAACGAGGCGGAGTCTGCAAAACAAGTTGATAAATCGTAGAAATGAAACACAGCCAACGCTGAAAAAACTTTAAATCCATTTAAATCCAAACTGCGGGAGCTTCACCTGGCGATTCCACCTCACTGAGGAGCTAACTCTCAAGCTCTGCGAACATGAACTGCGCTGCACGGAGATGATACATGATGGAGAACATGTCTTAACGTCCGTTATACGAATACATCCGCAGCTCCCGGGACATGTCCGTATTTCACGTCCTGTCCCGGTTTTTTTTAAAGTGAGGAAATGTCCTGGTTTTTAAATAACGTTCATTGGATCATTAAATGTCCCGGCACTGGGACACTGCGCGCGGCGCTGCGTGTCAGTCCGCAAGCAACTCGCAAGTTTGAAGCACAAGTCTGTTTACAAAAGCGAGTCTCTCTCTCTTGCCCAGTGATAGATTGGCGCCCTGTCCTGGGTCTATCTGCCCAGCGCCCGAAACGTTCTCCCCTGGATGGGCATGGGGAACCCCCCCGCGACCCTAATTTAGGATAAAAAAAATAATTTTGAAGATAATTAATGAATGAGTCTCTCCCCCACCCCCCCCGCGCTTTCAGACCGAATCGAAGCCTTGTGCACGGCGTGCAAAGCATATGTCCCGGTGTCCAATTGACATTTCACACAAGAGGTTTTTTTTGTTCATTGGCTAATTTGGTCATTTCTTTTTCTCAATAGCTGATTGTTAATTACTTCATTTGTTAATTTTTTTTCCAATAGGCTACAGAACAGACAATATTTAGTTCATTACTGAGGGCAACTGAGTATCATGTGTTATTTGAAATTGACTTTTGTTGTTAAGTGAGGGATGTTTTAATGATACATTATTTCTTTCATTGTGCTTTTCATTTATTACAGGAAATGTTAACTTAAGCATACTATAATAGTATGTTTAAACACTTAAACATTCATTCATTATCTCCCGCTTTATCCTCCATTAGGGTCACAGTGGGGTTCCCCATGCCCATCCAGGGGAGAACGTTTCGGGCACTGGTTAGATAGACCCAGGATAGGGCGCCAATCCATCGCTGGGCACACACTCACTCACACACACACACACTATATGGGGCAATTTGGAGAATTCAATTGACTTGATATATGTTTTTGGACTGTGGGAAGAAACCGGAGAACCCGGAGGAAACCCATGCGGACACGGGGAGAACATGGAAACTCCACCCAGATGGGGATTCGATCCGGGAATCCCTAGCGCTGAGAGGCGAACGTGCTAACCACTAAGCCACCGTGCCGCCCAACACTTAAACATACTATATATAATACTATACTATAGAATAATTTTACTGAACCCCCCCCCCCCCAAACAGCTTAATAAGTGTTTAAATGTGCTTTTATAAATACATACAACTTGTACACAATGGCACTAATTAATGATCAAGCTTCACGTTTTAATTATTTGATAAAATTTGAGTGTAGACACTGCACACTATAGGAGTGAGGTTGAATCAGTTGCATTTAAAGGGGAATTACGTAACATATTAGAGTGACTCAAATTTGTGTAATTTAGTATATTTTTTCACACTATGCTACATGTTGTCAGTGTGTGTGAAATTTGTGTTAAATTGCTCTTTGGGCTACTTGGATGCCTTAAACTCATACTGTAAATAAAACCAGACATTTATTGACCTGCTTAATAATTCTATAGTGTAGCTGGTTTTCTTCATAACTACTGACATGTAATGTTCTCATTTTTAAGTCGCTTTGGATAAAAGCGTCTTTTAAATGATTAAATGTAAATGCAAAGACATGGGGAAATTTTTTTTTATTTATCCGATTCATCGATTAATTAAAAAAATAATCGGCCGATTAATCGTTCATTCATTATCTCCAGCTTTATCCTCTAGTAGGGTCGCAGTGAGGTTCCCCATGCCCATCCAGGGGAGAACATCTCGGGCGCTGGGCAGATAGACCTAGGACAGGGCGCCAATGCATCGCTGGGCACACACTCACTCACACATACACACTCTATATGGGGCAATTTATGAGAATTCAATTGACTTGATCCATGTTTTTGTACTGTGGGAGGAAACCGGAGAACCCGGAGGAAACCCATGCAGACACGGGGAGAACATGGAAACTCCACCCAGATGGGGATTCGAACCGGGAATCCTTAGTGCTGAGTGGCGAACGTGCTAACCACTAAGCCACTGTGCTGCCCGCCGATTAATCGATTATCAAAATAATCGTTAGTTGCAGCCCTAATCAAATCAAATATTGCATCTCAGTAAAAGTATGCAAACCATTAAGATTAGCAGATAATAAAAAAAATGGTACAAAAAACTAACATTTCTCAGAAGGATCTTCAGGCTAATAATTACAAAACCAACACAAAATTAGTCAGACCACTATTTCAACAAATTAATTATTCCAACAAATGTACTAATTGTAATGGCTTAAACACACAGGATGCCAAAACCTTTGAAACTGTAAAAGTTTCAAAAGTGAAATTGCTTAAAATATCACTTTAATTTCCAGCTATTTAAACACTTAAAATAAAAATAAGAATATAACTATTAAAAGTTACTAATTAATAAATAATTCAAATTACAAACTGATAATAACTTATAATAAGAAAAAGCTTTTATTGAAATGGCAACGAAATTGAGCAACCCTAAGGTGTTTAATACACATAAAAAACAAGTGAAATATACATATATGCAAATGTATGAAAATATTTGCACATGCAGTTTTTAGTATGCTAGTGCAAATTGAATTTTCTTTTAATAAAGTAAATGTGTTGCTATTTTAGAATAATTAATTGGGGGGGGGGGGGGGTATTTCCAGTTCACAGAGTTATTTTACTCTGTGGAGAGTCAGTGACAATATGTGTGTGTGTGTGTGTGTGTGTGTGTGTGTGTGTATGTGTTTGTAAGCGTTCAGTTCCCTTGCAGCATAGGGATAAGAAATATTTTTAATTGTTCTAAGTTACTGCAATTATTCTACATGTTACTGCAAATATTTGCAGAATTTCTGAGCAAATTAACACATTTGTGGTACGGTGCATTTAAAAAGACCTTTAAGTATATGCACAATACATAAAGAGAGCATTATAGTTAATTACAGAATCTCAGAACCCTAAAATGGATTACTTTGAATAAGGTGCAGTGGCATTGCAGAGTGTTAATGTTCTAGCCACATAAAAAAGGGTGCTCTGGCAGTATGGTCTATTTTGTGTAAAGTCTGGATGATATTTGTCAGCACAACAACTTTGATTCAGATACATGATTTGTAAAATGAATAAATAATTACCATAAGTGATTTTGCTGAATAGATGAACACAATTATTAAACACCTTAATAAGCATGAACAGGATAATCTAATTAATTTGTGTAACCTTATTAATATGCTACTGATACAAAAAACATACACCAAAAATATTATTTATTTAGTGTTCCTTTTATTTTACATATTTCTAAGCATAACTAGAAAAATTAAAATTAAAACATTTCAAAGAGTAAAAAATATATCTTTAAGATGAAATTTACTTTATGAAGTAAAAAGTTACATATACATGAAATCCCTTAAAATCTTCGTAGTGTCTATAAAAAAAGATACTTATATACTATAGTGTCAAAAGCACATTATCCTTTTGTATTACAATAAAACATTTCCACCTGCATTGTTAATATATGTTACCGTTAATGGAAAAAGGCATTCGCACAAACAATATTTCTTTTATACATTCATAAAATAAAATGCACACAAATTCTACACACCATTTAAGAAAATGTAAGAACACTTGGTGATCTATTATTTTTTATTTTGAACTAAAAATCTAAATCATCAGCAAAGCAACCTCCATGTGACATTTAATGTATTTCAATTATTATGTTGGGTCTTAAAAACATTTTTGTCTAATGATTTATACAATATTGCTCTTATTAACATGTTAATGTATGAACTATAAGTGTGCACATTTATTTTAAACAGAAGATCACCCAAACATGTCTGAAAACCTTAAATGATATGCTGTGATTGAACTAATCTCAATTAAACCCAATATTTAAAATAAACCCTAAAAATGTTAAATTCTATTAAACAAACAAAAAAATTTACAATGCATGAAATACTGTTTATGTTTATTACCTTGAATTTATTAGTAAACACACATTTTGATGTTTTAGCTGAGAGTAAAGTCCTTAGAACTAATTTTCTAAAAAGCAGTGTCCAAACTGTACAACAGATTTTAGGCTGAACTGTAAATATATTTGATTTTTTCAGCACCACTGATTTTGTCTTCATACGAGGGCACACAGCAGAAAAGAATTGAACAACCCAACATAATGATAGTGGCTCCCCAGCCAAAGCCATATGCCCAAGTGTAGTCGTAATGACCCTCGAAGATCAGTTCATTAAATCTCACTGGGTAGATGATAAGAGCGATGATCTGGAGGATCACTGAAATGATACATCAAAGGATTAGATGGTAAGGTTAAAAATATAATTAGCACTTTTCAGTTATGTGACACAAAAGCCTTTCAATTGTTACAAAATCATTTGGTATCGTTATCACAATTGGATAATGGAGAAAAATTTGTTAAGTCCTTAATCTCTTGGCTATTATAAAACATTGACTGCATGCTTTTTTAGCCACTCTTTGGCTTCATATTTGTTTTCTTCTAAAAAAAAGTTAACCGATATGTGTTTTGGAAAGAATGTGTGCATATAATTAAGTAATAGTGGTGCTATAAATGCTAGTAAAACTTGTTGGCACAGGTACAACAAATCAAGTTTAAAACAAGGTACTGTTGTTTACAAAAACTATTACATTGAATAAAATTTTTTTTAACCTGTCATGTCTGGTAGCTTTTGCAATCTGAATGGTAATCTGACTGCACTGATGTACTATACATGTTTGCTTTTACGTTTTTACAGGAACAGTTCTACAGATTATTGTAGCCTATTCCTGTTAATTGTGCTTTTATTTGAGTGATTTGAATTATTCAGCCATTGCATGACAGGGGAAAAAAGAGGAGGAAAAGGAGAGAGAGGGGAAAAAAGAAACAACCTAAAAAAAAAAAAAAGAAGAGAGAGGGGGAAAAAAAACTACCTATACATACATTCATATACTGTACATATATACACAGTTATATACACATACATACCTATGTACAAACATACATACATACACACACATATTATACACATTATACATACACGCCCCCAGGCACACACACACACACACACACACACACACACACACACACACACACACACACACACACACACACACATCCTAATATTGTTAGAAATTGTGTGTCTCTTTATGTGCGTATGTATGTGCCCCTGTTATGGAATGCATTCATGATGAGGGCAAGAAATGCGACCATGCTCCCATGGCCCAGTGACGAATAGGGAAAGACCAGGGGGACCCAGACTACCTGAGACCAACGGGAACCTGAAGACCAGAGGCCACACAACCCGATGGCCACCGCACACGCACCGCAGAGGAGGAAGGACGGAAACCCCAGACGAGGCTCCCACGGACAGGGGGCAGGAACCCGGAGAGCCAGAGGCAACGAGACATCCAACCCTTCCCCCCAGGCTGGCACTCCCGGCAAGAGCCGAGCATGCAGCCACCAAGGCCCCAGCACCCGCAAGCGACCCGACCCCCGGCAGAACCCCCCCCCCACCCACACCAAGGAGGCCCAAACCACCCCCAGGACATCACCACCAAGGGAACAGGTCAGACCCCACGCCAGGACACCCAGCCGGACACCCCAGGACACACAGGCACGCACCCCCAGGGGGTGGTGACAGCGACGCCCAGCATCCCTGAAAGTGACGAGCTCAGCAGGCCACAGATCCAGGACCCGTCGTCCACACTCTCACATTCACACAAGTGCCCATTCATACGTGCTCATTCATCCCAATTGCACACGCCAATTGTACACACCAATTTCACACTCATGCACACACATTTAACAAATAAGGACAACTGGCGTGAGCTGGGGGACACCAGTATTGGGCCTGCAGTGTCCCAGCGAGGCAGCCAGCCATTCCCCACCCCAGGTAGGGCACACAGGGCCAGGCGTGTGAGGACCCGCCATCCCCCTCTTCCCACCCAACGTGTTGCAGTGAATGTGTAAAGTGGAAGTGTGTCTGAAAGCTACAGTGCAAATAAAATTGGGGGGACCGATGTAACATGAGCACTGAATAACAGCACCCAGTCACACCGTCCCCCCAAGGCCCTTAGTGTCTAACATCCTCTTTTGATCTTAAGGCCAGATCAATTTCTACTTTACTGCTATAAAAATATAACATTTTCATATTTTTTTTTACTTTAAATGAATCCATTTTTAAAGCTACTTTAGCCTAATATATAAATATTAATTTTAATCGTATTCAAGCAGAATAAGACTGTATGTTTTTAAGCCCTTGGAAAGGTTAGTGAATGCAGCAACATTGTTTTGCATTTTAATTTTTTTTGCAGAATCAGGTTCAAACTAAAACATTTCCCTATTAGATTCCAAAAATGGCCCATCCCTTTTACTTTTTAATGCTTTATAAACCTGTATGTTCAAAATATATTAAAAATGTAAAAAAAAAAAAAAATTAAAAACCCACAAACTTAACACACTTATCTTTTCTCTCTCTCATCATGTAACATAGCAAAAATCCCTTAAATTAAATCTAAAGGTCTACAAGAAGTCCACAGGATCTCCTAAAGGTTAAAATACATTTCTCATAAATGAATGCCCAAATAATATAGAAATATTATTAGGGCATTCATTTATGAGAAATGTATTTTAACCTGGTGGCATGGTGTTTTGTTTTGCTGAAAGTGTGTTTCCTCTATTAAGTTACTATCTGCTTTGAAGGGATTTACTTGTTTAAGCCACAGTGGGCATTAGAGGGTCTATGACATTTCAACTGCTTTAATTACATTAACTTAAAAAAATTGTATTCAGACCTTTCCTAATGTTTTCACAGTTTTAATTATAAGTACATTTTATGAGATGTGTTAAACATAAGATTCTAAAAGACAATATTGCTACATTGTCTATACAGTGAATTGCATTTTTTCCCAGGGAGATGATAAAGGTGCTAAAATCCCTCAGCCCTTGGTTTAGTAGAAATGAATTAAAAACTGAGTCAGAAAAATTAACTGTTACCCAAGCCATGTCAAAACTAGTCCTTCCCCTATTTACTGCTTTAGCCAGGAGGGTTTAACCAAACAGATTGCAATGTAGTCAGGTAGGGCTGAACTGTGAGTCACAATTTTGCACGTATGTGAAAGTGCCTCGCCCCGCTTGGGCGTTCACCTGGAATTTCTGTAACACAGACGTGAGAAAGATCAAATTGCTTTGTCAACAAAGATGAGTAGTTATGGACAGGCTCTTCCTGCTCTCCCACTTTAAAATTGCTTAAGGAAACAGTCACGGTTAATATGAGATATGAGAGACAGTTTGTCCAAATAAAACTGTACTGTAATTTTTTTAAACTTTTTTCTTTAGCAAAGCACTATAATTACACCTCTTGACATTATTGTCCAGCTTTCAATTGTTTTTGTGACACTTAAAAGTAACCCCAGACTATGTCTACAAAATGGGCAATTTGGAAACTGAATAAATCTGTCCATAATTCTCTGAAACATGGGTGTGTATGTGGGGGTTGAGTATTTGAACTCCTCCCAGCCCTCCATGGCAACAGCACAACAACTCACGTGGAAACAGCTCAAGGCCTAACACCATTTAGGCTTGTGCTGGTTGACACTAATGCTTATCCTCTGTGTCATTCGTGGTGCTGACTCAGTACAGAGAGATAAAATAAAACAACGATCTTTAAGTTCACACAGCATTTAATGTTTCACTGAAATGTTATAAAATAACCCAATAATGTACATCTTTTAGTGATTATGTACTATGAAAATGGTTTATTTGGAAATGACAAAATGTTAAGCAGAAATATAAATGCAGAAAGACTTACCAGCAATGATAAGGAAGAAACCAATGGGTCTCATGAGACTTATTTGGAAGCTAGCACAGAGTGCCACGCAAGAGATGATGAAGGCAATAATGAGGATAATCAAGCCGATAATCATGAGTGCTGCAACAGCCTGAGCCCATGCTGAAATAAACAAAGCATTTTGACAATGATCAAACATCTCACATTTTAAACATGGCTAGAACATTATCACAAGAACATATTTTCCCTATATAAACATGTGGGAAAAAAAACACTGTAAATATCATTGCAACCTTTAAAAATTGTACAAGCATATCTGAAAAGTAAACAATTTTACAGGTTAATGTCATGTAACAGTTTAAAGGTTCACACAAGTAGGATATCAGAAAACATTTCTTTTTACGCCTAACTAAAGATATCATACCCAATATCAAGCTTGGTCATATGATAAAAGCATCTAGGATTCTATGCGATTTAAGCCTACAACTGTAATATAAATAATAATTAAAATAATTATTTTACATACATTGATTTAAAGTGTGTCTCACAATTCATAAAGAGTGGAACATATCAAATTGTTCATCAAATTAAATTGTATCATATCAAATTAAAAATAGTCTAGAACAATAAAATATAGCATAATATAGCATAACAGTATAAAAAGACACTGGATCCAGATGGATAGTTTAGGCTAACTGTGACCTGATCAGTTCAATTCTTACCGGTCACCAGATTTTGTGACTTGGGTATGACCAGTCATGCCATCAATTTGAATGTTCAAACTCTATGAAAAATGTCTACTGTCCAAAGTTGTGTTCAATGAACAATGACCAATTACTTTAACCCTCATTGGTTTCAGTAAATGAATAGTATATTTTGCTCTATTGTACTATTTTCTCTTTTTTTATTTCACATAAATATCATGTTTACATCATATCAGACTCATTCCTGGTCAGCTAGGAAAAAACATGAGCATAGGTTTTTTCATTTGTAAGTCGCTTGGGATAAAAGCATCTGCTTAATGACTAAAGTTGATGAGTAAGCTTCTCTACCTAATCAGCCCTTTTTGGTGTTAAATTTACCTGTAAATATTCCACTTAATTTTTTCAATAAAAATAAATAATCAATCAGTCACTAAATAAAAAAACCCCCACATCATTAAGGGGAAACCTGAGCAAATGTTATTAGTGACTGATAGACAAAATGGCGGACTTTTTTTACCTGAGGGCAAACAGTCTACACAAAAACATGAACCGTTTACCTTTATTATGAGTAATTTATATAAGTAAAAAAACTTGCTATGGACAAATTTTCTTAACCTAAATACTGGTCAAAATATGACATTTTTACAATTAAGTATTGATTGTGGATTTGGAATTTGCAAAATAATAATAATAATAATTATTATTATTGCACCTTTATTGTGTTCATTTACTTAATTGATTACAGTGCCTGAAAAAATCTAAAATGAAAACATTTACGAGCTAAAGGTATATTTAAATCAGTTCAATTTCAAATACTTACATTTAAATTATAGATTTTCAGCTAAGGTTTTATTTTTAATTAAATTATCGTTTTTAACCTGAAAGCGCAAACCTATAACTTTAGCAATACTTGGAAAAAAACACTAATCTTACTTAAAGGCGACAGTGTAATGATATTAATATAATTTTAAACAAGTTATGTATTATTTGATACTATTACAAAGGTCACCTTATGCAGTAACTTTTGTAGTCATGAAAACTTTTGATCCTAAACCACACATTCGCACACTTAATAATGATGAGAACGAATTGTAACGCCTGTTTAAGCCTTTGATACCGTATACTATATAGTTAACATTATTTAGTGTAGGAGAACGCGGTTTGTAACATAGAGCAGGGGTAAAACTCGAACTTCTTGCACCTGCGCGGTGTGGTGATGAGAAGCTGATACGATTCGAGTATCGAAGGAAAGAATTTCCTACCGAGACTACAGACTAAAAAAGATCAGTCAGATTTACGATCAGTCTACTGTATGGGGTGGTGGACTATAAATACAATAAAACGAAAAGCTTTTTTGAACTTACAGTTCTCCATGAGCGACTTGCAAACCCAATTGTTGTTGAGGCCCCTACACTGCTCCCACATACTGGCATAGTGCGACTTAGCATTTTCGTCCTCTACCCATCCGGAACTTGCGGCGATTGCGATGATGTCAAAGATGATGGCGAAAAGCAACAGGAGAGGCAGAATCCACCTGCAGCGGGGGTACGCGATTCCACAACGAAACATGGTTAACGGCAGTAGCGCGGGCGCGGGACGGAGCTTGAGCTTGTGCTTTCGGTTGGTGTTCGTTCGGTCGCTCAGCTCTGTTCTGAGAGTCTGTGCGCTCCACCCTGTGTCACCCGATATGTCCAGCAGTTACGCAACACTCATCCACTCCCTCCACACGCCGCAGGAGGAGCCAGTCACTTTTACTGCCAACCTTGTCCCAACCTGCTCGATGTGTTGCTGAACTACGCCCTTACTTTACCATTTCTTTGTAACATAAAGCTTCTTTGTGTGAGAAAAATGTCTTGAACTCCCGAAACACTCGGGGCTCACAGTCATTACTTTTTGAGATGAGCTTCTGTTAGCAGATTTACTAAAAATAGATAGAGCTTTTAAATCTTTTCATTCATTCATTATCACCCGCTTTATCCTCTATTAGGGTCGCGGTGGGGTTCCCCATGCCCATCCAGGGGAGAACGTCTCGGGCGCTGGGCAGATACACCCAGGACAGGGCGCCAATCCATCGCTGGGCACACACTCACTCAAACACACTCTATATGGGGCAATTTGGAGAACTCAATTAACTTGATCCATGTTTTTGGACTGTGGGAGGAAACCGGAGAACCCGGAGGAAACCCACGCGGACACGGGGAGAACATGGAAACCACCCAGATGGGGATTCGAACCGGGAATCCCTAGCGCTGAGAGGCGAACGTGCTAACCACTATGCCACCGTGCCGCCCTTTTAAATCTTACAGTATAAATTTACTAAAGCCCGTTTCCGCCACTATCCATCCATCCATTATCTTCCGCTTTATCCCCTACTAGGGTCGCGGTGGAGTTCCCCATGCCCATCCAGGGGAGAACGTTTCAGGGGCTGGGCAGATACACCCAGGACAGGGCGTCAATCTATCACTGAGCACACTCACTCACTCACTCACTCACTCACATAAACACACTCTATATGGGGCAATTTGGAGAATTCAATTGACCTTGATCCATGAGGAAACCGGAGAATTCAGAGGAAACCCACGCGGACACTGGGAGAACATGGAAACTCAAACTAGAATGGGATTCGAACAGGGAATCCCTTGTGCTGAGAGGCGAACATGCTAACCACTAAGCCACTTAGTAAGTCAGAGTTTCGAATTTCTGACTTTATATTCCGGAATTATGACTTTATATCATATCGGACTGTGCATGTGTGCACATGCGTGTGACAGGCTCACAGGCTTACTAAGTCAGAATTCCGACTTACTAATTCAGAATTCCAGCGATGGATCGGCGCCCTGTTCTGGGTCTATCTGCCCGGCGCCCGAGACGTTCTCCCCTGGATGGGCATGGGGAACCCCAACGCGACCCTAATAGAGGATAAAGCGGGAGATAATGAATGAATGAATGAATGAATGAATAATTCAGAATTCTGACTTTTTATGTCAGAATTCTGAGATAAAAATATAGAATTCTGACTTAGTAAGTGGTTAGCACTTACGACTACCAGCAAGAAGGTCCTGTGTTCGATTCTTACTTAGGATGATCTTTTCTTTGGGGAGTCTGCATAGGTTTCCTCCCGCATTCCAGAGGCATGATAGTGGGTCTTAAACTGGAGAAATGAAATTACCCTATGACCCTATTGTTAGTAAGTTTTCCTGTAGGGAAATAGCAAAGCTGTCCAGACAAAGTAACATGTAACCTGGATAAATGTTAATCATGGACAGAAATCAACATATGGACACTCACCTGGACTGATTAATAATAATAATAATAATAATAATAATAATAATAATAATAAAAATAATAAAAAGATTATATTGGTGGAATCCAGAAACCCTAATCTTCACACTCACTTAACTATGTTGCATTGTAATTGTGACATGGTGGGACCTAACAAGGAGCGGAGACAGGATTTATAATCGCTGTTATTACATGATACTGTTGATGATGTGTATTCTCATGCCATTAATTGCTAGACATCTTTGTGAACAGTCAGACAGAACATGTTGTAGCAAGAGGTTTCAGTGCAACACTCCCAGTCTAATTTTTGGTAAAGCTATTGCTTATTATATTCTAGTATACATTTAATAAAGTATAATTTTTGACATAGATATATACTGTTTTGGCTCTGGATTTTGCATGCACGATCGCTGGGCACACACTCTCTCTCTCTCTCTCTCTCTCTCTCTCTCTCTCACAACACACACGACACACACACACACACACACACACACACACACACACACACAAACACACTCTATATGGGGTAAATTTGAGAATTCAATTGACCTTGATCCATGTTTTAGGACTGTGGGAGGAAACTGGAGAACCTGGAGGAAACCCACGCAGACACGAGGAGAACAGATCTCCCTAACCTAGTTTGGTACCTAGGAGTAGGTGTACATTGTATAATTGATCCCTCTTTTTAAATACTAAAACAGAATAGATGACAGTTAATATTAGTTATCAATTTAATAAAAAGGGATGTGGTAGAGTGTTTATTAATATCTTGAAATAATTTATAAATATTTATAAATATTTGAAGATAATAAATACATTAATGTTTGGACAAACAATCACTTAAGTGAACAAATAAATCAAAATAGAATCAAATGTGAGACTGCAAAGACACAGAAGATTAGTCAGTAAAAGGGCATGACATTTTTATATTATTTCATTAGAAGGAAAAACCAGTCTCACACAGATTTGGCACACCATTTTAATAGGTGTGTCAGACCTATTAAAATGGTGTGCCAAATCTGTGTGAGACTGGTTCGACAAGCTGGATGGAACCCTGGCTATTATAATAAAATTTAAAAATCAATTAAATTAAACTCTAATGGGATTATATGTTACAAAATGTAAAAAATAATGACACACACTGTTAGATCATCGTTGGGTTAAAACTGAACTAAAAATTTTATTTCTGTGAAATAAAAACTGAAAACGTTTGTGAAAACTGAAACTGTAAAATTTAAAGATTGTATTGAAATGACTTTCAAATTAAGTTGAACATTTCAGCTTAAGTTGAGTTATAACATCCACAAAAGGATTGCCTATTACAAGTTATAAATAGGGGCGGCACGGTGGCTTAGTAGTTAGCACGTTCGCCTCTCAGCGCTAGGGATTCCCGGTTCGATTCCCCATTTGGGTGGAGTTTCCATGTTCTCCCCGTATCGGCATGGGTTTCTACCGGGTTCTCCGGTTTCCTCCCACAGTCCAAAAACATGGATCAAGTCAACTGAGTTCTCCAAATTGCCCCATATTGAGTGTGTCTGTGTGAGTGAGTGTGTGCCCAGCGATGGATTGGCGCCCTGTCCTGGGTGTATTTGCAGAGCGCCCAAAATGTTCTCCCCTGGATGGGCATGGGGAACCCCCCCCCGGCGACCCTAATATAGGATAAAAGAGGAAGATAATGAATGAATGAAAAAAGTTATAAATAGGGGTAGTTGGCATGTTTGCCTGTCAGTTCGAATCCCAATCTGGGTGGAGTTTCCATGTTCTCCCCGTGTTTGCGTGGGTTTCCTCTGGGTTCTCCAGCTTCCTCCTAAAAGGAAGCACACTCTCTTCCACTCCAAAGTGGAAGCTTGTGTAGAGATTAGCGCTCTGTCCTGGGTGTATCTGCCCAGCGCCCAAAACGTTCTCCTCTGGATGGGACTGGGCCTGGGCCGTGACCCTAGTACAGCATTAAATGGAAGATTATGGACGAATGGAAGTAAGTTGTAAATAGAAGAACACGAGCCTGAATACAAAAGGTGTGGAATCTTGCCGAGTTCGAATCCGCCGGGCGACAGAGGGCACTGTATGACGCTCCTGGCTTCCGTCCGCCATTATGCAGTGATACAGCGAGATTTGGAGAGAGAGAAGTTTCATGTCAGGCAGGGTGTACTGAAGCGGTGTAGTCATGCTGTCCACACAGTTTCACGGAGAGAATGGAAAGATGAAAGACTATCACTACACAGGACACGCAGAGCATAAGTTCTCTCCTTACACCTTTAATGGAGGGTAAGATCCGGTCTGAATTCTACTTAAATTCGTCCTACATTACGGCAGTTCTGTACAATGAGCGGGAGGGAGGAAGGGAGGGGGTGTTCTACACTTTTCGTTAATTATATATTTTAAATGATCTATCATATACTGTCCTGTACTTTTTTTTTACACGGAGACGTCTATATTTTGAAAACGAGTGCGTTATTTATTCGTACGGCTTATGGTGTGTGCCACAGTGCTGTAGTTACACGGTGTTTTTAAACTAATCCACTATACTGGTCTTTAGCACATTTTCTATATATCAACATATACACTGCTAACACAACACACACGTCTCCAGTCTAATTGTGTGAATATTAAACGAAATCTTAGGCTTTCGGTTTTACTTTCAGAGCCAGAAGCAGTTTCAGCGTTAAGGAAGTGATCAGATCATTAACGTCATGTAATCAACCTGCTTCTAATTCGGTGTACACCTGCTTCTAATAACAGTGTACACCTCTGTTTATACCTTGGATACTTTTATTGGGTCTTCTATTAAGAACAAAACATCGAATTATATCTTAAAGCCTTTAATGCACTTAAAATATCTTATATTCTGGTGAATTTAATTTAACAAGCAATGTGTTTTGTGTAGGTTAAATTTTACTGCGAACACTATACTGTTAGATGTTTACAACATAACTAAATCAAAAAGACATTTTGATGAGAGCTGTGAAGTTTAAAACACCAAAGTTCAGGATGAACAGATTACGCAAATATTTTCTCACTGTCATTTGTTGATGGATGTGTGTTGAAGTAGTTGATGTACCGTCATATGATTGGAAATTATTGAAGCTTTACATGTTTTTTTGTCGTGTACTTGTAATGTTGGTGTCTATCTCCGATAAATACAATGGTTATATAAGTAGGGACATCCAATGTAAATCTGTGCCACATCTGAAATGCTGATTTTCCTTTCTTGGCAACCCCTAAAACCCCCTTGGAATGGCCAAACAAAGAAGATGCATGCACAGAGTATTTTGTTAGGAAACCTAACTAACCTAATCACATCTTATTTGTCAGCTGATTGTCAAGTAAAAGTCAAATCATTTTTTTATATTAAATAAGACCTATCTATTAATGTTTAAATAAAGAAAAAGTAAAGTTCAGCCTGGCTAGTCGAAATCAAACACATTTTTAAGGTCTATGTGTTGTCAAGTTTTTAATTTGCAGGGGTGCACCAAAATGAAAATATTTTATTGAAACCGAATCCGAACAAAACAAAACACTCAACAGATGAACAAATCTCAAGCCTATTTTTGCACAGTATTTCATTGATTTTGCCATTTTTTGAAAAACTTTAATTTAAAAATGTTTATTGAACACTGAGGATTTTAGCATCCTAGCAAACATTCTAACAATGCACAGTATACCCCCACATACTTCTCAAAGACTAAAAGTATCAATGTTAATTGTGTTAGTGTTAAAAAAAATCTAGTTTAAACATTTTTGTACTTACATAGACATGAAACCTAAAGTTTTGATCAATAGTTTCAGCTTGGTCAGCAAGGCATTTTTTTAATTTGTGTGTTTATTTTGTGGAATAAACTTTGGTGGTAATTCAGGAATTTGCACCACATAGGCTATGACTGTCTGGCATTGTATGCCTAGCCAGTACAGCCTAGTTTGGCACTTCCTTATGGTGTAATTGTGTTTATTGCATTACATGTAAAATGTTAGTGCTTTTGTTTTGCAGTAATCATTTACAACTACAAAAAGATAAAAGGCTGCAAAAGATAAAGCTGTCAATATTATTCAGAGCTATAAGGAGGTCCTTGTGTGGTTTGGCCCAAAATTAGCATAGAACAGCTTTAATTAAATTTGTAATGCTTATCAAATAACTGTACTACTTTATTATGATGATTGATTCCTGACATTTTTGATCAGGAAAGGTCCATGTGTATATGTAAAAGTAAGTTTATATCAGACTTTTTTCTGTAAGTCATCATCTGTATGAAATGTATGTATCATTTTTGTTGTCCTGTAGGACTGTTCTTGCTGTTGCTGGTGAAGACTTTGCTATTGTGGCTTCAGATACTCGATTAAGCGAAGGCTACTCAATCCATAGCCGAGATTCTCCAAAATGCTATAAACTGTATGTTATCAAATTCACAAAATTTGAATGATTTTATTCTGTTTTTATAAAAACCCTTTTTAAGTATAAAAGAAAACATTTAATTTTGCACACAGGACAAACACTACAGTGATTGGCTGCAGTGGATTCCATGGAGATTGTTTAACATTAACCAAAATCATTGATGCTAGACTGAAGGTAAGTGTGTTTACACTATTCATAACCTGCAGTAGCATTTAAGCAAGCACTAAAATGGTATTGGTTAATATTTTCTAAGAAAGATTGTCATTGTTGCCTTAAAATTGGATGAATTCTTATACATTGAACCATGTCAGTTTAACACGCAGATTGATTTTTATTAATCTGAATGTAGGAAATATTGTTTAACTAAAAGTGAATGTTAGTCACATGATGAATCATAGTTAAAATGTCTTGCTTAAGAGAGCGGTAAAGCTGAAAATGAGCTGAAGACATCTTTTAATTATTTTAAGTATAATATAAGGTGTCAGCATGATGTATGGGGCTTAGTAATTGTATTTTCGAAAGGTGTGTGTGTGATGAATTTAAGAGACTGGGATGGACAATGTGGTAAATTCAGGATTTTCACTCGATGCAGATTTTTTTTTCTTGGTTTTCTGGTTTGTTTGTTAATCTATCTGATATTCTGACAGATGTACAAGCATGCAAACAACAAGACCATGACGAGTGGAGCTATTGCAGCCATGCTATCAACAATTTTGTATGGGAGAAGATTTTTCCCATATTACGTGTATAACATAATTGGTGGTCTTGATGAGCAAGGTAAGTTTTTTTTTATTATTATTTTATTTATTTATTTTATTTATTTATTAATTCATACTTTTTGTAAATAAAATATATTTACTGTTCAGTCATTTTTAAATGTGGTTTTTATGTACTGTTGTTTTGTCAACCTGTATGCTTTTTTTCTCTGACTTTAAGGGCGTGGTGCAGTGTACAGCTTTGATCCAGTTGGATCCTACCAAAGGGATGCTTACAAAGCTGGTGGGTCAGCAAGCGCAATGCTGCAACCACTGCTGGATAATCAGGTAGAGTTACAGTATTATACTGCAGTAGTAAAGCATTTCATGAAAGGCTGTGCAACATATCAGCTAAGCTGTTCAGTATCATTGCAAGTTTGTGAAGCATCATGTTGTATAAAGCAATTTGAACAATACATAGCAATTGGAATTTTGGAAAGAAATTAGTGTTTATTTATGTATTCTTTAAAAGCCATTATCTTTTGCTTCTCAAATAGTTTACTTTAAATTATGAAATCACCAGGTAAAGAGTAGATTCTTGGTGGAAATCTAACTACACTGACTACTTTGATGCACATATGACATGACATTTTATGGACTGTGTATATATATATATATATATATATATATATATATATATATATATGTTGTATATAGTCAACAAAAAATATATAGTCAAGTGTGGACATTTAAATTGATCTGAATGCGACATGAAACATGCGCAGATGTTTTCGCTTTAAATGATCTTGCATAGCAGTTGTACTATTGTTAAAAGCCATCTGCACTTTTCAAATCTAACAGAGCACCACATAGTTGTGTTTCTGTATGAAGTGATCCCACTCTTTAAAAACATGCAGGTGATGTTTAGCTGCTGCGCTCGGGATAAATTCATCTTTTTGGTAGTCGATGCCGGTTATGCAAATCAACATTTTTTCCGTAATCAATTACATGGACGCAGTTGCTGCGTTACCCCAGTTATTTTCTCATCTCATTATTTTACATTACATTTACATTTGGCCCAGCGATGGATTGGCACCCTGTCCTGGGTGTATCTGCCCAGTGCCCGAGACGTTCTCTCCTGGATGGGCATGGGGAACCCCACCGTGAACCTAATAGAGGATAAAGCGGGAGATAATTAATGAATGACATTTACATTTGGTCATTTAGCATACGCTTTTATCCAAAGCGACTTACAAGGTGAGCACAGGGTTAATCACAACATCCCTGGAGCAATGAGGGTTAAGGGCCTTGCTCAAGGACCCACATTGGTAACTTCAGTGGACCTGGGATTTAAACCCCCAACCTTCAGATTGATAGCCCAACACCCTAACCACTGAGCTACCGTGCCCATTTTGACTGCTCAGTCCTTTACTAGGGTTACAGGGGGTTCTCCCATTCCCACCCAGGGAAGAAGGTTTTCATCAACAGGGCAAATACACCCAGGGCAAGGTTCCAATCTATTGTTGGGCTTATTATATAATTTTTTATTATTTTTAAATTGCTTTATTTTCAGATTGGATACAAGAACATGGAGAATGTGGAACACCTGCCATTAAGTCTGGAGAAAGCTGTGCAGTTGGTTAAAGATGTGTTCATATCTGCTGCAGAGAGAGACGTTTATACCGGAGATGCTCTTAAACTTTGCATCATCACCAAGGAAGGAGTCAGAGAGGAAACTGTGCCGCTCAGGAAGGACTGATGAATCATAATGCCACAACCTTCATGCCAGTTTGGCTTTCTATTTGCCTGGAATTGTTGTAATTTCTCTCATCTGTTCTTTTTATATCCTTTCTCAAGAATAAACATAATGGATAGTTACAATTAAATTGTTTTCATTTACTCGTTTCTGATTAATGCAGTTTGGAGTGTGATTTAAAAGGATTTGCATTTGTATTTAATAATGTAACTCAACTTCCTTTACATCAGTTTAATCTTGTTTTTTTATTAATTCAACCAGTTGTTATTTCAGAAATTTAGTAACATGTTAAACATACTAGACAAATCCTCAAGATTAGCAAACGACTTACATTGTTTACTATAACTGAAGAAAGTACCCGATTTTTAATAGACTGCTACAGGACATTTTCAGCTTCTGCACCAGAGGATCAGTTTGAAACCAGGTTTAATAGTGTGATTTGTGTTCGTGTTATGAATCAATCTACTATACTGCACGAACACCAAGCCTCAATATAACCACAAAATGCTGCCAAAAGTCTGGCAAATATTTAAATGGTCGTAAATATTTAAAGGGTAGTTTTACATGGTCTTTGTCAAAAACAGGTGCTCATATTTGAAGTCAGTGGACCGTCTTAAGAATTGGAGTCTTCAGAATAATTCATTGACCTCACTGTTCATCTAATTTCACTTGCGATTTTTAAAATTGCGAATCTGGCACCTCTGCACAAATACTAAGAGGTCACGATATCATCAGCAGATGGCACTATAGTTCCAAATCAGATTTGAACAAAGGCTGACCTTTAAATAAACTAAAGTAATAAATCTAAGTGCCAGTTTATTCAAACAATTGGCATCAGTTGTGTGGTCGATGGAAACTTTTAAAAGATTGTACAAAACAGAATTGGAATAAAACTAGTTTCTGTGGCAAATTTGAACAACTTGACCCATTGTACAAATGTGATTTACAATTCAATTCACTGCTTCAATAAAAGAAAACAACACACCACATGTCTTTTTAAGTAATTATGTATAATGTGGAATGTTACATTTTAGTGTTAGTAATCTAACTTTAACACAATTTAAAATAACCTATACACATTTGTTGCATTAATTTATAATCACTAATTGTAGAGATAGTAAAAGTTGTCACATGAACACTATGCTGAAGAGATGAAAAATGCCAAGTCAATCTAAGTGCATTTGGACGGGAAAATAAACTACACAAGAGTGAAAATATCTGGCCTGAGAGATATTAATAGATATAATTATAGTCAAAACTCTTCCTGGAACTGGTTACCTTTAGAGATAGGTGCTTTGTATATATCAAACATTTACCATGTCCTTGATTATAACACAGTAGCTTTAAGTACCCTTGGACTGATGCTGTCCCTTTGGGAGTTCAGACGGTAGGAAAATAAGTCTGTAGACAAGACAATGATTTAATTTACCTGCAACAGATCTAACCATAATGTTTCCCATGATACTGCAGGAACAGGAAACATAAGATTCAGAATCAAGAAAGTGAGAAATGTATGCATGAAGAGTACAACATTTAACAC
Organism: Corydoras sp. C115; assembly: GCA_019802505.1. NCBI lineage: Eukaryota > Metazoa > Chordata > Actinopteri > Siluriformes > Callichthyidae > Corydoras > Corydoras sp. C115. Next base: position 5,033,817 of record JAFMOC010000007.1, read on the forward strand.
ACTATAAAAGTTGGTAGAAGGCCGCAATTAAAGACATCTTGATATCATCTCTACAAGTGGCTTTTTATTGGAATGAATATGATTATGTTCAAGTCACAGGACTGAAATTCTGAAATGGCTGTTTGTGCTTAACCACTTATTTAAGTTTCTCCAAGCATGTGGACATCTGAAAATCAGATATTTATATTACTATGCCCAGTAATATGCTGTTGTCTATGTTTTGACCATAATAGCATTCTCTTAATAGATGGCTTTCAAAATGATTTGTACATTTATTTATTTAAAATAGAACGTCTGCGATTACAGACATATGTAGGAAATCTGAACCACAATCAATATTCCATTTAAGCACAAAGGTGTTCAAATTAACTGGGGGCCATTACTAGTGTTGGCTACTAGAGTTCTTAATAGAATTTCTTCATAGATTTCATGTGCTTTATGCAAAAGGCTACAGTTAAGCTGAAAACCGCAAAAACCTTGAACATTTTAAAAGAATATAATAATGCAATAAATTGATATAACTTTAGAATTGTAATTAATTACTATTTACTGGAACCAAATGGGTCATGAGGATCCACATGCTTCCGGAAAGCAAGAGGGACAAAGTGGGTGGTGGCACAAGCGGGTTTGTGGGAATATCTACAACATACCTTTTGAAGGAATTAGGACTGAGGGGCAAAGAGCTACAACCAGCTACCAGAGTGCTTTTAGATGAGGCATAGAAGGCAAGCATTTGGCTTTGGTTGAGTGGGCACTGATGGAGGTGCGGCAGGTCTACTGTAGAACCTAGCATTTTTTAACATTTACCTGTGATAACTGGTTATTAGTCTACTAATCTTTAAAGCAATTTATAAGTTAATCTTTTCTTTTTGTCCAGAAACAATATGAGTGTGGAAGAAAACCATCTCATTTGAACTCTGCAAAATGATTTACTGCATGAAATAATATTATTCCAGAATAAAAAAACACATACTTAAGTTCAGTGCATTTAGGTTTATACTCTATTTAGTTTAGTGACAATTAAGACTCGCACAGACTGGTCAAAAGATGTGCACACACACAAGCCCTGCTTATCAGGACTCCAGTCCAGACTGGAGATAGGTTGTGTTGACAGAGTGACATTCTGCAAGAGGTTAAGAGTTCCAGGCACTCCTGTGTCGGAGCCGTCTCCATCCTTTATGCTCCTCTTAGCTGGATACTCACTAAAAAGTCAGAATCATAAGTCAGCATAGACAAATTGCTGTTTTACTCATAATACACAGACACATATATGTGACTTAGAATTAATAATATTTTTGTTAAAATGAAATTATGTATGTAATGTGTAAGTTTAATATGTAGGGCTGTACAGTACAATACAGTACAGTACTCACAACAGTGATATGTTGGTATGTTATATAAGCTTGATAGGCTGTTGTTTTTTTATTCTATGTTTTTACTTGTAAATCTAGCTTTTATTTAAAGTAAATCCACTTTTTAGAACTCATTTAGCAGACTTCGGAACGAACTGTTTATATGACGAGTACATTATTTATGTACACCTTAATATAGTTTCTAGATTCTATTGACAACACTACCTGGTATTTTTTATTAACTTAGTACAACAATTATGTAATTGTTTGAATTGCAAGGATTTTGCTTGCTGCTAATGGGTAGGATTTCCAACCAATGTGATAAAGGTACTGCTAATCGTGTAATATAGATAAATATACACACGTCCATGGAGTTAGGGGAACACAATATGAGTATGGTAAACAACTTCAAAATGCAGGATAATGTTTTTATTTAAGCACACTTTACTTACTATTTCCATAAATGCAGATTACCAGCTCCACCTGTTGTCATGAAGATATCTCTGTTTTGAGGCAAATGCTTCACTTGCCATATTGTAGATTTGTGAGCCTTAATGAACAAGAATTGGAAATATATATAAATGAACTTGTAATATAATTACTAAAGTCACTATCGCATTGTGATTTTTCACTTAATTCTTAAGAAAGCAGTGTCAACTGTAAATGGAATACCTTCTCAGAAACTGACACAAAGCCTTTGGTTGGGTGCTGAGTTCGCATGTCAAATACTTGAAATTTGCCTTCTAAAGATGTTGCAACCAATTTGTTCATATTAATATCTTTTCTGTCAAATTCAACACAACACACCTGTAAAATAAGAAGGGGCATTGTGGTAAATTTATTACCTTCTGATGTACTGGGAGAAGCAAAAACATTTAGTCTGTACACCATACACAAAGACTAATAATGTGCTATGTGGAATATATTTTTTTTTGCAAATGCAAGACACTTACACCATTTTTAATATTTTTCTCCCATCTCAGAGACATGTTTCGAAGGTCAAACAGCTTGATGTCACCATTGTCATAACCAGCACACACACAGCGGTCCTGGTCATTAAAGGCATGACCTTTAAGAAAAAAGATCAAACAGGCAGGAAAACTGAAAACACATCCAGTTAAACTGATGTCCTAAAACAGGCCAAAAATAAAAATAATTAATGGACAAAACACAAGAAACTATCTATGAAATTTCAACAATGTCTTCTTAAGTCTTTTATTTATTTATTTATTTAATTGTGCATGTTTTGATGAGTTTAATTATGGCATAGAAACAGAAACAAAAAATTATTACCAAAAGCAACAGTCCAACAGTCTCTTCTCGTTTCACCCTCCCCTGGCTCCATATTTGCAACTGGTGTGTCTTTTTGTCTTGGGTCCCACACCTTAACTGTACCTACGAAGATAATAAAATTTGTATTTGGGGGGAAAAAAACCCTGCATGCTTCATAACACAGACTTTTTTGTGATTTAGACAGATAGAACCATGCACTATGAGTTTAGAACATTTAATAGAGCAAGAAGTTTGCACTAATGCATACAATTAAAAACAAACATTATTATTTGGACATTAAGCCAAGTAAAAGTTTTATTTTGTTATATATTTTTGGTCCCTAAGAAATTAGGACATCACATAATTTTACATATAAATTATAATAAACTTTTTATAAAACTCTTCAAACTTAGTCATAACAGCCCTTATTTGCTGAGCAATTACAAAAAAATACATTAATGGCCACAAATCAAAAAAGTCCACTGGAATATAGCAAAGAATTTTTAAAGAGCTGTTTCTTCAGATCATAATGTGATGAAATCATGAAATAACTAAATGTAGACAATGAGATTTTGTACATGCCCAAGTCATTAACTTCTGTGCTTACTGAATACTAACCATCTCGACTTCCTGTAGCAATTTCTGGTGCTCCGTCCCCAATACCTAAACCTCCAACTCCATCAATACAATTAACTATTTCCTTGTGGGCTTTCGCTGAGTACACTGGTACCTCTGGTGTCTCAAGGTTCCTAAGTAAGAAATGTCACACTCATTTATTCCAGTTCCCTACAGCCAGGATAATTAACACAAATGCCAATAATAAAGGGTCAATCATACCACATGTGCAGATTGCCGTCAAAGTCACCCGTGGCCAAATGTCTCTGCTGGAGGGATGTTGCACCAAAGGTTCCACATTTTATAGGTTTGGCCTTCTCAATCTGAATAAGAAGCAGCGATATAGGAGACAACACAGTATTTTTTTCTGTCCTTTACTGAAACCTAGCAGGTGCTACAAGTTGAGTTGAGGAATATAAATGTAAACATTAAAAAGTAAAAGTATTATACATTTAAAAGCTATAACAAAACAGTTACACTTTATATATTTATATACTGTTACATACTTTACAGTCAATAAAAGGGCAACAAATCTCCAATTCACCTATCTGCATATCATTTGAATGTGGGAAGATACAGAAGTTTCTTGATTAAACCCACAGAACCACATAGGGGTAAAGGCAGAATAGACACAGAAAAGACCTTAGTTTAGCCCAACTGGGACTCAACCTTCTCTCTGTGATGTCAGAGAGCTAACCATTGCACCACCATGCTATCTGGTTCAATATTATAAACACAGAATTCCTCATCTTTGGCGAAATACAGTCTTCTAACCAGAAATCCCAAGATGTAAATTTGCAGAATGCAATTTGAAGTTAACACACCTGGGTACCCAAGAGAACTAATGTTTTAAAGCTAATGTGGGTTCACACTAAATATTTACTTGTTTTTATGTGCTTCTTTTCTTGCAAAGTACACAAAGTTTATTTATATAAATATTAAAAACAGTGTCAAAACATTGCAGATACAAAGAACAAATATTTGCACAATAGTACAGTGAAATTTTTAAGCACTGGTATAAAATAAGTAGGAGTATATACTGTGTATTAAACACTGCATTAGGTACGTTGGTAAAAATTCTACAAGACAGTGTCGATGCTGTGCATACAGTTGTACGTAAAACACCTTCTACCAGCAAGTGTAACTGACTGCTTTTATGTGCGTTCACGCCAAAAACAGTTTGTCAGTAGCGGTTGCCATGACAACGAGATTTTTTTTTTTAAAGAAACCAGTTAGTTTAAAAGCACTGATAGTTATTGAACCTTTCTGTGAGTATTCGACATCACATACATGAAGCTAATATTACAGTAAATACCTCTTTCACAAGCTGCACGTCTCCTTGCTGCACTTCGTATATCTGCATGACGCCAGTTCCGCGTGGATAGTTTCCCATACAAACAAACTTTGCGCTACAGGGAATCCACTTCGTGTCGAACACCGTGTAGTTGAGGCTTTTTTGGATGTGTGCTATTATCTGCGGCTTCTCCAGAGGCGCTGACATGTTGGTGGAAAACTGACAAAGCTAAAACTCAAGAAAAACGAACCGCTTTGATGGAACTCTGCAACGCTGCTTCAACCTGAGTTATCGCAGCTTTTCCCACCCGTATTACGTTATGGCCAACATTATGAGCTACGATTGGCTAGAAATAAATAAATAATAATTAATATACAGTACAAATAGAAATGGTGTATTATCATTTGTAGGCACTAATATACTACATAGAACGCTTTACTTATGCAAATTTAGCAGCCAGTAGCGGGGAAACATTATTATTTTATTACAGATAACAATACAAATATTTTAACAATTAAAATGTTACAAATAAGAAAAATGAATAAATGTAATAAATGTTATTAAGGCTATCACAGTCAGAGGGCAGTGAAGCAATATGACAATTTAGAACGAATAATGGATGAACAAACTATAATGTAATATTCATTCATTTATTATCTTCCGCTTTATTTACATACATTTACATTTGGTCATTTATTGGACGCTTTTATCCAAAGCGACTTACAAGGTGAGCACAGGGTTCATCACAGCATCCCTGGAGCAATGAGGGTTAAGGGTCTTGCTCAAGGACCCACACTGGTAACTTCAGTGGACCTGGGATTTGAACCCCAAACCTTCAGATTGATAACCCAACACCCTGACCACTAAGCTACTACACCCTCCTTTATCCTATATTTATCCTATATTATGGTCGCGGGGGGTTCCCATGCCCATCCAAGAACGTTTCGGCGCTGGGCAGATACACCCAGGACAGGACGCCAATCCATCGCTGGGCACAAACTCACTCACACAGACACACTCTATATGGGGCAATTTGGAGAACTCAATTGACTTGATCCATGTTTTTGGACTGTGGGAGGAAACCGGAGAACCCGGAGGAAACCCTCGCGGACACGGGGAGAACATGGAAACTCCTCCCAGATGGGGATTCGAACCGGGAATCCCTAGTGCTCAGAGGCGAACGTGCTAACCACTAAGCCACCGTGCTGCCTATATAATGTTATATAAATTACACATTATAATGTGTACATAATATCAATCGACATGATTCATATTTATGACGTTTTTCACATAAATCTAAATCTGTTTAAACACAGCCTCGTATAGGAATGTATTTCTACATGTTTTTTTAACTAATAGGTGGCACGGTGGCTTAGTGGTTAGCACGTTCGCCTCTCAGCGCTAGGGATTCCCGGTTCGAATCCCCATCTGGGAGGAGTTTCCATGTTCTCCCCGTGTCCGCGAGAGTTTCCTCCGGGTTCTCCGGTTTCCTCCCACAGTCCAAAAACATGGATCAAGTCAAATGAATTCTCAAACTTGCCCCATATAGAGTGTGTGTGTGTGAGTGAGTGTGTGCCCAGCGATGGATTGGCACCCTGTCCTGGGTCTATCTGCCCAGCGCCCGAGACGTTCTCCCCTGGATGGGCATGGGGAACCCCACCGACCCTAATAGAGGATAAAGTGGGAGATAATGAATTAATGAATGAATGAATGTTTAACTAATAATCCGCTCGGCCGCAGCGATAATGACGCGAGACTTCGAACCAATCACGGTAGAGAAAGGGCAGGACTTTGCGGAAAGCAGGTGGGAGAAAAAGAGGTAGTTTGATTGTGAGGCTGTTCCTGCAGCTGCCTGATCATTAGTGGAGTATGTGTGGTCTTTGTAGTGAACTTGGTATGGGGTTCTTTATGCATATATTTGAAACGCAGTCGTGTTTTGAGTTAAAATGCATCCGGACTCGTACGTGTGTACATTGGCGCTTGCGGGACGGACACGCCGGGGTCCTTTCACTGGGATGGCGGAGGCCTCGTGTTCGGAATAAGCCGCTTTCCTGAGCGCTTGGTTTGTTTGGTTTGTTCGGTTTGTTTGGTTCACAGTGCGGCGCGATCAGGATGGAAGCGGCGCTGAGCGCGGCCTCTGAGCGGGTGAACAGCGAGGGCAGTTCAGGAAACACGGACGCCTTCGAAACAGTGAAGTGTCAGAGGAAACGTAAGCGCGATCGCGGTGAAGTGCAGATGGACACTGAGGACGTGACGCCATCAAAGAGACCTCAGTTTCCACCGATATCAGGAGACAAACTAACGGTATGCAACGACGTCCGGCGTAACGGATCTGTTTAGTTAATAAACGTATCAGAGAAATGACATTCATATTCAAATTTGTGTTACGGACCCTTAAACAGACTGACACGTGTTAGTCGCACATGCGCAGTTTAACTGGGATGCACAAACCTTTGTTTTTACCCTGATAACATTTTTAAGCTTTTTTTTTTATTTATTTTTTTATTTTTTATTTTTGCTAATGTCGCTTCCTCTCCGTTGTTATTTAATAAGACATTAGAATACGTGTTATTTGAGGTTATATCTGCTGAATATTTAACTGGAGTTTATTGCAAAACAGGCCGATGCCTATGTGCAAATTCCTGCTAAATTTTAGAATCTGATCGTTGCTCTCAGGTCTCTATGCTGTAGTCTAAGACAGTTGATTTCAAATATTGCTAATGTGGTCCACAACAACGCACCAGTCGGCTGTATATACTGGTTGTATATTGTATACATAGTCTCTCTTTGCTTACATTTCAGCTGGTTTAACCACTTACCATTTGCCTTTCCCAAATTTACTTAGTACGTTGACAGCTTTTTCCTGAGTTGAAGTGGGGAAAGTTGAAATCTGCACGGCCAGAATTGAGAAACCGTGTAGATCGACTGTGTGCGGTTTAAACTGTGCTGACCTGCGGAGGCATGGAGTCTACAGGTGGTAGACCAAGTGGTGTCCCACGTGTTGTGACCGTTCAAAAACCACACAATCTGACTTTAGACAATATGAGCAATAATATGAAATAGGCAACCGATACTGAAAACTGCTTAACTTTAGTGCTATGTTCCATCAACTTTTTTTCTTTTCTTTAAGCCATAGGAAAAAAAGCATTTTTAACAAGTCAAAATCTAACTGCAGGTAGATAGATTCTTTATTGATACCAGAGGGAAATTCAAGATCGAGGTAAATATTTTGTGCATAAGGGCGGCACGGTGCCTTAGTGGTTAGCACGTTCACCTCTCAGCACTAGGGATTCCCGGTTCGAATCACCATCACCATGGAGTTTCCATGTTCTCCCTGTGTCCACGTGGGTTTCCTCCGGGTTCTCCGGTTTCGTCCCACAGTCCAAAAACATGGATCAAGTCAATTGAGTTCTCCAAATTGCCCCATGTAGTGTGTGTTTGTGTGAATGAGTGTGTGCCCAGCGATAGATTGGCCCTATCCTGGGTGTATCTGCCCAGCGCCCGAAACGTTCTCCCCTGGATGGGCATGGGGAACTCCACCGCGACCCTAATAGAGGATAAAGTGGGAGATAATGCATGGATGGATTTTGTGCATACCCATATTTTTATTTATTTTTTATTTTTTGCTGTCCTGATCTGTGTATAGAAGTACAACATATCAGAATACTCATTCATTGATTATCTTCTGCTTTGTCCTATATTAGGGTCGCAGGGACGTTCCCCATGTCCATCCAGGGGAGAACATTTCGGGTGCTGGCAGATACACCCAGGACAGGGCGCCAATCCATCGCTGGGCACACACTCACACAGACACGCAAACTCCATATGGGGCAATTTGGAGAACTCATGTTTTTGGACTGTGGGAGGAAACCGGAAAACCCGGAGGAAACCCACGCAGACACGGGGAGAACATGGAAACTCCACCCAGATGGGGATTCGAACCGGGAATCCCTAGTGCTGAGAGGCGAACGTGCTTTATTAAATTTATTAAATTGCAGTTTTTACAGATGCTCCATTTGTTGTGTTTATATATACAGAAGTAGAATAAAAAAATTAACAATCTGTGCAGAAAAATTTAACTAAAAGTACCAAAAAATACATAATAAAGTAAGAGTCAAATGACTTGTAAAGTACGTTATACTGTATATACATTAAGTTTTAAAAACTTGAAAATATATTGCACTGTGGGTCAGGTGATGGAAGAGCATAATATTGCACATTTGAACATACTTATGATTATAATATTGTTTTACTGAGTTAAACGGAGAGAGTTAAACGGACTGATTATATAGTTTGATGGCTACAGGTAAGAATGACCTGTGGCATTCTGTGGTGCATCTGGGTGGAATAAGTCTTAAGCTGAATGTGCTCCTGTGTCTGACCAGTGTGTCGTACAGGGGGTGTGAGGCATTGTTCATAATGGCCTTCAGCTTAGACAGCATCCTCCTCACTTGCGCTGCCATTAGCAAGTCCAACTCCTACAGTATGACTAATATCCTTTAGGTAATTACAAATAAGCCAGTAGAACAGCAGATGTTGTGGCACAGCATAAAATACTTTGGTTTTTTTCTCATTTGAGTTTGTTGATGTGTGTACTGTTAGAATAACTGAGAAGGCTTTTGTTACTTGACTAACACACTATTGCTTTTTTTTCTACATTGACTATTGTGTGCTGATGGATTGTGTTTTAGGGTGGCATTGATGAAATGAGGAAAATTCCTGTACCGTCTCATCGTTACACACCTCTGAAAGAAAACTGGCTCAAAATATTCACTCCAATTGTTGAGAACCTGCAACTCCAAGTCCGATTTAATCTCAAAACAAGAAATGTGGAGATTAAAGTAAGAAGCCAAAGTCTTTTAGCAAAAGCTTTCATAGTGTTGTTTTCTTTAAGATGTTTTTTTTTCTCTTCTTTCACAGACCTGTAAAGAAACGCGTGATATTGGTGCCCTGACAAAAGCTGCAGATTTTGTGAAGGCTTTTGTTTTAGGATTTCAAGTTGAGGTGGGTGTTGACATTACAAATGAAGTAATAATCATTTGTTTTGTATATTTGTTCTTAGTTTTGTTGTAATGTACATTGACTTTTTTTTAAAACATATTTATTTCATCAAATCATGCCTTGGTTGTGCACTGAAACCAGAACATGGCAAAAAAAATGTGCTCACCAATTTTATTAAGCTTTTTAATTCCTGTCTTTAATAGAAAGCTCCTTACACTCACTGTGAATTTACAGTACAATCTTCTTTAGTTGTGCATCTGATTAATTTAGACATAAAATAGAATCTATAATAGGACCATTCAGAATAAAATCAGTTTATTGTCTTGTTCAACTGATTTGAATAATAATAATAATAATAATAATACATTTTATTTGATGGCACCTTTCTGGACACTCAAGGTCACCTTACAAAGAAAAAACAATAAAACATCAATAATAAATAAGGCAATCAGCCAATCATAGTAAAATAAATTTAAGTAAAAAATAAATTAAAAGATAGAGGAAATAAAATCAGAGATTATAAGCAATTCTAAAAAGGTGCGTTTTGAGACTCGACTTAAACTGTGATATGGAGTCCAATTTCCTTAAGTCGGGAGGCAGAGCATTCCATAGTCTAGGGGCAGAGCTACCGAAGGCTCTACCTCCCATGGTGCTAAGGCGCATAGTGGGAACAGACAGGTGTGTAGAGGCGGAAGATCTCAGTGATCGTGGGTGAGAGGTAACCGTGATAAGATCTGCGATATACGGAGGAGCAAGGTTATGGATGGCTTTGAAAGTGAGGAGTAATATTTTATAATGAATACGTTGAGTAACCGGGAGCCAGTGCAACTGATGCAGAACAGGAGAGATATGATGATGAGAAGGAGTTCTTGTGATAATACGTGCTGCTGAGTTCTGAACCATTTGGAGTTTGTGTAATGATTTCAGAGGAAGACCATAAAGAAGAGAATTACAGTAGTCCAGGCGAGAGGTGACGAGACTATGAACCAGAATAGCAGTAGTGTGAGAAGAGAGAGAAGGGCGTAGACGATTTATGTTTCGGAAGTGGAAATAAGCTGAGCGAGTGATATTGTTAATGTGTGATTTGAATGACAAGGTGTTATCCAGGAGGACACCCAAGCTCTTTACCTGAGCATACAGGGAGACTAAACAGCTGTTGATAGAAAGGGAAAAATTATTTGCTTTAGAGAGGTTAGACTTGGTGCCAACAAGGAGTACCTCTGTCTTATCTCCATTTAATTTGAGAAAGTTAAGAGAGAGCCAGGATTTGATGTCAGATAAACAGTTAGTAAGAGAGGGTGAGGGAAAATTGGAGGAGGGCTTACTCGAGAGGTAGAGCTGGGTGTCATCCGCGTAACAATGGAAGTTTATATTATGTTTGCGAAAAATTTTACCTAGCGGGAGAAGGTAGACCAGGAAAAGAAGGGGGCCCAAGACTGAGCCTTGGGGCACACCTGTAATGACAGGGGAAGATTGAGAAGTGGAGGTTTTAAGCTGGATTGAGAGCGATTTGACAGATAAGATTTTAACCAATTAAATGAGGTATGAGTTATCCCAATGGAGAACAATCTATGAAGAAGAGTGGAGTGACAGACAGTGTCGAAGGCAGCGCTCAGGTCCAGAAGAGTGAGAATGGAAAGAAGGCCTGAGTCTGCTGCGCAGAGAAGGTCGTTGGTCACTCTGACAAGAGCTGTTTCTGTGCTATGTGCTGATCGAAAACCAGATTGAAATTTTTCATATAAGTCGTTGTGTGATAGATATGAATGGAGTTGAGCTGCTACTACTTTCTCTAGAATTTGACACATTCATTGTCACATACAGCTGCTCCTGGTATACTAGTATATACAAGTTTAGGCTTGAAAGGGGCTTTAGAGTATTAGTCTTCCAGTATATACTAACTTCTAAACTTATCCACAGGATGCTCTTGCACTCATCAGACTGGATGAACTGTTTCTGGAATCCTTTGATGTCACTGATGGTAAGTTTCAACAGCTTGCATTTGTAATTAATATTAGAGATTTCTAGATGTTTCTTTTATCACCTCTAAAATAGAAACTGAGTATAACATTATCTATGATGTGATATTTGGTGTTTAAACAATATTATAAATGCTTGTCTTTGTACAATCTATGGATAAGTGTTATTACACCTACAGGATCGTATATGAATCCTGTTATTTGATGGTTTACTATGCAGCTATAACAGCTTCCATGCCTTTGAACAAGCTTTGTATATGATTTTTGGAGTGTCCCTCTGGTAATTTTTAACACAGAGATTGTATGACAGACCCCTCATAAAATATCAATCACAAAGCTGTCTGATGTGGTTGAGGCTTGCGTGAGCCAGTAAAGTTATTGCCCGCCAAACTCACACATTTATGTCTTTATGGATCTTGCTTTGTGTGTTGGGGTGCAATAATAGTGGAACAGAATAGTGAAATTTCACAAATTACAATTGTTGAAAATGATTAGGTGTGTGACTTTCTGCAACTGTGGGACAAAATAAAACAATTGAATTCAGTAATTAAGTGTTGTAACCTAATAGTTTGTCTGTACAGTAGCTTTTTGTAGTGCTTTGAATGTATATACTGTGACCAAAAAACAAGGAATATTCATAATGTAGCTGGTGAATTAAATAATATGAATGTTATGTTACAGTTAAACCACTTAAAGGAGATCATTTATCAAGAGCTATTGGAAGAATTGCAGGCAAAGGAGGAAAAACAAAATTTACTATTGAAAATGTTACGAAAACCCGAATAGTTCTGGCAGACACGTAAGTCCTGGCTAATAATTAATGTAATAAACATTTAATGCAGAATAATTTTCTCTGTTTCTCATGTATCTTTTTATGGTATGGTATGAACTGGAATATTTAACATGCTAACTGCAGCCAGTAGAGCCTGAGATGTGAGCAATGCACAGCCTGACTTTGGGGTGAATTTGATGGTACAGCCACTGTTGAGAAAATATCAGCTACTTTAAAAGTTTTCCATTTTTAATAATCCAGATTGATGGATTTTAATTGTTTGGAAATTACCTTCAATATCTCTTTAAAGATTGGCAACAACAATTGCATCTCCAAAATCATTGCTGATATCTTTTGTTTTTGATATTGTGTTAACACACCTAAATGCTCCAGACCAGCAAAGTGCCAAAACTTCTCTTTTATAGAGCTTTTCACATTTGAATAAAAGTACCTGTTTTTTATTGGTTATGCCTCAATATGTGAAACTATAGGATGTGTGCATGTGTTTTTAAATATATACAGTAAATATAATTCTATATTTTGCAGGAAAGTTCATATATTGGGGTCATTTCAAAATATAAAAATGGCACGTACTGCTATATGCAACTTAATCCTAGGTGAGTGTAAAAGAGTGGCCTGTGTGTATACTGGAATAAATAGCAAGAATTCGAATTGATGTTTGTTTTTTATTACAACAGGGAGTCCACCATCAAAGGTGTATGGGAACATTCGGGCAGTCGCCAGCCGTGCAGCTGAGAGATTTTAACAAGGAGCTTTCATGGTCTAGAGTTCATCTTAAGAGACTGAAGTGGCCTTATCGCTCACAGAAAACAGACCTGCAATATCCACAACATTTTTTCCTGACTGATACTCCCATCTTCATCAGAAGAAATGAACAAAAACTTAATACTAGTAAATATTATTGCTCATTCAAAAATAAACCGTGCAAATGGAAATGAATCAGATTGTGGATTCAATAAGAAATGTCACTTTAAATATTTATTTCATTTTGTACAGAATAAGGTCTATGGATATTCATATGCAAGCAGCATGCAGAGTAGTCTTTTCAAATCTGATGCTACTCAGAATAGAAACACAGTTAACATGAACTTAGAAGAAAAAAATCATTTTCAAAAGAGCCCAATAAATCCCCATATACGCATTTCAAATGAGCTCAATAACACGCTATACACTTTATTCAGTAAATGAATTATTTATAGTATGTCTGTGATTGTGCTGAGGTTTGTTTTATACTTTGGTTATATAATTCTTCAGTATTTTACATTTAATAACAGTGTAAACAGTAATGGTGCTGTAGAGAAACCATGCAAATAGGAATATGTGCATGCAGACACTTAGTGTTGCAGATAATCAATGATAAAGATGCACTATAATATTTAATAATTAAATCTTCAAGTCAAGGGACAAGAGCTTTACATGTATCATGCCATAGTTATCTCTATTCACAGTTAGGCTGTGTAAATGTCAGTGTTCTTGTACAGTGACAAATGTTTGTTATAGGAGTCTCAATTCTGAATGACTTTATTCTGATGAAGGCAGTAGACCATGACTTCAACAATATCCCAAGCCTCACATTGCCTATTAAAAAGATTTATAGACATGAGTGGTTACTTGGACATAATTTGTATTTTTTAAACAATGTCTGTATTTTTTATATTTAAAATATAAGCACTAAAATAGTGTGTAAATAAAATGTTTGTCATAGGAATTCAGTGATCTAAAAGGTAAGTCTCGCATGCAACTGTTGCCTTGGCATAATTTCTACTGTTCTATCTTGTGAAACAAAAAAAGGTTAATATAGATATTATAATACAAACATATAAATAAACACTACCACAACTGATACAAAAGTATTAAACATGAATGCAACAATGACATCACAAAATGAAAAAGAAAAGTTCACTGGAAAAAAAAAAATCCCTCATTGAAACATTCTCCAACCAGATTTCCCAAATGACGACATTAACTTTCTATGTTCTGCTTGGCACATTGTATTCTATTAGGTACTGTACTGACATGTCAATTATTTTCCACATTTAAAATACTCGTCAGAAAGCTAAATATACACTTGCTTTAAAAAGTGACAAAATAAATATTAAAAAAGTAACAAAACAAACTAGAACCTGCCACCAAGTCTTCCCCTCTCAAATGCTCCTGGCTCTTTTTTAGGCTGTACACCAGGTTATTAAAGGGAGCTGAGTTCAAAACACTTGTTTATTGGCTTCACCAGGCCTGTTGTAGCAAAAGCTTCATAGAGTAAATACTTCTGATGAAATAAAGCATTGCCAAATGTCTTAGCTGATCATCAGATATGGAAAGAAAAGCGCATTCTGGAGGCAGAAGAGCAGCAGTGCAGCAGCAATTCACACATCCACAACCATCTTTTTGTGAATGTCAAGTCCACCAACAACCTGCAAACAGAAATATATTATCAATTAAATGCTTTCTTTGTTCTTTTGTCTGGTATATAAATGGACAAATTGTCCCTATATATCTCTGAATTTATTTTGCTGCCTCTGTCATGAATTACACCAATAATAAAGACTAACGTGTCACCTGACCGACAGCTGTTCAATGCCCACTGCTTAGTAAATTATTTGTTTCTTTTTTAGGACTGTTTTGTTGCTAACCCTTAACACAGTGACTACGTGCAGCTCCTCTGACACTTAACACGTTTATCCTATGTTTGACATGTCATAACAGAGTAATATTTTAAATAAAGTTAATGTAAAATTATGTTAATGTTACTTAAGAGAGCACATCTCTTGTGGTGCCTAAACATTTGTACTGTACTCCTTTATTCAGAATCACTTTAAAAATGTACATTATAAAAATGATACTATTCCACTCAAAATACTAAAAACTACCAACTCATTTAGGAGCTCCGATCAAATAATCTGACCAAAGAATACTTACAGCACAAAACTCTTCAAATGATATCCTCCCATCACCATCTTTATCTGCATTGATAATGGTTTTATCTACAATCTGCTGCAGTTGTGTATCTTTCAAGTTATTCCCCACCATCATCTTAAGCACTTGGAACAGTTCTCCATTGGAAATGTAGCCATCCTTGTCCATATCATAAATCCGGAATGCAACTGAAGGGGTTCACAAAGATGATACATTTTATGTGGAATTAAATTTACAGATGATGCGTGATGAAAGCCACAAAAAAACAGAGACAGTACTCACATCTGAGCTTTTGCTCTTTATCTCCCTTGACACTGAACTGTGAGACACCTTCTATGAACTCTACAATAAAGAAAGGGTTAAATATTTGTGTCTGAACAGCACTAAAATAAAACTAAAAACAGTACATGTTATTTCTATATATTTGCAAAAGCACCTATTAATTTAACCAACCCTGCATTAATAAGCAATTTCATTCACATTGGAAATATTTAAATATTAAAACTTTTAAATATTAGGGCTGCTGTACAACATTGGGGAAAATGCATTCAAATTGACATTATGTACCCGTTTTTTCATTTCTTCATTTTCACTTTCCATATATTTTGCATAGTAATGAATTTTTTAATCAGAAATAAGTGATGATCTTAAAATAATTTGAGAATTTCATAGGCTTTACAATAAAGGAATAACTAAGTATTTAAAATTAAATAACTAATTTTTTTTATTTAATTTTAATAACTTTGACCTTTATTTTTGCACCTTCTTTAATATTCTAGGATTAGGAAAAAAAACGGCACTGCTTATGGAACCGGAGAAATGTAATGCAGCTAGAGAAAATGTGCTTGACTCTTATTAAAAAAGTAAAAGGCAGTCATGATGGGTGGTATCAGAAAATACGTAGAAACCAGAGATTGTACAGCCATGGTTTGTATCAAGAAATCATGGCCAAATCATTCATGCAGTTTCGTTATTGTTCAACTACACATATAGTTCCTGAAGAGAGATCTTTTAGTCAAGCAAAAGAGTTAGAATAGTGTTTCTCAGTAAATACATTTCTGACAGGGCTAGTGACATGAACTATTCCACCAGATGTCGGTAACCACCCAAGTAATCAAAAAATAAATAACAAATGATGAAAAACGAATAAGGTAATAATAAGGCCTCCAGCACCTTATTGTTGCAAAACATACCAATTTACTGTTACTGAACCTTATTAAGGCCTGTGTTGTCATCGAACAGGATGCTGAAGATAAAATGAGGTGACTAGTTTTTTCATACAGATGTTTTCATGTTGCCATCACTGCCAACAAAAGCTTTACCACTTAGTAGGGAACAATTTTTTTTTTACATAAAACTTAAGTCATTTCAATTGTTTTATATGTGTAGGTTGTTACAGACATCTGGTAAACAAAAATATGTTAATAATTGCCCTTTCAGAATCTTACTTTGAAATATGTTGATGCATTCAACCTCCCCCCCCCACACACACACAGTACTTTTTGCAATACTGATACTTTACTATATGCTCCGTGCAAACAAACACTATAACAACTAGGTCACTGATGTTTCATTTTGTATTTAAAAGTCTGCCAGTGCAATAAAAAGTTAATTTACATGACAATGATTTTTATGACAGATTATATAATAAATTATAGTAAATATTGACTATAGAAGTGTAGTTAAAATTCAGTCTTACCTTTAAAATCCACCTCTCCATTACCATCTGTGTCAAAAATATCAATAACCCTTTGGACCAATGGATTTTGTTGCAATTCTGGTAAAGACATGAACTCTTCCACACTTAGGGATCCAGAGTTATCTAGGTCAAGTTTCTTAAATCTTTTCCCCAACCTTTTAATCTCGTCAGCATCAACTATAAGACAGCACAGGAACAAGAAAGTGTATAGATAAAAAAGTGAGCATTATTTACAAATTGCCATCATTCACATGCACTTAAATGTTTTAAAGGACTAAAATAAATTAAACTTAGTTGACCAACTGTTAAAAATAATCTGTATTTTAGTACATAAAAAAATCTTTATTAGTATCTATACTTATCTATACTCAAAACATATCAAAAGAGCCTAAACCATGATACTACCACCACAGTGGTTCACAAGCACAATAAATTGGTATGTAAGTGTTTTCCCCTCTGTGCGTGTTATTCAACTAAATGGACAAATGCTCCCACAGACACACTACAAACTCTTGCAGAAATAATAATAATACCTATAGATTTAAAATGTAATGTTAGAAAAACTTTTGTTGGTATAAATTGTAAGGACAGTGATTTTAAAATAAATTTTATTTAAGTGTACAGTCACTACTTTATACCTACTTAAAAAAGCCAGGGAAACACGTGCACTTTCCTTGGGGCATATAATACACATTAGCCTTGTTTATACTGAATATGTACTAAATATATAGGCACTCGTAATTTCAGAGTCAACTGGCAGATCAGCATTCATATTAATTTTATTGGTTAAATTATATTTAGTAAGAATAATGTTGCTATGTATTAAGAATGCATTGAGTCTTGCTTGCCTTCGCAAGTAGCACTACTTAGGGTTTCTAAACTGATTGAACAGCTGAATTTAGACATTGTATTAATGACTTCTAATTTAAGAAATGGCTTAAATAGCTTTATTTTTAGCTATGTGGTCATCAGAACCCTTTCTGGGTGCCCCGGGCCTTGCCTTTGGGGATTCCTTTAGCAGCAAGGAAATCCAGCAACCAAATTATTTTGAGCCAACAGAGGAAGCCTTAAATAGTTTCAGATGCTACAATGTGTGTGTGTGTGTGTGTGTGTGTCAGGTCTGGAACCAGTATCAGTCTGCACTAGGATGCATGATTTATAGGGGGCATGTCTGAGTATAATAAAAGTGGCACCAAGTTGGAAGCACAACTTACCAACCTCTATGAGTGATACAAATAAAAAAAAGAGGATTAGAGGGGCTTTATTATTTTTTTTTTTTCTAATGTCAAGGATAAGAATAAAGTGTCCTCAGCCTTCTTCTTTAGGTCATATAGGGGAGTGGTAGCTCAGTGGTTAGGGCGTGGGGCTATCAATCTGAAGGTTGGCGGTTCAAATCCCAGGTACACTGAATTTACCAGTGTGGGTTTTTACAAGATCCTTAACCCTCATTGCTCCAGGGATGTTATGATTAACCCTGTGTTCACCTTGTAAGTCGCTTTGGATAAAAGCGTCTGCAAAATGTAAATGTAAAAATGTAAAGGTCATATGCTGAGACCACACAATGCTGTAAAGGAAACTGAATAGGTAGTAGCCTCTTAACTTTTTGGTCATTAAGGTTTTTAACACAATATTATTTGTCTCTTATGTTAATCTATCTGCACATGTAAGCACGAACCAAAAGCTCAACAACTTGTGGACAATTGTAATAAAATAAAATGTAGTTACGCCACCTTTATTTATTTGTTTATTTACTATCTGCTATGTGCAAATAGAACTTGATTATTGAATACAGTGATAAAATATAGTGTTTTAAAATTATGGTTCAGAAATTCATACATGTGTAAATATACACATCATTTATATTATTTGGATTACTATTAAGAAATAATTATCTTCAGCATGCCTCTTACTAAAACAAAATGGTAGGTACATTCATTCATTCATTATCTCCTGCTTTATCCTCTATTAGGGTCACGGTGGGGTTCCCCATGCCCATCCAGGGGAGAGCGTCTCGGGCGCTGGGCAGATACACCCAGGACAGGGCGCCAATCCATCGCTGGGTACACACTCACTCACACTGACACACTCTATATGGGGCAATTTGGAGAATTCAATTGACTTGATCCATGTTTTTGGACTGTGGGAGGAAACCGGAGAACCCTGAGGAAACCCACGCAGACACGGGGAGAACATGGAAACTCCACCCAGATGGGGATTCGAACCAGGAATCCCTAGCGCTGAGAGACGAACGTGCTAACCACTAAGCTACCGTGCCGCCATGGTAGGTACACTAGGTACTAAAAGTAATTAAACGTTCACATACTTTTGTCACTGACATATTTGAGATTGGATTATTTTCCTTAACAAATTAATGGCAGAGTTAAAAGTTTTTGTCTCAGTTGTCTGCTTTAGTTCTACTTTAGAAGTTTTAACTTTTAGAAGTTTTACGAATCAGAAAAAAACTGTAAATTGTTTACACACTTTCAAACGCCATTGTGTCCTGTCTACGTAAAAAAGTTTGAATTTCAAGAAGTTCCAGAAAGGCATGGTTAAGAAAGTTTGGAAACAAAAATACATTCCTGGTCTAAACAGAGACCTGACCTCAACACCAGCGTACATATTTTGTCTGTACTGTGAACCAGACCCTCTCATCCAACATCAGTGTCTGATCTAACAAAGAAAAGACACACTTCAAACTCTTTTGGAAAGCTGTTATAGCTGCATATACAGCTGTTATAGCGCCAAAAACGTTTGCTTTTTGTTTTAAGAATTTTTACTTATAAATACATGAAATCTACAATTAAATAACCAATACAATTCCCATTAATCAGATAAATAATTATTAAAGTGACACAATATACTTTACTGAAGTAAATTCAAATTAGGCTGGACTGAGTAGTATGCTCTTTTATGTCAGGACACTGAAAGAAGTCCTGTAAAGTATTAAGCCACTCGTGCTGGCAATCCTTATTTAAGACAGGTCTGTGTATTGCTGTCTATGCTGTTGATGGGCTGAACAGCTGTACTTAATAAGCATGTGTGTGTGTTCACTAGAAATACTCTATACTACTGAAGGCCTGATACAGGTCAGGGTTACACACCTGCTTATGTCTTATTCTTTCCAAGTCAATTACCAAACCAAACTAAACTCTAACCTTTTATAGAGCCAGGGTCCCCCCATACACAAATGCACATTTATCAGTTGATTAAACAAATACAGTCCTTACTCTATTTTATATGGAAAAGTTAAGCTTAACAGCTATCTATAAATAAATGTTATCTAGTTTGAAAGGGCAAATAAATCCTTATTCCTATGGTAGATTTGTTTTAATTCAGGTAAGAGAATAAAATGAGTAAAAATGTGTCAAGTCATGGGTCAGGACATGTGAGTATTGTGAAACTTAAATCCTATTAAGGATGGCCTAAAAACTATTCAGTGTTTTGGCAAGGAAAAAAAACATCTTTACCCAAATTTACACCAAACATATTTAGCACTGAATTTAGCTAAATAAGTAGCTAGATCTTAGACAGAAATGAATTGATTTCATGCTACTTCTTTACAGTTACTTAAATGTGCACACAAGTTTTCACCTGTTAAATTACTTGCCATGCTCTCAGACACTCATAATAACAATAAAAGTGTGTCAATGGTTAAAAAAAAAGTGGTTTACTTTAAAGCAGAAATTTGAGCAACATGATATCTTTATATAGCTGTTTGGCTGGCATTTGCTTTATAATCCAGTACTGCATCAACTTTTTTGTTCTGTTACTTGTAAGATTTATTTTGATAAGGACTTTGCAGTGGACAGAAAACCCCTGGCCGAAAGAAAAACGCAGCACATTAGCGATGTGGTGCATCAGGGCCAACATTTTTACCTGAATGCAAGATAGGGAGGAGAGCAAGTCTTTAAGTGAACTAGATTAAGAAGAACTAAACCATTTAGTAATTGGTTAGTTAAGGACGGAAAATATTACTTATTTTAGATTTGGGAGAAACTATGTGCAGTCGAAAAATCTGAACTCAACTAAGTCAGAAAATCTGCGCAAGTTTTTTAAATCAAGGATGAAGTCAATTTCTGGATCTGAGCAACAATTGCATTATTAGAAAAACTTTGAATGAAGCACAACTGAATAAAAAGACAGTGTAGCAGACTAAGGTATTAGCAATGAATTTCTGAGCAATAAAATAAAAAAATAAAAAATAAATAAATAATAAAAAAAGAAAATCACAGTAAAAGGCTAAATTAAGGACTCACAATTTTGTAAAATGCAAAACAAGGATTAATAAAGTGACTAAGAAGACACAAAAAAAGCTCTTTAAAAAGTGAAAAAAGTTGTAAATCCTAAAACTTACAATGTGAGCACATCTCCAGGGGATAACTTGCTTCATTTCCCTAAACAGATAAAAAAAAACACAAATTATACAACAGTTAAACTACCAGCTTTATACAAATCACATTAATCTTAGTCAGATATAAAAATATACACCTCATATTTGACTATAAACATGATAAACACTTGCAATATCAGCAAAACCCAGCACACTGTACTGTGCAAATGAAATTTCAGTGAAATACATATTATAAACAAAGTAAAATATAGCACTTTTTGGTACCACATTTTAATTACAGGTGCATTTTCTGCTTTATTGTAACACTATCCACACATTTTAAAGTTCAAACAAGAGAAAAGACATGGCCAGAAAAGGTAACTCGGGAAATGTAATCTCACCTCATGTTATCAGTGTAGGAAGTTAATTCGAAGACACTGATATGTTCATGTCTGCATAAAAATTTAAAGGGATAAAGCATAGTGTGGACATTTGAGAAGTAGCACATCTGGTGGGAATGTATAATGTATTTTGATTCCAATTGTGATCTCCAGTGTATACACATACACACACACATATACATACATATACATATACACACACATATATATATATATATATACACACATATACATACATATATACACAGACACACACACATATATATATATATATATATATATATATGTGTGTGTGTGTGTGTGTGTGTGTATGTATATATATATATGTATGTGTGTGTGTGTGTGTGTGTGTGTGTGTGTGCATACACTGGAGATCAAAATTTGAGAACAATGCATTAACACTTGATTATTTCAGAAATAATGTAATCTACTTCGATGAATATTTAAGGGATTTTAGTTAAGGGGTAAACAAGGCCAAGCAACTCAATTATGCACAAAAACATAGGAACTGGGGAGCAGAAAAATGGCAGCAGGTGCTCTGGACCGATGAATTATAATTTGAAATATTTGGCTGTAGCAGAAGGGCTGGAGAGCATACAATAATGAGTGTCTACAGGCAACAGTGAAACATGGTGGAGGTTCCTTGCAAGTTTGGGGCTGCAATTCTGCAAAAATTCTACAGACAGATACTTATCCATCATACAATATCATCAGGGAGGCATATGATTGGCCCAAAATTTATTCTACATCAGAACAATGACCCCAAGCATACAGACAATGTCATTAAGAAATATCTTCAGTGTAAAGAAAAAGAAGAAGTCCTGGAAGTGATGGTATGGCCCACACGGAGCCCTGATCTCAAAATCATTGGGTCTGTCTGGGATTATATGAAGAGACAGAAGGATTTGAGAATCTGTGGTTAGTTTTTCAAGATTTTTGGAACAACCTACCAGCTGAATTCCTTCAAAAACCATGTGTAAGTGTACCTATATATAAATTGATGTTGCAAAGAGTGGTCACACCAAATATCGATTTGATTTACATGTTTTCATGGTCATTCACTGCATTTTGTTAATTGATGAAAACAAACTACTTCCATTTTTGAAAGGATTCTTAGTTTACAGCATTTTTTCACATCTGCCTAAAACTTTTGCACAGTACTGTACATCCAGTTATGAAACAAGCTTTACATAATACATTTTAGTGTGATGTAAATGTAAAGTACAGGGTAAAATGAACACAGCATGCACTATTACTTCATCTCTGTCTATTTTCCTCAGTACAGCTATGTCTATATCCAGAGCAATGTTAATTTGATACTGATGGCTTGTTTCTTTTGAAGTACATCCAAACACAAATCAAAAATAGAAAATATGACATGAGGCAATATTAAGGAATTAGTAAGCACTACCTGAGCACTACCTAAGCACAAAACCCCAAAATATCAATTGGATTAAAGAATAATATCAGTTGCTTTATAAGCATCTGCACAGTTTCTTAGTTATTCTCAAACATAAGAAAAATAATGGTACATCAACTGTGAGACAGTAATACCTGTCTGTTTCCATTTATGACTTTTTAAATAAATATCTAACATATACATAAATATGTAATCAAAATGTATTTATTGCAGCAGATAAATAAGACTGGCTTTCTTTATTGTTCTATATAAATACATTTTTATTTCATACACAGTATTCTTTTCATATTTTACAGGTGCAAATAGGTGTACTGCCATTAGACATGCTGTTAACAAATGCACGCAAGTGAGCGTTACATGGAATATTACAGTATTTTTAATTGGGGCTTTATTTCCCATACTGTCTAAACTTTTTCTTCCCATTGATGTGCAAGTTGATTACATTAGTACTACTTTCTTTCATTTACATAATATGACTTTAGGCAGAATTTGTTGAAAGGTTTATTGTCAGTCAAAATAGTTGATAAACTAAATAAACTAATTCTGAATTGTCACTTGAACACCTATTTGTATACATAAAAAACTGTTTAACATCAGAAACATGCTCTAATGAGATGATGTGTCAGTCAAGGGGAAATGAAAGGTAAGACAGTGGCTGCAAATAACAATATTTCTAAACTACATTAACAGTTGAGATCGAGATAGGCAAGAGAGAGAGACAACCAAATATTTAAAATGTTAGACACATATTGCAAATCTACATTTCTTTATTGGTGTTTAACCATTTTACAATTGATTCATTCAAACTCTGTGCAAGACAATATAATCTATGACAATAGTAACAAGTATTTTTGGCCCTTTAAAAATAAAACTACAAAGGAAAACTAATATTATCACTACATGTAGCATGAGTGTTGCTTTATGACATACAAAGCAGATAAAGCAATAACATCAGTTAAACAACAGATAAGGGGCTAATTATATATTTTTAGTCATATACAATCCCCGGTGAGTTAAAGCAGATGTAATGGTGGGTCGCGTGTCGCGTCATTAAAATGCGGTTCTATCATACATTAACGGCGTCACATAATAAACAGACAAACTACACAAAATAATAAAAAGTACTACAAATGGACAACACATTTCAAATAAATGACACCACCTTTGGGAGATAAGTACCAACGGGGTGTCTTTGTCTAGAAGATCTCTGGTCTTCTGATAATTATTACCACAAGAATCGATTGCGTCTTTTGGAATTTACCCACGTTCGGTTAAAATCGTAGCTCACTTAAAATAAATTGTCTGGACATGGCACTGGGAGTTAATTCCACATCAAACCATATCTTAACGTACTTGGATTTCTGCCCAAAGAGACAGATCCTGCAACAGGAAAGGGCCTTCCCCAAACTACTACCAAGTTCAAGCAATACGACGTTCTAAAAGTATGCAATAGTATTTCTATTAACATAATGATACATAATAATAAAAAAAAAAAAACAGGGGTGTCAATTCACATGGTGGTAATTAGATCATTTGATGTCATCGAGCAGCAGTGTTGAGACGTGTCTCCATTACGGTCTGATTACTCAGATCAACTGAAGAAAGAGTTCCTCCGCACACTGCAGCCTGCCATCCCTCCACACAGCGCCGCGCAGGGTGTAAACACGAGGCAAGAGGCAAATCGACTAATCAGCTCGTTTCAAATTCGAATCAAATCACCCGTTTCTGATTCTTTACAGTAAACGAACAGGAAAAGAAATATTCGCACGCCAGGCCAACACTTGCTCCAAAATTCCAACCCCAACTAAAACACAAATACGGTGTGCAGTTAAATGTCCGAACCTCAAGCGCCATTCGAAACGAACATTGTTTCTTATCTTCCGCAATCGTAAAGTAAACGCGTCGTACGTAAGTCGACTAATAGCTATGCTCTTACCATTTTGCTGCTCGGATGACAGAACTCGGCTTTAAAAGGGGGCAGCAACAAATAAATGCAAAAGATAAAAACAGGCAATATCGTGTTCTTCTTCAAGCAAATATTTGTTTGGTTCTGACTCCACAGCAGAGACGGTGCGGGCTGCTGGTTCTGTGCTTTTTCACTGCAGCGATTAAGGAGGGGTTTCACTCAAGCAAGCGCCAATGCAACTACGAGAGGCAGCAGAGTACATCCGGGTATTTACGTAGCTAAATCCTTAACGGCCCCGTCCTTAATCCCACGCGCCCTTAACTGCATCACGTTCAGCACAAAGAGGCGACGTAGTGCACCACGAATAACATTTATATCCCTTTAGTCCATGAAAACGCAAAATATTGCTTTTAAAGATCGCGTTTACATGAAAGCATTACTTAATGGTGTTTTCATTTAGGTCTCCTTATAAACACTGCATGGTGTTGAGGCAGCATTTTACCTTAAAAGCTGTCAGTTCCAACCGAAATGTACATAAAGTACTTGCGTTGTTACACTCTGATGTATATATTACACAAACATACTAAAATACATTGCATTTACATCGCTTGTTTTGGTTCGGCGATTTATAAAACCTGGTTGTTGGTGCCATCTACAGGCGTTTATGCACATCACTTTATTTTTATTTAGAACTTTTGTCGAGTGTCTTTGTCAAAATTAAATTTATTTCGTCAAATTTATTTGGAAATCAAGTCAGAAAACGAACGAATATATATAGACTAAAATATAATTATTATTATAGTATATTATATTATATTATTTATATATATTTTTTTCTAGGGCGGCACGGTGGCTTAGTGGTTAGCACGTTCGCCTCTCAGCGCTTGGGATTCCAAGGTTCGAATCCCCATCTGGGTGGAGTTTCCATCTGGGTGGGTTTCCTCCGGGTTCTCCGGTTTCCTCCCACAGTCCAAAAACATGGATCAAGTCAATTGAATTCTCAAAATTGCCCCATATAGAGTGTGTTTGTGTGAGTGAGTGTGTGCCCAGCGATGGATTGGCGCCCTGTCCTGGGTCTATCTGCCCAGCGCCCGAGACGTTCTCCCCTGGATGGGCATGGGGAACACCACCGCGACCCTAATAGAGGATAAAGTGGGAGATAATGAATGAATGAATATATATTTTTCTATATTTTATATTTTATAGTTTTATTTAAATAGTACACAGTCATAGATTTTTTTTATCAAATAAACATTTCTTTGTTGATCCACATCAGGCTGTGTGTGTCATTGGGTTTGCAGTCATACTCAATGCTGCTGAAGCTGTTTCCCCACTGGCAGTGGTCTCTCTTATTGTAGTCATAGAATTTTACCTGCCATACAGTCTCAAACAATCCAGCTTCCATGAACTACAAAGACGGAAAAAAACAAGTCACAAGGTTGCAAAATTAAATTACTTCATTATTTTTGCATCATCCCAAGTGCTGCACACTTGCAGCCATTACAAGTCCCCATGGATAGTTAAATGTCATTATATGTGCTTGTGTGCCTAAAGTGTTTTATTTTTATTGTGTCCTTACACTGTGCTCTTAGGAGCATACTCTGGGGGCTGTTGTTTTATCCCCTATCTTCCTTTCCAAATGTATTCCATACATTTTTCTCACTTATGAATTACCATTAGGGATTAATAAGGGCATATCTTGTCTTATTTCTGCAACTATTTTATTTATTATATATTTTTCATGGCACGACACTATAGAAATTAGACTAGGATATAGAGGTTGGGCTATCAATCTTAAGGTTGGGGGTTTAAATCCCAGGTCCACTGAAGATACCAATATGGGTCCTTGAGCAAGGCCCTTAACCCTCATTGCTCCAGGGATGTTGTGATTAACCCTGTGCTCACCTTGTAAGTCGCTTTGGATAAATGCGTCTGCTAAATGACCAAATGTATAAATGTAAATGATATAGCTTGAAGGTAGTCAGTGTACAGAGCACTATAGAGCAGTATATATTTACTGTTTTCTGAAAATAGCTCAATACAGCCAGGGGTGTCAATTCAATTATAATGTCAATTACCAAATGTAATGTCAATTACCAAATAGTTGGCAACACAAGTAAGAACACCTCAGTCACCAAAGTATATCCAATTGTGTTATTATTCCTCCCTGTTGTCATGTGACTCATTAGAGTTAGAAGAGGTACAAGGTGTGAATGAGGATCAGGGCTGTTAAATTTGTTGCTTTGGTTACAATTTTCTTATATTGGTCATTCGATATACCTCATAGCACATCATGGCAAAGAACTCTGATGATGTGAAAAATAGTGAAAAAAAGTGCTGCTCTCCACAAAAATTGACATTGGCTATAAAAAGATTGATACCACCCTGCAACTGAGCTACAGCATGGTGGGCAAGGTCATGCAGCAGTTTTTCAGTTCTACTCAGAACAGTGTAACCTAAAAGAAAAACGAGTCCATATGTTGATATGAGGGCTGCCAGCATTGCTGCAGAGGTTAAATGTCAGCCTGTCATTGCTCAGACCATACGTCACACCTGCATCAACTTGATCTGCATAGCCATCATTGCAAGCAGAAGCCTCTTCTGAACCTGACAAACAAGAAAGCCTGCAATCCCAACCCTTAGGGCATGGAATACACTGGAGGTGCACAGATTTCTATTGGAAACCTCTTTTCACTCCTTCACAAAAAATATGACACTTTTGGCACAATTTACACACATTCACTGTGAGGTGTATTCATGAATAATTTTTTTTCAATTGACAAAATTTATAATTAATATATGATGTTTTAATAAACATGTCATTGTTAGTTTTCATTGGTTTCTCTTAATATGGGGCCAACATCTTAGTTCAGTTTTCTTGGTTTTTATTAATTAAAAAATTCTTGCCTGTATGCTCACTTGGACAGGCTGCCTTTCTCCACTTTTTGTATGGGCTACACCTTCTGTGTCATATGTTCCAAAATACACAACTGACTGTGGGTCTTTGAAGGTCTGCTCCAAGGAAAATGTCACCCCACCAATACTCATGGATCTGAAAGATCAGACATTTGTTGCTTTGTAAACATTATTTCACAGTAAACATACAATAATCTCAAATGTGATAAAACCCATATGACTCTTTTATAATCATCATCATAAATTTAAGCTCATTAAACAAAGAAAAAAATAAGTTAAATTACTTGTTGTGGCAGGATCGCTGTGGCACAGGGGAGAACTTTAATTATGGTTAATGAATGCACCTGATAGGGTGGCACGGTGGCTTAGTGGTTAGCACGTTCTCCGCTCAGCGCTAGGGATTCCCGGTTCGAATCCCAATCTGGGTGGAGTTTCCATGTTCTCCTCCGCGTGGGTTTCCTCTGGGTTCTCCGGTTTCCTCCCACAGTCCAAAAACATGGATCAAGTTAATTGAATTCTCCAAATTTCCCCATATAGAGCGTGTCTGTGTGAGTGAGTGTGTGCCCAGCGATAGATTGGCCCCCGGTCCTGGGTGTATCTGCCCAGCACCCGAGACGTTCTCTCCTGGATGGGCATGGGGAACCCCCCCACGACCCTAATAGAAGATAAAGTGGAAGATAATGGATGGATGGATGGAATGCACCTGATACAACTATGTCTGATGAGTGTGCACCCTTTAAAACCGAGAATATCAGAAGCCACAGGGAGAGAAACCGACCACAATGGTGGGATGGTGGACAAGGCACATGTGCCGGAGAATAATACTGTTAAAGCCCAGTGTTTTTGAATGTATGTGTGTCATGTCAAAAATAAAACCTGTTTGTTGGGGTTAAATTCTGTCTCCAGTCCTCATTCCTTCCACCCCTTATTACACCTGTGTTTTGTGTTGGGGAACATGGACCAGTACATTGTAATTTGCACAAACATGAAAATATTAGTACTTGGCAAAAACAATTTTGCTGTCTATACCAGCCACCCTTAACCAAAATGACCCAACCCTGTACAAGTAAAGCTTTGAGAAACCCTCTGGCACTGTTATTACATGTTCAGTGTCATGCAGATCTCCCGAATATTCCACAAAAAGCAAGAATGGAATTTAAAATGGAAAGGCTATGACATTTTAGACAACCACTTCTGTGTGCATTTGTATATGACTGTCATGTGGATGCCTTTCTGTATTATTGTTTCAGTGAATAAGGATTAAGTTTAAATCTCGTTAAAGCTGTACAGTAACAACTATAAATCAAAAATATAACTACAGACAAGCAGACTTCAAGGATTGTAGGTAGTCCTTTTGGAAGCATTTAAGCATGCACCTTCTTCCTTAGGTTTCACATTGAGTTTAGCATTGCCAAACAGTCTGTGTTTGCATACTCATTCATTCATTCATTATCTCCCGCTTTATCCTCTACTAGGGTCGCGGTGGGGTTCCCCATGCCCATCCAGGGGAGAACGTCCCGGGCGCCGGGCAGACACACCCAGGACAGGGCGCCAATCCATCGCCGGGCACACACCCACACAGACACTCTCTATTTGGGGCAATTTTGAGAATTCAATTCACCTTGATCCATGTTTTTGGACTGTGGGAGGAAACCAGAGAACCCGGAGGAAACCCACGCAGACACGGGGAGAACATGGAAATTCCACCCAGATGGGGATTTGAACCGGGAATCCCTAGCGCTGAGAGGTGAACGTGCTAACCACTAAGCCACCGTGCCGTCGTGTTTGCATACTGTGTGAAGTATATTGTAGGTAATTCATGAAGATAGATTTGCAGTAGTCATAAAGTGTCCTTTCTCAGCCTGTTTTCTAGCTACCAGTTCTGCGTATGATAGTTTTAACCTTTCAAAGGTTTCATCAAGTGCATTATTACAGTAAATTGGTAACAAAATTAAGTAAACAATGTTTTAAAATTCAAAATAAATCATCACGTCCAGTCTTCTATTAAATTATCATATAGTCCACAATTCTCTCCAAAACTAATTTGGGTGTTGTCGACATTATGACATTGTTGCTTAGCTGGTATGAATTAGACACTGGTCTGTGATTTGTAGATGGAACTAAAGAAATTAAGACAGGAACTGTCTCTTCTGCTATGTCTTCTGTAACTGTTTCTTTGTGGATATGTGTGAGCTCAATAGAAGAGGAGAGAGACTCTAGGAAACAGAGCAAACAAGAGAACAATGGCCGGATCTGACATCTATGTGTGTCCAAAATAAATTTATATTTAAGTAATTCCTTACAATGAACTTTTAGTTTAACCACTAATATATGGTTTGTTTGTAATTGCTGTAAAGCTAATTTTTAAGGTCATCTTACACCTGTCTCCAGCATTTAAACTGCCTATGCCTGCAAGCTTGCTACAGTGGTTCCAAAACCTGAGAATGAGGAGGTATGTGGACATGGAATCCGAACTATTTGAGAGCCTCATCAAAGCCCAGTTAAGTGAGATGAAGCTGATGTGGAAGGACTGTGTTAATGTGCCTGTATGTTTCTTTCTATTTCTTTCTATCCAAGTAATTTATTGTAAAGCTGACATCAAGAAAAAACACTGAAATATGTTTTGATGCCAGTGGCAAAAAAAGCCTTTTTGAGTTTATCGTGTGTCTGTCTCAAGCATAATACTTTTAAATTTCTGAAAGTTTACTATAGACATCCCTTCTTTTGCTCTGCTTTAGAAGCAAGTTAACAAACAAAGCAATGTATTAATTTGGCAACATACTTTTACCTAAAACAAATGTCTTTTTAGACATTTTCCAAAATCTTTCCTGTTCTCATTATTAAATGTACAAAAAGTATTAAAGAAAGTGATGTTCATGTAACATAGCTGTAAATATGAGTGAAATATAAGTACTTATGTTTCAAGTTCAAGTTCAAGGCAAATGATGATATGATGTGTTGGGCAACACATTGATAGTAATTATTGAAAATGACCAATACTGACATGACTAGTAAACATCAGGTGCAAATAAATCATTTTGAAACTTTTTTAGGTTCATGTATAATAAAAGTACCATTCATTATAAATAATATAATCATATTTTCATTATCCACATGTGTTTTTTTTTCTTCTTGGCAGAAAAAAATTAACTATCCCTAACCCATTTCGTTCCTTTTTTGCAGGCTGAGTAATATTGCTGTACATGGTTGGTGTATCTGGTGTTTATGATTTATGGATTAGTTTGACCATTAGGCCTCACCCATGTATTCAAATCCAATTTTATTGTTATTTTTAACTGAAACTTTGAAAACATTAGCAACACCTTTACTTTATACTACCTATTTCATTTAAATTAGATAACACTGGATGGAAAATAGCGATAGATTGGCACCCTGTCCTGAGTGTATCTGCCCAGCGTCCGAAACGTTCTCCCCTGGGTGGGCATGGGGAACCCCCCCTGCGACCCTAATATTGGATAAAGTGGAAGATAATGGATGGATGGGAAATGTGAAAGCAAATTTAAGTAGTTTGAATCTTTATACAGAAAGTTTGCAATGCCATTTAGACATTTAGACTGTATAATGATGTGTAGTAATGAAGAATAAACCAAAATGTAGAATACATTACATCACATTAACATAATTAATTAGACAAAAACTATTTTAAATACAACACAGGAGCATGGATAATTTAATTCTTAACACTGAATTATTTATTTAATATTTTTCTCTGCGAATGTCCAGAAGGTTATTCTTTAAACTTGCAACTTGAGAGTACATGTTCAATATCAAATCTATTTCTACACATTCTGATAAAGTTTAATTAGAAATTCAATATAATATATATTCAATATAAATATAAATAAATTTTATTGCGGCTCATGTATGCAATGAACTCCTTACCAAATTACACAAAAATGTAAAAATATCATCAATACTCACGTAGCTTGCACTGCACCAGGTCTGACTGTAACATTTACTTTATATTTTGTCCCAGTCTGCAGCTTGATGGTACGACTCTGCATAAATCTTGTTCCATCTAACTTGAAAAAGATGGGTCCATTATTTGGAATAGTTTTTAAGGTAATTGCAATTTTAATTACTTGTGGAACAGATGCCATGTAGCTCCTTTAATTCAGGATAAGATGATAAAAAATATCAGTTGTGAAAGGTTTTTTTAGGTTAAATATAAGCACAAAAATGATTTCTTTCATTTGAATGACTTCTTTCAGCGTCTGCTCTTGATAATCCCCACCACACATGTTCAAACGCATGCACAGATGTACACTGTAATCCCCATGTCCCTGTGTGGCTGTTTAATCAGATAGCAGATCAAACCAGAAAACATTTCACTACTAGGGTATATGATATTTTGACAGACACACTTGGAATTCAGTGTGAAAAATGGAAATTTCGTCTTGTTCTCCACTTCAATATTTGTCCTTTCCTCATAGTGGTGAAAATGGAATAAAACAAATTATATAAAAAAGCAGCTTTCACATTTCTTGTAATATTATTAATGCATTGAGATAATGAAAAAAAGATCAGTCCTATTTTCAGAAAATTTAAAACACTATGTTAAAAATCCATGTAAAAATTCAAAAGTAAATTAATTCATTTTTTAAACTTTAATTTAACTATATATATGATAAATATAATTATCAGTCACGTATGATGCAGCAAAACATTCAAAAGTAGTTATGGACCAAAAGTAGACTAAAATATCACATTAACATTGTTCTGGAAAGTTCAACAATTAGCAGCTGAACTGCACCAAAGGTTCAGTATTTGCATGCAAGTGCGAGTTATTGTTTAAAACTTAAAAAAATGTCAGTCAGTTCAAAGACAATACTAATAAAGTGATAAAGTAATCTAATTTGCTTACTGTGACTACACACAGAGAAATTTGTTCTCTACATTTAACCCATCTGTGCAGTGAAACACACATATGCACACACTGAGTGAGGTGAGCACATGTGCCTAAAATTTTATTTCTTATTATTGTACATTCCTGACAGAAAAAAAAACTAATGTAGAATTTTTGCAAATGTATTAAAAAAGAAAAACTGAAACTTCTTTGGATCCTCCTTGAAATGGTTTCACTTCTTAATTGGAGTCCAGCTGTGGTGAAACTGATAGGACTTGATTAGGAAAGGCACAACCCTGTAGACCCCAATATAACACCTCACAGCACATATCAGAGCAAATGAGAAACATGAGGTTGAAGAAACTGCTCATGGAGCTCAGCAACAGTATTATGGCAAGGCATAGGTTACAAAACTATTTCTGCAGCACTCAAGGTTCTTAAGAGCACAGTGCCCTCCATAATGGAAGAAATGGAAGAAGTATGAAAAAAAAAGTTTTTTTTTCTGTCAAGATGGGGTGCTGAGTGTGCATTAATGAGAAAAAAAACAAACTGTTTTAATTTCAACAAATGGCTGAATTAAAATAAAAAGTAAAATTATCTTTCCATACCCACATACTTTCCATACCTACTGTATACGGCACTTCAGCAATGGTGTCTGGTTGGACTAGGAATTGAACAAGGACCTTCAGGTTTCCTTAACCACTAGCCTACCACTGTCGGCAGAGGGTGGCAATGAATGTAAATCTTTCACTATTTAAATAAAATCAATATATGCAAAGGGTGGTTTGTTGGTTTATTTAAAATGACTCACTGATTCTAGGCACAGTGTTCCATGAAGAAGTCAACAGTGTTTTGATCCTATTCATTCTCTATCCTGAGCGAATGCTATTGGTGTGCGTTTCTGCCAGTGGGAGATTTAAAATCCACAATACTGCTGATTGCCATCAACTGCTGTACATGTATGGATGTATGTAATAAATGGATTGACATATCCAACGTGGGCGGCACGATGGCTTAGATAATGGATGGATTGATTTATCCAAAGTTAAAGGTATGGACTTTGTGATTATGAACTCCCGATAAACGAGAATGAGTCTATTACTACTAAGGCCGATACACCATGTATGTAATTGCTGATAGTCCTTGGTTTTGTTAAAGGTCGTTTCAACTCTGAATAAAGGTCCTGAACATTACACATTGTCAAGAAGGATAGGTTGTCACGACACAGCCATATTTAGGAAGGTCAAGAAAGAATAAAAATAAATGAAAGGCAATGATTAAGTAAGTATTCTTTCTTCACAGTTTCCCTTATTCTGCACTTCATATCCATATGAGGCCCTGGTTCACTTGTCAAAAATCAAGCAAAACACAGAAGTAAATAAATACAACAAAATGGTAGGTTGCACAGCAGTAGAGCCAGTGGTAGAAACAGGTAGATTTCATCACTTGCAAAGGAAATAGAACACAATAATAAAAATGCAAAGAACAGCAGCAAAATAGCAACTGTAAACTAACACAGGATAAATACATAAAAAAAAAAATTAAAATAAATTTAAACAAGGAAGAGGAGTATGGCTCTTATTAATAATAGTGGAAATAAATGTGAAAACAAACTTCCAAACCCAGAAGAAGGAAGTGAAGAAGAAAGTGAAAGATTCATTAAAATGTGGTCAGGCTAATGGGTAAAAATTGTTCCTCATATCATAACTGATATACCTTTTGCTTTGCTTTGTGTTCACACTTACCCTGAAGGATTCAGACCAATACACTGCCAAAACATTTGCATTTTAAAAGTTGGGCACACTTATTAATAATTAGCTAATCAAAGGCATTTGAGTAGCAGCATCTAGTTACTTATCTGCTACTTATCTTCATACATCCTATGGAAGCAGTAAAGGTGTGTTTTCCTCATACAAATCCACACAGTTGCTTTAATTACCACCAATTTTGACATACTTACTCCTCCTTAATCCTGTGAAAATTGACATACAACCGCCAAGAAGCGACTCAAGGGGCATGATTGGATGTGTTTTGGGTATCATAAACCAACCAGCATGTCACTTCCCTTACACTTTTAAGAGCCTTGTGTTAGATGAAGTGATCAGTTAAAAATAACCCTGTTTGCAGGAATCTGCCTTGGCCAATTGGTTAGGATAACAGATTTTTGCTATTAAATAAAAACTTGTGTGAAGTAAATGAGTCTTGTGTGAAAATGCTGAAACAGACATGCAGCATATTCTGAGTTTGTGTGTCATCCACCATTGTTAGTGGTAAAGGGGCAGAGTGAAGGCTGGTTTCCTGCCAGTTCTTGGTTTCTTGACAGTTTCCCATCATGCATTGTAGCCAGGGACTATATAAGTAGGGAGCGTTTGTGCCATTGCAGGTGCCTCTGGAATGCTGTTTGGAAGATGTTAAAATAAAGAGTGATCTTGTTCGTGATGGCAACTGTTAGGTTTTTATAACACTTTTAAGTAATTTAGTAAAAGTAATAATCTAAAGTAAAACTCATGATGAGTTGAATAGTTCAGGGAACAGAGAAAATGAGAAATTTGATGAATGAGCATGGGGAAGAGTATGAATGTCCGGTTGCAGGGTCAACGGAGAGTTTTGAATAATGGGACAGTCAACAAGAACCTGTCATAAATTCATACCCCTGAGGGGGCAGAAAGGAGGACTAGATGGGTTAGAAGATAGAGATGTTTTGGTCAATGTACACATGAGAAAAAAAGGCTGTTATCTGGAGGACGCGCACACACAGAAGAAGCAATTCACGCCCTCTTGAAAGACTTAAATGGACGAACTAGCAACGAACGGGTTGCTATCATCCATTTTTTTCATTGTTTGATATTTTACACTGTCTATTCAGTAAAATGTATTAAATTATTTTGGAATGAAACCGCCAATTTCTGACCGTTTTTTAAGAAACATAACACAACCCTAGCATAACAACAATTCTTCACCCTAGTTCGCGACAATGTTATTCACTTTCCTATTAGGAATCTACACTACTGATGAATCAGCAGTAGTCTAGACATTGACTGGCAATCTAGGCATTGGGAGGTTGCTGTCATGGAAAACATATTTCCCTTTTTTAAGATCTAGAACAAGAATATACTAGTGTGATCTATATACACGGGTGAGATATAAATGTAATAAAAGGAATATTATAGCAAAGTTATAGGAGACCCACATTTGTTTAGAGCTTTGTTTCCTTAGATGCTGATCTGTCCGCGAATGCGTCATAGCGTTGCTCTAGCATTTTGTCCCACTGATGGGACAGAGCAAAGCGTAGGTCAAGATCCAAGTGACTGTCCAGTGCAAATGCAGAGTGAAGTTCCAATGTGAGAGCTTAGCATGTACATTTAGAGAGTGTAGGATTCTCCAGTGTGAGTGAAGTGAGTTTGTGTACCCATTGTGTATAACAACTGTGCTATGTGTGAAGCAGTGTGTTCGTTCAGAGAGTGTGCTGCGACTGTCACCCACAGTGTGTGCGCAAGCCTGAACTGTGTGAGTCTGTGTGCTATTCTAGTGTGTGTGAACCAGAGTGCAAGCCCAATCTGTGTATGTCTGTGTTTTTCACCAGTGTTTGCCCAAATGTGAGCAAACCAGACCCATGTGTTTCTGTTTGTATTTCCATCCATTTTGTATGTTCCATCAGTGTATGAAATAGGCCTAAGGCTCCTGGTTGTGATGACTCCTCTAATCTCCCTAGAGACGCTCCACGCTTCTGCCTGAACCCCCCAACCATACAGTCAGCTAAAGGCTTTTTCAGCCTTTCAGTCAAATAACGACTTTGATGCAGCTCAGTCGATAACGGCTTTCAATTCTTCTAAAGTTATTATTGCTCATAACCATTTTAGCAGTTAAATTTAAATTTGTGGAATTGAGATCAAATCTCTGTCAAATTATAAAAAGTATATACTGATACAAACTCTTATGCCATACCAGAGAATGTCTTAAGAAACACACTGGCTTGTTCGTTTTTTGGGTTTTTTGCCTTTTTTGGTATACATATTTCCTGTGAAGTCCGGTTTGAAAGTCTCTGTGTGTAATAATGTATGTGGCAAAGTACAACTATTTAAAAATAACACATACAAGGGTGTGGTTAAAAAGAGAAGAGTACAGACGGAACTACTCTGACCAGTGTGTGACTTTTGTTTTAGCAACAGCTTCCTTTTTCTCATTTGACATTTATCATTAGAGCAGCAGACTCAAAAGCTCTTGTGTGTTGCTATTGTTATCAAAATTAACATTCCTTTATTTATAAATACCTCAGCCAATATTCATGGAGCCCAACACCATTAGAGAGGGATATCTGGTAAAAAAGGTAAGCAGAGATTACATTTTAAAATATCAAATGTATTCTTAATTAATGTGCATTTTTAAATGTGTGTGTGTGTGTAAATTGACAGATACAGATTTTAATATAAATAATATTGTAATGTCGATTTATTACTGATACTGTTTATCTACAGTATACAAATATTATGTGAATGCAACATAAAACACTTTATCTGAAATGCTAATATTTTTTTCCTATAACTCTAACTTCCTCTTTAAACCAGAATTGTGAAAATTATTATAATTGACTGTATGAGACCAAGATTTAATTGTTAAAGTAAATAATTATAATTGATTGGATATAATATTAGAATTGTAAAATAAAAAAATGTACAATAAAAAAGGAAAAAAAGAAAAATAATAACATTTATTTATGATGTCTAAAGCAACTAAATTTATATTTAACTGGCAAATAATATGGTTTGTATTATTTCAGGGCACTGTACTAAATTCTTGGAAGGCAGTCTGGGTGGTGCTAGCAGATGATGGAATAGTGTTTTACAATAAAAAGACCGACAGCAGTCCAAAAGGGATGATTCCATTAAAAGAAGCTGTATTGACCAGCTCATGCCAAGACTTCAGCAAAAGAACGGTGATACATACTATATAATTGTCACTTTTCACATCAAAATACATTCATACTGAGAACCTTTATTCATGTTTGTGCTCACATTCTCTAACAGCTAGTGTTCAAGTTGAGCACTACAAAAAAACAGGATCATTACTTTCAATCAGCTTACTTGGAGGAGAGAGAGGCATGGACCAAAGACATTAAGAGAGCGATCACATGCTTGCAGGGGGGCAAGAAGTTTGCCAGAAAGTCTACAAGGAAATCTATTAAATTGCCCGAAACTGTCAACTTGAGGTGCTACCCTATGTCTTATGATTTAATTAAACTTTTGATTTAATTAAACTTTTTCAGACGGAAAAATTATTAGGTTATTATTAAACTTCTTAATTTTACAATACGAAGATATCCTATTTACATTTGTAAAACTGGGGACAATTTCTTTTCCAAACATGTGCAGGAAGCAATAAGGCACAGTTTAAAAGGGCAGTTGCTTAAATAAAAGCTTTAACAATCTCAAGAGAATCAACTGTGACATTTTAAAAGGAAGTTCAAAGACAAAAGCCCTTTCACACAAATTCAAAGAAAGAGAAACTAAAATTAATGTAGTTATTTGAAAAAAAAAAAACCTAGACATTTTGTAATTGCAATGTAATTTTAATATGATTTTTGTTTGTTGTATGGATACCAGTACAATACAAAATATGATCTAAAGCAACATTATGTAATAAATATACATTAACAGTATATAAAGTATACCAAACAATATACCATAAAATAAACCATTTTGATCGTACATTTTAAACAGGGTGCATGGTGCCTCTACTGTACGCCTAAAATGCTTGTCCTAACTCAATTGATCTTTTATTCAATAAAACAGAAGCTGTTTCCATCCACATGCATACAATGTTCAAAACTGCATTACAATGCTTTTTTAATATAAGAAGTCCTACATTTTTTTTTTTTGTGAAAAAATGTCATGTATGTTGTTATATGAGAGGTTGGTAGGACAATCTACAGACAAATAAGGAAAAACAGACACTGGCTGGCCTGGTCTCCACAGGATCAGAATCTGTGTCGCAGAGCGTTCACTTGCTCAAAACACAGAGCTAGTCAGAGCATAGTTGGTGTGTGTAATTAGAATTATAATGCCACTATAAATATGTGACTAAATTAAAATATAATAGCCAAAACATTTCCCTCACTACTACACACTTAATGCGCTTGACTGCAAACATATATACATAAAGCAGTGTCTCATGCACCTGGATTAATGGCTTGAAGACAGTGTGTCTACACACAAATAACATGCTTGTCTGTGAGCACATATGCATGAAGCAGCAGATCTATCTGAGAGGACAGCTGCATAGGGAGAGCAACAAGCTTCTCCTCTCAAAAAAAGACACACACTGAGCTGAGCCCAGCGATATGTGTTTGTTTAGCATAAGGTATGCCAAGACACACACATAAAGAAGGAAGAGCAGGGTGTCAGCTGACGCTACCCATTTCAGGAAGAAAGTTAGAGACCTGAAGACCATTGGTCTGTAATAGTAGTATCATGTTTTTAAAAATATTTTAATACCAGCAAACAATTTTTTGTTTGGGCACTCTGTTAAAATGTCATGTTTTATTAGTTTTATTAGCAAAAATAGAACACATATATTCATTCATTCATTATCTTCCACTTGATCCTATATTAAGGTCACGGTGGGGTTCCCCATGCCCATCCAGGGGAGAACATTTCGGGCGCTGGGCAGATACTCCCAGGACAGGGCGCCAATCTATCACTGGGCACACACTCACTCACACAGACACACAGAACTCAATTGACTTGATTCATTATTTTGGACTGTGGGAGGAAACCGGAGAACCCACGCAGACACGGGGAGAACATGGAAGCTCCACCCAGATGGGGATTCGAATCTGGGTGGACCACTAAGCCACCGTGCCACCAGAACACACATACACACACATATATATATATATATATATATATATATATTCAACTCTTCTGTTTTACTCAGTTTTTGGATATACATACCCCTAATGACTAGGGCAATTTAGCAATTCCATTTTATTTATTGACATGTCCCCGGACAAAAACACATGCAAACACAGGGAGAACATTTAGACTTTACACAAAAAGGACCTGTGCTTGTAATTTCATATTAATTTAACAAAAATACTTTTGTGTCTCTCTCTGTTGGCTGTGTGATATTCCCATTGTACTGTAACCATAGACTCAAAACATAAAAAACTGCTTTTTTCACACTTTCTTGAGCCTCAAGCCTCACACACTTTTCATTTATCGCTCTGCACAAACAAACAGACATTTTAACACATACAAACCACAGGTAAACTACACTGAACTAAAACCTGAATCCTATTCTGTAGATTCCTACTCCAATAATAAACATACATGTGTAATCTACATACAGACTAAAATCAAATTACATTACTATTCAGACATTCAGAATGTTTTATGCACCTTTGATTGCTATCTGACATGGTTCTGACAATACACTTTCTCTCCAAGTGAGCTGTACATTTTAATGAAAGACCAAGATACAGGAATAAAAGAGATGAAGATGGAACAGGAAAAGAAACTCTACAATCACTGCTTCACTGGTATGATTGGCCAGTCTTATTTCTTAAGTGAATGTTTAAGTGTATACTTATTTGAGAACGTATTTTAGAAAAAAATAAATGCATTTATGCAAATATATATATATATATATATATATATATATATATATATATATAAATATTTCAGGTCTTATGAAAATGTGAACATATATTCACAAAATTTGCAAGATTAAATGCAAGACCCTCTCAAGTGTCTGACTTCACAATGCTTATCTGGGTATAAAATTTTCAAATCATGTAGTAAGCCATGACAACGGGGTGGAGGCTATTACAGATCCAGGAAGGCCATGGGGTGGGTTTGGGATGTTCTGTAGTTATAATATGTGGTTGTCTTAAAACCTTTTGGATTATATTGTTACATTTAGTTTACCTGAAACCAGTGCTTAGCTTTAAGAGAAAAGTCACACGGAACCTAAAAACTTTAAACTGAAAGAAGTCTGGCTGGCCAAATGAATATCAAATCCAGGATTTTCTTGTTGTGGTTACAGTATATACAAATGCATATGTAATTCTAAGCAATTTTTTTGGCAGGCAACAATGTAATTGACTGGCTGATAACTCAAGGGAAGGTGAGAAACCGAGGAGAGGGTGTGATGCTTGCAGCAGGACTGCTGAGTGAGGGGTATCTACAGTCGGCTGGAGATCTGTCTAAAGAAGCTGCAGAGAGCTCAACTGAGTTAATATTTCTGGACCAGACTGACGCTCTTTACTACTTTGTAAGTGTCAAAGCTTTAAAAAAAATCAGCACTACAAACATTCACTACATGCTGCACAGCCATTTTATCAGGTACATCTCCGCAGTTATACACCCATTGATGGACTGTGTAGTTCTACAATTACAAACTGTGGTCCATCTGTTTCTCTACGCATTTTGTTAGATTGTTCTCTGATGATCAGGACCCCAAACAGAAGAACTATTAGGGTGGTGGATGATCGATGATGATACCTTTATTAATCCCACAATGGGGAAATTCAAAACATTAAAAAATGGGGAGATTCTCAGTACTGCAGTGATACTGACATGGTGGTGTGTTCACCAATCAAAACATAACTCTCATACCATCATCCACCACCCTCATACCTCCTCTGTAGGGGTTCTGATCATCAAAGACACAAGACTAACAATAAATTGAGAGAAACAGATGAGCTACAGTCTGCTATTGTAGAACTACAATTCATCTATATGGTAAATGGAGAAACAATATGCTGTATCTAATAATATGGCCGATGAGTGTATGATAAAGTATGCATGTTCAATTTACTGCATGATTCTTTGTTTTTTTCACACATTTCACAATGTGCTCCTGATGCAATCATACATTTAAAATGAACATAATCTGCTGTGGTATCTTGTGGGGCAGGATGAAAACCTATTTTTTTTAATTATCAACCACATCTTGGGACTTGCAATAACCAACACAGATAAATAAATACAACATCTGGTTAAATAAATGGTTTGAAGCTCATAACTGCAGGTTCCAAAGACTAGTATTTAATAAAAAGAGATTTTTACATTTAGACTTTAAATGTCCTTGTGATATATAATATGATTTGAGTATAGTTTAACTGATTTAAAACACAGGAGGATAAATATATCTAACCCTATGACTCTTCCAACAGGCTGATAGCGGCTTCTTCTGTGAAGGTTACTCAAGTGATGAGGATGTGCTCATCAGAGAGGAGTTCAGAGGAGCTATTATAAAACAGGGTTTACTTCTAAAACAAGTACATAACATTTAATTGCCAAACATAGATCATAGTTTCCAAATACCACACAACTGACTTGCGCCATCATGATAAGAAGCCTTTCTAAATAAAGAACTATATCTTTTTAAATTCTTTTTAATATAAAAATATTTATTTCTTATGATCACATTACTCATTCAGTTTAACTTAGTAAAATGAATAATTTTAATTAAGAAATATTGGTGCTTCGTAATAAAAACATTCATTATTCATCTTTCTGTTGTTATCACATTTATAGTCATGTAAACAAAAATAAAAAGCCATACAAAAGAGCACATGTATAAATAGTAAAATGAGATAAAGGTTTTGTTTTGTTGCATATATTTATCTACTTGACCAATATTCTTAGCGGAAGGGGAAGTGTTTACTCATAGCATATTTCTACATCTCTAGTCTAGAATGTACATTACTTGCCAGTTTAGAATGCTTTATCCTTTACAGTTCAACAAATCTTAATTATTGACAAGCCTTTAAAAAACATTAATTGTATAGGAAAGAGATGTCCTCAAATTAGAAGTAACATACCGTCTGACTAAATATGAATTTTTTAAAAGGGCCACAAGCGAAAAAACTGGAAGGTGAGAAAATTTATATTAAGGGATGATCCAGCATATATCCACTACTATGATCCTGCAAAGGTGAGCAAGTGTCAGTACTGAGTAGACATAGTTACTTTACTATTTGTTTATAACTGTTTTAGCCTTTATTTCTTTTAACTTGAATTCCCGTCACAATAACTTTTGTTGTTGAAGGGTGAAGAGTGTCCTCTTGGCTCGATTCACTTGCGTGGTTCTGTTGTGACAGCGGTGGATTACGTACCAGATGGTAGATACAAATTTACTTTATCCTCATGACCCCCAAATAATAATTTCCATTAGCTCAGTGATGCATGTGAAACATGCATGTGATGATAGAGAGGTTGTAAAATCAGTATTGTGCAATGGTAATGAATCATAGATCATGTTTATTTTTATAAATATAGGTTTTGAAATGAACTCTGCATTTTTTAATTACTACAGCTAAGAAGTATGATGTGGAGGGAAATCTGTTTGAGATCATCACTTCAGGGGAAATACATTACTATATGCAGGCGGCAACAGATGATGAACGCATAGAATGGATCAAAGCAATTCAAACAGTGTCAAAGTCTGGGAAATAAATCTGCCTTAGACATGAAATATGTACATTTACAGGTAATAGTCTTGTTAATGTGGTGCACAAAGTAAAGTACATAAAGTAATGGTTTGATGTTAAATGATCTGTGGTAACTTCAACCACACATTTGAATACCTATTGTATCTTTAGAAAATCTTTAGAAAATCTTTATCAGTAAAGTAGCGGCTATGTAGTGGAATGTGAGTGATACTAAATTTGTAAATTTATTCTCATGCTTATGATCAACAGATGTGATGGTCAAGTTTCAACATATTTTGAAGTTACATATGTACACATGTAACTTCAGATTATTATTATTATTATTTTTTTTAAGTATATACATTCTAAGTAGATGTTTTGCTCATTTAATCATGCTATTTATGTACTAATGACTAAACAATAGTGAAAATAAATGTGAAGGAAAAAGAAGTAATCATTGCATTACAGCCACTTCCTGTTTTTGTTACCAAATGCATAATTTCCTGACTGGTAGTACCACACACTATGTGGTTTTACATTTTTAAGCCTTCACAAAGTAGTCTTGGTTATTATGTACTCAAGCCACCCTATCACTGACATTTAAAGTGGATTGAAATAGTAAAAACTATAAATACAACTGAAGACACTTAGAGCTTAAGATATTTAATATCATTGTCTGGATTTTTGCTTTGCCAGAGATTGTTTTTTTAAAACTACAGACTACAGTGTTTCTTCTAACAATACATTTTACATTACA
Source organism: Corydoras sp. C115 (assembly GCA_019802505.1). Lineage (NCBI taxonomy): Eukaryota > Metazoa > Chordata > Actinopteri > Siluriformes > Callichthyidae > Corydoras > Corydoras sp. C115. The sequence continues at coordinate 5,077,764 of JAFMOC010000007.1, forward strand.
TGGATATAGATACTTAGCTTTTAAGTGCTTGTCTGATCAATTTCTTTTGTAGTAAGAAGGTTCTAAGGGGATTGAAATATTTTACTCAAGAAAGATTGTCTTCTTTTGTCATTAAAAGTGGTTAGTTTTATATGAATAAATAAAATGTCAGAACAGTTGTGGTTAGTATGGTGATTAGTATGAGCATCATCAGACTCAGAAGATACAGAAGATAACTAAGATAACACAGAAGATAACTAATAGTTAAAATGGGTCTGTGTGATGGCCAGCAAATACCATACACTCTTTGTTCTTACACTCTTTCATCAAAAAATGGTCTCTAGAGCAGAAAGATTTATAATGACACCCTAACCATCAACATGATAGTATTATTTTAACCAATTTCTAAATGTAATTACTTTTTCACACCTACCCAAATTAAGTAAAACAATTAAAACCTCAAAAAGGCTGAAAATATAACACAGATAAAGGCCTGAAATATTCAACATTGCTCAAGCAAAAGCACATAGGCATAAAGTGCAAATAATACATATATAATACACTTTCTTTTAATACACATGAGTAACATTCATTCATTATCTTTCGCTTTATCCTATATTAGGGTCGCGGAGGGGTTCCCCATGCCCATGCAGGGGAGAACGTTTCGGACGCTGGGCAGATACACCCAGGAGAGGACGCCAATCTATCGCTGGGCACACACTCACTCACACAGACACACACGCATACACACTCTATATGGGACAATTTGGAGAACTCAATTGACTTGATCCATGTTTTTGAACTGTGGGAGGAAACCGGAGAACCCGGAGGAAACCCACGCAGACAGGGGGAGAACATGGAAACTCCACCCAGATGGGGATTCGAACTGGGAATCCCTAGTGCTGAGAGGCGAACATGCTAACCACTAAGCCACCGTGCCGTACCCATGAGTAACATAGTATTTTATAATACATTGGGTTATGTGTTAATAATGTGCAGAAGTAGAAGGATATGGGAAGGCTAAGCAAAGTTTAGGAAAAGAAACGGAAATGGGGGAACAGATAGTTCATATAATAAAGATCAACCAAAAACAAATTTTCCCTAATAGTTAAGCTTTGCAATATCTGACTAGGAGTTATTTATATCAGCGTGCAAAGGCACAATTGTCAGTGCCTGATTCTACATGGTCAGGAACTATGAAAAAAAGGTATATGTTGGGTCACTGTATTTTTGTGGATATAAACCAAATGCTCTTTCACCAGTCACATCACATTACATTTACATTTAGTAATTTAGCAGATTCTTTTATCCAAAATGACTTACAAATGAGAGAACAAAACAAGTCAGTAGTTAAGTCAGTAGTCACTCGGCTTCAAACCGATCCAGTAAGAGCTGCAGTTCACAGCCTGATGATGCTAACAGGACCACATCGTCTGCAAACAGCAGCAACGTGATCCTCAGAACAGAACCGGTGACAAAGGACAGCCCTGATGGAGTCCAACCCTCACTGGAAACAAGTCCGACTTACTGCCAGCCATGCGAACCAAGCTCCTGCTTCGCAAATACAGGGACGGAATGGCCTGTAGTAAGGAGCCATGTACCCCATACTCACGAAGCACCTCCCACAAAATACCCCGAGGGACACAGTCAAAAGCCTTCTCCAGATTTACAAAGTGTAGACTAGTTGGGCAAACTCCCATGAACCCTCGAGGATCCTGGAGAGAGTGAAGCTGGTCCAGTGTTTCACGACCAGGCCGAAATCCACACTGCTCCTCCTGGATCCGAGGTTCGACTATCAGTCGGACTCTCTTCTCCAGTACCCCTGCATAGACTTTGCCGGGGAGGCTGAGGAGAGAAATTCCCCTGTAATTGGAACACACCCTCCGGTCCTCCTTTTTAAAAAGAGGCACCACCACCCCCGTCTGCCAGTCCAGAGGCACTGCCCCCGATGACCATGCAATGTTGAAGAGGAGCGTCAACCAAGACTGCCCCACAACATCCAGAGCTTTGAGGAACTCCGGGCGGATCTCATCCACCCCAGAAGCCCTGCCACCAAGGAGCCCTCTGACTACCTTAGCGACTTCAGCCACAGTGATGGACAAGCCTCCTCCTGGGTCCTCTGACTCTGCCTCCTCTCTGGAGGGCATATGGGTGGGATTGAGAAGGTCCTTGAAGTATTCCTTCCACCGCCTAGTGACGTCCCCAGTCGAAGTCAACAGTGCACCCCCTCCACTATATACTGTGTTGGTGGCACACTGTTTTCCCCTCTTGAGTCGCCTGACAGTTTGCCAGAATCTTCTAGGAGCCGACCGAAAGTCACTTTACAAGGTCTCACCGAACTCCTCCGACACCCGGGTTTTTGCCTCCGCGACGCATGAAGCCGCAAATCGCTTGGCCTGTCGGTACCGGTCAGCTGCTTCTGGAGTCCCACAAGCCAACCATGCCTGATAGGACTCCTTCTTCAGCTTGACGGCATCCCTTACACGGGGTGACCACCACCATGTTCGAGGGTTACCGCCACGACAGGCACCAACTACCTTTCGACCACAGCTCCTGTCCGCCGCCTCAACAATGGAGGAACGGAACATGGCCCATTCAGGCTCAATGTCCCCCACCTCCCCCGGAATGTGGTTGAAGCTCTGACGGAGGTGAGAGTTGAACATCCGTCTGACGGCTTCTTCTGCCAGACGGTCCCAGCAAACCCTCACTATACGTTTAGGTCTGCCTGGTCTGACTGGCATCTTCCCCCGCCATCGGATCCAACTCACCGCCAGGTGGTGATCAGTTGACAGCCACGAGAAAGCCCACACCTGCCCGATGCCTCTCGCCATGGGCAACTCCAGAAAAGAACAGAGTCCAGCTCCTCTCAAAGAGATTGGACCCAGAACCCTAGCTGTGCATTGAGGTGAGCCCGACTATATCTAGCCGGTATCTCTCAACCTCCCGCACAAGCTCAGGCTCCTTACCTGCCAGTGAAGTGACATTCCAAGTTCCGAAAGCCAATTTCAGCAACCGAGGATCACGACGCTCCGGCCACTGCCCGATCCACACTGCACCGAACCCCTATTACTACCCCCCCCCCACAGGTGGTGAGCCCATTTGAGGGGGAACCCATGTAACTCCTTCGGGCTGGGCCAGGCCGAGCACCATGGGAAAGTGCCCGACCACCAGACGCTCGCTGACGAACCCCATTCCTGGGCCTGGCTCCAGGGTGGGGCCCCGATAACCCTAAATCAGGCAGGGTACACTTGTTCCTGGTGTTTATATTCATAGGGTTTTTTTTGGACCACTCTTTGGCTGGCCCATCACCTAGGACCAATTTGCCTTGGGAGACCCTGCCAGGGGATTTTTGCCCCAGACAACATAGCTCCTAGGATCATTCAAGCACGCAAACTCCTCCACCATGGTGAGGTGGTGATCCAAGGAGGAGACTTTATTAATACATTCAGATTAATTGTGAATGATTTTGTCTGATCTATTCATATTTCTTCTGCTGAATTTGGAAATATCAGCCTGAAGATTAGGTGAGCTGTGCAGACTGCTGAAACCAAAAGTAATTTTAAAATAAGAAACAGTAAGATCCTCTTTTGCTTTTTTAACCACCATGGTGTACTTGTATTTTGCATTTGACTTCTTGGAGTCAGGTTATAGAAGGAGCCATGATATCTGTTCATGAACATTAACTTATTTTACTAAGTACAGCAATAAAATAGACTGACTTAAAATACCATTGTTAACTGACAGGGGGGAAAGTACAAACTAAGAACATTACACCCTTATGAATTTAATACATAATTAAATTAAACATCACCATGCTCAAAGAAGCTGGAAATATTTTTCCCAGTACCTTTAACACTATACACTATTCTCAGTTTTGCCCTAAATCAATAAAATAATCACACTTTTCAGTCATTTGTATATTTGTACACCTAACATACCACACATAGGTCACTTGTGTTTAAACACGTGTAGTTTGTGTGATTATCTGCATATATTTTGGGTATATGTTTTACTTGATACTGTCATGCCACAATATCTCTATGGGGATTGATATTACAGCCATCCTTCCACCCATATTACCCACTTGTTCTATTTAATTATTTTTTTATATTATGCATTTATAAAACTAGTGACAATTTATGAACCACATCAGTTTATCAGTTTATTCTGAAACTGCTTTATTTATTTTAGCATTTTGAAGCCATGAAACAAACCTTTAGCTATGCATCTGTTCTCACTAACAAAATAAGAAAGGCCACACTATAAGATAAATGAGAGCAATAAAAAGTCCATGACATTAGATTGCCTGCAAATTGAATTAAAACAGTGACCTACAAATTAGATTAGGGAACAAACACAGAACCAAATGGCCAGCTCAAAAGAAAACATGATAAACTTCAATTACAAAGTAAATTTATTTTTATTTTAGTGGGTGCAAAAAATACTGTTCTATTAAAAATCCTATTGTATATTGAGTTTTAGGGTATGGAAGACCAGATTATTAATAATTGTTTTTTTAAATAAACACATTTATAAATAAAATTTAGATTTTTATGATATTTCATGATACCTCGTCAGAGGTGTAACACCCTTTTATGCCTTGATTTATCAACATCCATTGCCGTCTTTTTTTAAATCAGTTTAAATATGGTGGCTATAGAGTAAATCCATCCATTATTTTCTGCTAAATCCTATACTAGATTTGTGTATGGAGGGGGGAGGGACCAGGGGAGAGCATTTCATGTGCTGGGGCAGTTACACCCAGGACAGGGCACCAATATATCACTGGAAACAGACTTACAGACTTAAATCCATGTTTTTGGACCGTGCAAGAAAACTAGAGAACCCAGGGGAAACCCACGCAGACATGGGGAGAACATGAAAACTTTACCCAGATCAGGATTTAGACCTGGATCCTCAGCACTAAGGGGCAAATGTGCTAACCACTAAGCCACCGTGCCACAGAGTAGAGAAAATATGCTACAAAATAAAGTAACACGTTAATGGACAAAAATCAACCTAAATATGTTCATTAATTTGACATGTAAAAAAAAAGTATAAAGTGCTTGCTCATGACCTTGTATCTATGAAGTTCAAGGTGTTTGTACTGGTGTTGTATTCAATTCAGTCCACCAGATGTTAAGGTTGCTCAACTTTTAATATTCCATATATGCATCAACAAAACTGCAGCAAGTTTTTAAACAAAATGCTTAGGACAGTTACAACTGTAAAATAAACGTGATAAAATGCATGACCTCTATGTGCCTAAAATGTACTGAATTGCCAGATTATCATATCATTTTTTTTCTTTTGATGGAAAATCATTGATATTTCAAATACATTTTCTAATATGACAACATTACATACACTTCAGACATAAAACAGACATATAGCTTATTTAATTGAAGGGTGTGTTTAATATAATAGCATTATTTAATTCTATGGGAGAACAGTTGTCAATGTTAGCCTTTATTATTTAAGGCAGGGTAGTGGCAAAGTTTGCATTTATTCATTATAATCAATTTTCTTCTGAAATATTGGGAAATTGTCCCAAACATTGTCCTGGTGAAGAATGTACTTTGAATAAATGTTTAATTTAAATTTTTGGATAAATAAATTAATATATCCAAAAATGCAAAAGAACTGTGGTATATAGTCAAATCATCTTGGACCTGTTTAGAGATGCATGAAGTCGACTTCATGCAACACAGATATTTAAGATTTTGCAATACTTTAAATTATTCATTCATTCATTATCTTCCGCTTTATCCTATATCAGGGTAGCGGGGGGGTTCCCCATGCCCATCCAGGGGAGAACGTTTCGGGCGCTGGGCAGATACAACCAGGACAGGGTGCCAATCTATCGCTGTACTTTAAATTACTAAACTAATATTTAATAGTTATAGACACAAAAGTTGAATAATGACTTTATTTACCTAAAATCACTTTTTTTAACACTAGTGTATTTTATTTTACAACACAGACAAGACCACCAATGCATTAACAAGTCATATTATTTATTTTCTTTTAAATTTCTTGACACTAATTTTTTATATTACACTATATGTACTATATGAAGTATTGGAATACCTACACATAGCAATTTAACTTGTCTGCTTTGCTATGCTGTGTGCATTGGGGAAACAGCTATACTGACACAAAAAGACCTTAAACTAGTCTCACAAGTTCAAAGCATACAATTGTCCAAACCAATGATTTTATACAACTGTGAAAATGGACCTTAATGAAATACCAGAATTCAATTATTAAGCATGGTGTATGAAATAAGTTACAAAAACAAACGATACATTATTACTGGAAAACCATCCAGAAATAGATTAAACACTTTTGTATTGCTTTGTTTTAATAGGTTTTAAATGTATCTCTATTGCCATTAGATTGTTTGCCATATATGTATGGTTTTTCAATATCTTTGCTTGGGATATTTTAGCTTTTTGATGGCTTTTTAATTTCTTGGAATTTATTTAAACAAGTTTACAAGGGTAGGATCAGTAAACAGGAAATGCTTGTTGCTGACCTTGTTTTAGTTTTAGTTTTCTAAAATGTTAATTTGTTTTACAATTCTCAGTCACCATTGCTATGAACTGAAGTATCAATTTTCTGTCTCTTATCTTAGCAATGCTATTTTCAACAGTTAAGTCTTTATTCATTCATTCATTATCTCCCACTTTATCCTCTATTAGGGTCGCGGTGGGGTTCCCCATGCCCATCCAGGGGAGAACGTCTCGGGCGCTTGGCAGATAGACCCAGGACAGGGCGCCAATCCATCGCTGGACACACACTCACTCACACCGACACACTCTATATGGGGCAATTTTGAGAATTCAATTGACTTGATCCATGTTTTTGGACTGTGGGAGGAAACCGGAAAACCCGGAGGAAACCCACGCAGACACGGGGAGAACATGGAAACTCCACCCAGATGGGGATTCGAACCGGGAATCCCTAGCGCTGAGAGGTGAATGTGCTAACCACTAAGCCACCGTTAAGTCTTTATAAATACATGAATATACTGGATAACCAGATTATCCTATCAATTTTTTTACTCTTAATCCTTTTTATCACAAAATTATTAAAAAAAAAATAATTAAGCTTTCTTTTTATTGACTATTTCTCATGTCTGATCATTGCTTGTCTATATATAAATAAATTAAACATTTTGGGATTGTTACATCTGAATTTACCTTATTTCTAATCAATAATGAATTAATTTAAAGATTTGCCTTAACTCAATCTCATAGGATCAATTTCCTCTGTCACTGGAATTGACATTGTCTTGATTTCTGCGTCCTCCACAATCTTTTTGGAAATGTAGGTGGATTTCCAGCGTAAAAGCACCATCCTGCTAAGGTACTTTACTGTGGTATTCTTGACACTTACAAAGCAGAATGTGTTAATTATGCTGTTACTCATAGCAATGCATTCAATAATGTAAAAAGCCACAAGTGAGTTCTTCTGTCTTGAGATTAGTGTTGGATGAAAGTCTCGTAGAATTGTGTAGCCATAATATGGTGACCAACAGAGAATGTATGCTGTGAGAATTCCAATGAGTACCATTACTGTCTTTTTTCGACAACGTAAACGTTTTCGAATCTGCTCTGTCTGGAAGCCAGGAACATTTTTAAACCAGAGCTCCTTTGAAATACTCATGTAGCACAGAGTCATGATTAGTACCGGTCCAAGAAATTCCATAGCAAAGATAAAGAGGTAGTAGGATTGGTAGTAGAGCTGCTGGTCTACTGTCCAAATCTGAGCACAGAAAGTTTTACTTTGATTACCATCATGTGGCACATTGGTTGCAGAAGTAAAGTAGGCTGAAGGCAGAGATATCAAAACGGGAACAATCCACACTCCAGTGATCATACAGTATGCAGTCTGGTGTTTCATCCTTGGCCTTAATGGGTGAAGAATTGCCATATACCTAAGTAAAAACAATGTACATATTTAATAGTAAAGACATGTTTATGTAGCAATGTGTATTTTAATGTGTAATTTGGTAAAAATAATATCCGCAAAAAAATATCACTGTATTTAATGTTTTTGCACTGCAGCATTGTTTAAGATTAGTACACTTTTTGCACATAGTTCCTTTCATGATTAGCATCCAGTAATGTTGACTTCCCATAGAAGATTTGAAATTAAATAATAAAATTGCACCTATTTCCATCTGTGTTTAAAAATAATTGTATTTTTATATATTGTATAGCTTAAATCCTAATACCAAATACAGTAAGAAAATTAAGTGTCACATACAAGCTGACTTAGTGTTTGTGTATAACGAAAATTTAGCGTTGACAGGCAACTTTGAGGGGATTGAAACCTATTATCAAGAAGTTTTAGAACTTAATTTGAACTTTTAGAAAAAAAAAGAGAAGGTAAACAAGAAAAAAACTAAACTAAATTAAAATGCTTTTCCAAGCATTGCAAAAAATAAAAGGCTAAAAAGGAATATTTTGAATAAACAACAATGCTGTTATCCAAATGACAGCAAAATATGTTCCTTTTCACTGTGAACTTAAATACACACTACAAATTAGCAACTTTGCCAGCAGCTTAGTTTATGGCAATTAAACTTTATATTAAACTGCTGAAAGGATGGTTTTTATAACATCCAGTGTATCATATACGTTGAAGTTTGCAGTGCATTGCTGTTTCCTGTACCTATGGAAAATCCTGTAGTACATTTGTCTATTTTATTAATTACTTTGCACACTGACGTACAAGCAGCATATGTAAACGTTGTTACTCTTACATCAAATGTTTCATCCATTAATATATAGTCTGCACAAGTTTGCACAGGTGGCCACTGACAAAAAAAATACTGGTCTTATGGATAGTCTGATAATGGTTTATGGCAATTTAAAAGTTGCCTTCAAAATTCTAAAATAATGCTTTTCTAAAAAAAAAAGCTATGCCTATTTCCTGCTAAAGAATAGTTAAATATTGTTTCTTAACATAAATCTTATGTTAGAAAACATGATTTATTTTAGACAGATGGATGATTTTAATAGATGACTCTCATAAGATAGCTTAATAAGTGACTGGTACAAGTTATGACAGGCTGTCTTTTTCCATCCTCAGGCCAGGTATATAAGTGACACCAAACCCAGAACCATTTTCATCCACTCTAAACCACCGGATTGTGTAATTGCAAGATATGGAATTATTGAGAAGGATTCTAGCTGCAAGTGAAGGATATTGCAGCATATTACAGTAAACGACTACGTACAATACATTTTTATGCATAGATTATATAAAATAATCTAGATTCAAATAGGCTTATTAAATGAAGTTCATGAACCTATTTTCAGATTAAATTACCTAAATTATATAACATAATCTGTTTTAATATGATCAACCACAAAATAGTAAACAATAGATTTTACAAACCTGTCCACAGCAATGGCTAATAAGGCGTTGGTGGACACATACAGGGATACAGTTCGAAGGTAGTTGACACAGACACATAGAATTTTTCCATGTTCCCATGATAGCTGTTTTACCACATAGTAATCCAATAGAAAGGGGCAGCACACTACAGCAACAATAAAGTCTGAGATGGCCAAATTAGCGATCAGAATGTTGGTAAGTTTTCTAAGCCTCTTGTAGCGGACCAGGGTGGCTATAAACAAGAAGTTCCCAATGCCGCAGACCAACATGATGCAAAAGAGAACCACTCCAATAACAATTTTGGCCAGAAAATAAGCCAAACTTTGTGTCGTATCAGGCATTTCTTCTGCAGGGACACCATAGTCCATATCATAAGTGTCTAGAAAAAAATCTAGGTCATCTGGTGTCACATTGCTTTTGAGGTCCATAAATATTATTTCTGCATGATTGGCATTTGCCATGACAAAAACTTAACAGAAATATTTGTATATTATGATATTTTGCCTCTTTGTATATTATGATATTGTGGCCATACAGCAAGTTTCACAGTTGAAAATCACAGAGTAATCATGGTGATGCTTTTGTGCCATAGTCCAGTCATCAGATATACCACACCTGTAAAAGTACAAATGAATATAATTTGGCATAGATATTGTTATTGAACAATTGCTTGAAATTCATATATTGTATGCATAATAGTGTTTTGGACATAAGCATTACAAGCCATTAAAGAGAAATAAAAACTCTATCCTGTACCATTCAGTAACAATTAAATGCACAGAAAAATTTAACTTTCAATTCAAAGTTTTTGCGCTAGCCATTAAGACTGTGCCGCAATGATTAAGCACATGTGCAAATAAGGGACTACACATGAGGCATCATTTTAAACACATAAGAAAATACATATGTTTTTAATCTACTTTTGAAGATATTGGTGTTTTAAAATCACAAACAGTGTCTTTAATATACACATACATAGTCCCTTACTAAGTATTCTAAGGTTTATTTCTACAAAAAATTACCAGGTTTTTCATTGCATTGTCACTTTAGCTTGTTCGTTGGTCCAGGCTTAGAAAATTGCAAAGTTACTTTTTAATAGAAATGTACTACTGTAAAAAGCAATAGATAAATAAATGAACTTGAAGATGAAGGGCTGCATCGAGGTACTAAAGGAGCAACAGATGCTGAAACAACTTTCAAACAATGTGGCGGGATTGCTCAATGCTTTGAAGTCAGTGCAAAAACTTGTTTACTGTATATATGTTAAACGTGACAAATTATATGAAATGTCCTTTTTTAAATTGGAACTACAAGTCTAATGTATCTGGTTTGCCAGAACTTTATAATGAATTCAGAATCGGTTGTATTATGATTCAAAATATTCACATCGTAATTTTACAAGTTTCAGCTTTTTTGCGTATGCAAAACAGTAGCTAGTAGTGTATATGGTGAATGACAGTAGTAAGAAATAGAATAAACCACTTATAAACGATTAATACGGTGATTGTTTAAGTTACCGATGGTCTGTTTTGTTGCGAGAGAGAGAGAGGTCAGGCTATCAAGTCCCATTAGTCACGAACAGCGACGATTTTCCTCCGCAATGTACGTATCTTTATCACAGAAAACGTCGTACAGCACGATTTTAAAATAAAGAATTATGTAACACTTGTTTATTAAACTCTTACCTCTACACTTGGCAGTGCTGACGAAAATAAACTGCAAAGACGAAGACCAAAGGTTGTTAAATCGAGCGCTGGCAGTCATATACAAGTTGGAGATTTCACTTTGCAACGTTCAGCTTATAACATTACACAGATTTTCAGCACGTATAAAAAATATTAAAAAGCAATGAGCAATTTTTATAGTGACTAGAAGGATGAAGGTGAAACTGGAGCTTCTTCACCACAGCGCTGAAGTAGCCTGGATGTGATTGGCTGATAACGTTAATTCAGTTACCACCCACCAGTTCTCCATCCTGACGACGTGATTAAGATCAGGTATGCACAGTTCATGCTTCATACTTTACATCTTTGTTTAAATAGACTCTACAGTTCATATAGCATGTCTGACCACAATTCTAAACTAATTTAACTAATTGAATGTTAAAAAGCCCTGTAGTTAATACCAGTGCCTAGAATGCATAATAGAATGCATCAGTTGAACATGTTTGAAGCACTTATTGGCATTCAGACATAGACAGTAACAAAGAAAGTAAGGCATTTAAAAACTCAATGTGAAGACATAAAGCAACTTCGTGACTATGTTTACAAACTGTCTTGATCATAGCGCTGTAACATGATAAATATGGCTAGGGCTTCTGGGTTATAGTTATGTACATCATGGCAAGGTATCACTGTGCTTTGCAGTGGTGATTGAGATCAAACACCTCCGCCATACACTACACCTGTGGATGCATCTGAAGCCAATTATTGGTTCCGATGCTGAGAAGTTAAAACGCTCAGAGATCCACCTCAACCTCCAATACACACAATATGTTTCATTTGTTCAAAGAGCCACTTCTGCATTCAACATGACCCTCCTGTCTGTATACTTTTTCTCATGTATTCTTTCTGTATTCTGCAACAGGTTCAATGGGGTAGCTCTGCAAAGATAATCTGCAAATTATATACCTACACTATGAAACCTGGAAATAAAAGTTTAGGCTTTGGCATAAATTTGTGTATAAATATGTTTCTCCGCCTTTTACCCACTGAGCACTGGAATGGGGTTTAATGCCCTTTAATACCATTATTAGCAGAAATTACATGGGTGGATGGATAAATTAATAAATTAAATTCCTGTATGTCTGGTATCTCAAGGTAATAATTTACAATAGAATATAGCTTTAATTCTCTTCTCAGGGCCTTTAAGCTACTCTGGTTGTGATAACTTAATTATGCACTGGCTTTTAAATGAACCCAGCCACATCCAAAGCCCATCAAGTCCAATTAGACCAAATCATTTAAGGGCAGAAGCAAATTTATATTGCCACCATTTCCTATGCCTTAACTAAATGACCTTTAGCAAGTAAGGTTTCTGTTGGGTAAATAAGATGCAAAATGACAGGTACGTCCCTTCTTTTAAGCTTTCATGCCATTTACCTCAAAATCTTTTGGTTTAAGGCCTTTGGCTTACATAGAAAACTGTATTCAAGTTTCTTTGTTTGTGAATGCATATCCAGGAATTTTTAAAAAACTTTCTGAATCTATTCATCACTTGGATGTTTTGACAAAATTACATGCCTTCACCTTTCACCAGTAGTTTCTACAAATGCTGTTAACTATGATTAAAATACATTTGTGAAACTGTGTTTTGCACATGCAGAAAAAAAAGCTTGTCATGCGGTCAACCCACAATAGCTTATTTGACACAGCAAAGTCCATTCCTTACATTCTTTTGTTTTTGCGTTATCAGCAATGCCATGCTTTTGTTTGAAGCAATAGTGGACCCGAACAGTAACTGGAACACTCCAAACACAATAATGAGTGACAACAACAGCTCAGAGGTTTTTTAAGCCATTTTGCAAAATGTCCTGTTTCCCCATAAGTCAGTATGGGATGAACCATCACAGGGTGTGAAGCTCTGTTTCCACACTTAAAAATATCAGGGGAAAAACATATCAGGAAAAAAACAGCAAGCATGTTTAAGACTGGCTACTTGCATGAAGTACACAGGGAGAAGTATGAATGCTCTGATGTGTTTGAAGATTCCGATGATACAGAGCCTGTAACTTCTATCTGTGGTTCTACCATGGTGCCAGGCTGGGAGAGCCTGCAAGATTTGAACTGCCGTTTTGCAAGGTACATCAACAGGGCCCGTGTTTTTGAGCAGCGCAATGCTGTGTTTCGAAAACAGCTGGAGACGCTGCAGCACATGGAAGAGGCAACTGGACTTGAGGAAACCTTCAGTGAACAGATTGCCACCAACCATCAGCGTATCCGTGAGCTCCTGGCTGAACGCACCAAACTAGAACGACAACTTAAAGATGCTGAACGCATGCTGGATGAATTCAGTGCCAGGTTAAACTCCATGCTTGATTAACAATAATTGAATAATGTCTCATATTATCATAACTTGCCTTTATTTTTACCTACAGTCAAATTATATCTAATAATTATATATGAATTTTATTAAGATGTTACTTTTTAGTAAAGCTCTAAGTGCTAAAATATAAAGACCACTAAATGAGAAAATAAATGAAATAAAGTAAGATTTAAGAGAGCAGTGGTCAGATCATTGTTGTATTAAATGTCATAACTTTACCCCAAAACATTGCTGTACAAAGGACATTTTTTAAATAAATGTGATTTTTATTTTAGAAACTTTTAACTGGAAAATTATCTTGTCTCAGAATATCTTGCATATTCTTTCTTTTACATATATGAATATATATGTAATATAGTTATGCAAAAAGAATCAAGTCACATAAAAAATATTGATGATTGGCATATTTAAGATCAATAGTGGTAAGACTATCATATGCTAAAAATACACAATGTCGGTTAAATTAAGACAATACTGGCAAACACAACACTGTGATATTACAGGTGCTTATTTAGACACTTTAGCAATCTCATTTATTTATTTGTGAATTTATTTTACTATACCTACTGCCTGCAGATACAGTGATGAATTTGAGTACCAAGAACAATTACGGGGAACCCTGGAACAGCTCAATAAGGTACAGAATGTCAAAATGGTTTTTACTTGAAATATACCATTTTGAGATACAAGAGTTATTTACCTATTAATATTACTATTTGAAAAAATGAAGGTGAAAATTGTGAGTGTGATATTATAAAAGAAAATAATGAAAAGGCTTGACTAATAAATGTGACTATGTATGAATTAAGTTGAATTCATGCTACTATGTTCCCAGTTCGGCGGCACGGTGGCTTAGTGGTTAGCACGTTCGCCTCTCAGCACTAGGGATTCCCGGTTCGAATCCCCATCTGGGTGGAGTTTCCATGTTCTCCCCGTGTCAGCGTGGGTTTCCTCCGGGTTCTCCGGTTTCCTCCCACAGTCCAAAAACATGGATCAAGTCAATTGAGTTCTCCAAATTGCCCCATATAGAGTGTGTATGTGTGCGTGTCTGAGTGAGTGTCTGACTGAGTGTGTGCCCAGCGATAGATTGGCGCCCTGTCCTGGGTGTATCTGCCCAGCGCCCGAAACGTTCTCCTCTGGATGGGCATGGGGAACCCCCCCGCGACTCTAATATATGATACAGCGGAAGATAATGGATGGATGGATGTTCCCAGTTCCCCTCATAGCAGTTATATTAGCTTTTTGCATCTATAAGATTTTTAGATTAGTTTTTTTAGTGTTTCTCTGGGATCTTTTGCCCATTAATATAGAAGAGCATTTTTAAGGGTTAGACAAGTTGGGATATTCATAAGTCACTTTGAATAAAAGCATCTGCTAAATGACCAAATGCAAATTTAATATATGATATCAAAACATATCTGTTTTCTGTTAAATGAATAGGAGGCAGATTCTGCACTTTTAAGGAACCTACAGTACCAGATCGAGTCTCAGTTCTTGCAGGATGACATTAACTCCACAAGGGAAAGACACAAAAAGGTAAGTAAACTGTAAGCCAAAAACATATTATAGACCGTAGTAATTAATATAATAGAATTAAATTACATTTAAAAATACATACATCAGATGTGAACTCACATGTAGTGTAATGTACAGTACAGTGTAGCATCTTCATTACACTATATGTCAGTTTGCTTACCAAAATTAGCCCACAAATGTGTGTTTTAGAATTGACACAGTAATGTGACATTCATTCTATATTATTTGCAAAACTACTACATCTGAGTATTTTTAATTGAAACTTTTCTTACTTGAGTATATATATATATGTTTAAAACCACACTTAAAAACAAATCTCTGCTGTTGGCCCATTTCAAATGTCAGTTATTTATAATTAAGATGCTCTGATATTATTTATGCTTTACTTAGCAATTTCCAAGTGTACTGTTATCAGCTGTGTGGTGACTTTAGTTGTCCTGCAGATTAGCAGAAGATGAACGTTTCTGAATGTAGGACTAGGCAACTAAGCTGGACTAGGCAACACAGGACTAGGCAACTAAGCTGAGTATGAGCACATCCTGACTTAATGTATATTCTCTGCTGTTTAGGAGGCAATAGGCAATTCCTGACAATTCCTGGCAATTCCTTAGAGGAATCTTGTGGCCACCAAGTGTTATCATAATACACACATTCATGTATGAACAAAATAAATTTTTAACTACAATACTTCAGAGAGGAAAAGGACAGAACTTATGTAGACATGACAAGTTAAGTTTAACAGCCTACACAATGCATTGCCAGCACACAAAGTCAGGTGACTTACCCCTTATGCACCTGTACCAGTGGAACCAAACTTTTAAACATACACGTAAATCTATATTCTATTTACGCTGTATTAAAAACACTTGTCTTCATTTTTTTTACCTCCACAGAACCTTGCTGAGATACAGATCTATGTTAATATTCTTCACCAAATAAATGAGACAGTGGTTTTAATGCCCAACATGCCAGTGGGGATATCAGAGGTAAGGTGGTTTCATATGCTAGTATCTGTTCGAGATAAGATAGATGTGTCACTGTTACTGTTACTTTGGTAGTAACATTAAGTAAGTTGCCTACAGTAATCAGTCCTGCTTGGTAATGACACTCCTGTGGTTAAGTGTTTGTTGTGTATTATGCCTAATTTAATTTTTTCACAGTTGTACACATGACTATACCAATTCTGGCAGGTTTTAATGCCTTTGACCAGACACCTTCCAGAAAGAATAAAGTATCAGCAATACCAGTACTTATAATGACAGTCATCATTTGGCCTTTTGATTTCTTTTTTACTAATTCCATTCCTGTTCTTAATATTTCTGTGAAGGATTCGGAAAGAATGCTGGCTCAGAAAAAGGTCCCAGTTCTGCACAGCCATTTAGAAGAGTATAAGACTGCTCTCTGTCAGCTGAAAGCACAAAAGCACAAACTCCACCAAGAGGTAAGACTGCAACAAAAATACAATGCAAATTTTTAAACAACATTGATTACAACAAAGACTTATAATTTGGAATTTTATAATGTCCTTAGTGCAGTGAAAATAAGGAGTTAGCATGTTCACCTCTGAATGCTGGGGATCCAGGTTCAAATTCTCATCAGGGTGGAGCTCCCATGTTTTCTTAGTTTTTTCCGGTTTCCTCCAACAGTCCAAAAACATGGACTCTTGGTAAATTGGCTGCTATAAATTACCCCTATATAGAGTGTGTGTGTGTGCCAAGCAATGGATTGTCCAAGTGTATCTGCCCAGCATCCGAAACATTCTCTTCTGGATGGGTATGAGGAACCCTCATGCTTATTAAAAATAAATACATTTTAAAACGTAAATTTAAAGAAAAAAATTTAAAGAAAGAAAGAAACAAGGCGGCACGGTGGCTTAGTGGTTAGCACGTTCGCCTCTCAGCGCTAGGGATTCCCGGTTCAAATCCCCATCTGGGTGGAGTTTCCATGTTCTCCCCATGTCCGCGTGGGTTTCCTCCAGGTTCTCCGGTTTCCTCACACACTCCAAAAACATCAAGTCAATTGAATTCTCCAAATTGCCCCATATAGAGTGTGTATGCGTGTGTGTCTGTATGAGTGAGTGTGTGCCCAGCGATGGATTGGCGCCCTGTCCTGGGTCTATCTGCCCAGCGCCCGAAACGTTCTCCCCTGGTTGGGCATGGGGAACCCCACCATGACCCTAATAGAGGATAAAACGGGAGATAATGAATGAATGAATGAATGAATGTCAATTGTCAAAGTGTTTCGCGGGGACTCTCTCAGTTTCAGTTTTTTTCAGTTTAAAAGCTGTATTTGCATGACAAATGTTACATTTGTATTGCACAAAGCCGGGGTACAAAATAAAACAAAAACAAGGATAAAATTACGGAAAATGTACATAATGTACATAATATACAAACACAAACAAATAGTGTAGTACATATATATATATATATATAGATAAATAAAATTTGGTCCCTCTCTGTCCATCTCCTGGTGACAGGTGTATGTGCCTTACGTTACGTTACATAAAGATAGACAGGTCAATGTAACTGACTGGTGTACTGTTACTATAACTACGACCAATTATTATTCTTATTACCACTTCCCAGCATTATAAGTGGCGTTTTGTGTTCTATGTTTTATTAATGTTCTGTTTGGGGGGGGGGGGGTGCCATTTAGGAGAAACGTGTGTCATGTTTGAGCCAAAGGCTGAACTAAAACCAGATTATCTCCATGCTATTTGCTGGAGTGTGTTTAATAAAAGAGGAATTTCTGTGAAAATGGCAACCTGAAGGCGAGTCTTTTCTATACCGATTCCACAAATTTAACATGTACACAGGTATCAACATCAAAGCTTAAAAATGAGTTCTGGTAGATTATGATGTCCTGTCCATTGGAAAAAGTAGATCTCAGGTCAGAAATGTGTGGACACACCTTAATCCCGCTGTCCCCGCAAAACAGTTTGATTGACAATTGTCAACAATGAACACTTCCTGTGTGAGGTACCTACCCTTTCCGTCTGCATGGTCGTTTGTAAATGTTGTATCATTCATTCATTCATTATCTCCCGCTTTATCCTCTAGTAAGGTCGCGGTGGGGTTTCCCATGCCCATCCAGGGGAGGACAGGGGAGGCGCTGGGCAGATAGACCCAGGACAAGGCGCCAATTCATCGCTGGGCACACACTCACTCACACACACACACACACACTCTATATAGGGCAATTTGGAGAATTCAATTGACTTGATCCATGTTTTTGGACTGTGGGAGGAAACCGTAGAACCCGGAGGAAACCCACGCGGACACGGGGAGAACATGGAAACTCCACCCAGATGGGGATTCGAACCGGGAAAAATTTACACCATCCTGATCATTCAATCATTCATTATTTTCCGCTTTATCATATATTAGGGTCGCGGGGGGGTTCCCCATGCCCATCCAGGGGAGAATGTTTCGGGCGCTGGGCAAATACACCCAGGACAGGGCGCTAATCTATCGCTGGGCACACACTCACTCACTCAAACACACTCTATATGGGGCAATTTGGAGAACTCAATTAACTTGATCCATGTTTTTGGACTGTGGGAGGAAACCGGAGAACCCGGAGGAAACCCACGCGGACACGGGGAGAACATAGAAACTCCACCCAGATGGGAATTCGAACCGGGAATCCCTAGTGTTGAGAGGCGAACGTGCTAACCACTAAGCCACCGTGCCGCCCTTGTAAAATGTTGTATCTGCATTTGTTAGTTTATTTTGTACTTCTCGGCAACCATATGAAGCACCAATGAATGCAATGTGCGACAAGAGGTTAAAAAAATCCTCTAGCTCAGTGGCGGGCTGTGCATTTAACATCTATGTGTTGAGTAACTCTCCTTCTGAATCAATCCACCTGTCAATAACTAGACTTTGATTAGAGATAATTAACATTGCAATATTATTTAGGAAACCAACACTTATGCTACTTAACACTTAACACTTGGCTAAAAATGTCAGCTCATCAAATTACTCTCTAAGCAGAGAGGGTAAATACTGTTTAGGTTGATCTAGACTTATTTAATTCTACAGACTGCAAAACTCATTCTGAAGGCATAGTCTTATGGTCATATTTAAAACCTGGCAACTAATGATGCAGGAATGTGATTGGTTAAATGCTTTTAAAAAAGAAAATACAGGTCTGTACAATTATTAAAGACACATTTAAAGCTACTTCCAATATGTTTCTTAAAAACATAACAATTTAGGTTTTGACATAGCCCAATCAAGTCTAAACATTGTAAATGTTGGGGGCAAATGTGGGCAAATACACTCAGGACAGGGCGCTAATCTATCGCTGGGCACACACTCACTCACACAGACACGCACGCATACACACTCTATATGGGGGAATTCGGAGAACTCAATTGACTTGATCCATGTTTTCGGACTGTGGGAGGAAACCGTAGAACCCGGAGGAAACCCACGTGGACACGGGGAGAACATGGAAACTCCACCCAGATGGGGATTCGAACCGGGAATCCCTAGCGCTGAGAGGCGAACGTGCTAACCACTAAGCCACCGTGCCGCCCCCATCCTGATCAGTAGTGCTTAATTTTTCATATTATTGAATGACAAAGGTTTTGCAACACAGACACCTTGCTGCATTAATAACTGGCTGGTAACATTATATTAATAATAAAATGAAAAAAATCTATATTATAAGCTTTTTTGACCAGTAAGTATATTTTTACTTAAAATAAAATTAATTTGCAAGAAAATCCATTGTGTATTTACAATGAATACCCAAAGTCAACATCTTTTGTAAAAGATTAATTTGTACTTTTTAGAAAGTTCATAGGAAGGGTGTACATTTCTAAAATGCAATATATTAGCTAATATTGATTTCATAACCAAACTAGAGTGTCTATATTTTATGACAAACAACATTTGTTTGTCATAAACATTTTTTATTATTTAGTTTTTTCATTTAATTGCTATTAAATATTTAACCTTACATTCTATTGCATTTTACTGCTTACTAGACTTCAATACTGGAACAAACCATCAAATGCACACAAGAGCGTTATGATGATGAAATCCAGTTGTACAATGAGCAGATCGAGTCACTGAGAAAGAGGATTGAGGAGGCCGAGCTATTGCTGGAAAAATACACTAATGATTGTCGACAGCTGGCCATATACCAGACTTCACTGGAGAATGAGCTAGAGAGGTACAAGAGGATTATTGAAAACGAAGATGACAGGTGAGCAGGGTCTTACATTGGAGGAAGGAAATTGCGTTTGCTGGTAAACGCCATAAAATAAGATTTAATACAGTGCCACACGATGGCAGTAGAGTCCTATTTTTTTTTTTTTTTCATCAACGCTTTCATGTCCACAAATTTTGATATTGTACGTAATTTGTTTAACAATTTGCATAGGCTTACCTCAATATATTAAAATGTGCATTTATCCGCATGTTGCTGGATGCCTGTAGGCTGTGCTACAGTATCTGAATTTAATAGCATGATATTCTCAAAAACGTTTTAATGTTATGTTTTTTTGTAATAATGTAGTGTACTAAATTCTGCAGTTTGATTAATTATTAACATGAAGCTACAAATGATCTACTATTTTACTGGTGGTGTATAGCTGTGATCACATTGTCTCATCTACTCCCACAGGCTGAATTCAGCTATAATTGGAACCCCTATTAGTCTGTTCGCTACCAATTACAGACCACTCATTCAAAGTTCTACCAACATCAGCAGAGGAATAGGTGAGGCCTGTATAACATTTTTACAATACAAAATATGATTATATTGGTGTATAATTAGCCATGAACTATTAAGATGTTTTATTAGAGATGTCCATAGTCACAAAGAATATTTCATATGTGAAATATCACCTATCTTTCCTTTTCAAATGTATTCCATTTTACTTCTGAATTTCCCCACTGGGGATTAATAAAGGCATATCTTATTTTATTACATTCAAGGTTATTAAATTTATCATCAGTGAGTAGTAAGTAAATTGTGTCTGAAAAGTCACTGTACAGTGGAAAGGGTGTGGATCAAGATTCATTAAAAGTTTCACGTGCAATAATAGAGTTTCTCCTAGAGCAAATGTTTCTTTTAAGGATTATCTGTATTTTATTAACTGTTGTACACATAACCTTAATATCATTACTTGTCACTGCACAATAACTTTTCACAGACAACCTGTACAAAATTTGAGTCAATTATCCTTCCTTATGTAGAGTGTAATTTCTATTTGAGTATTTTTTATATTTATCATGTTCTCAAAATAGTAAAAGTTGTTTTTAGGTGTAAATAATTTATTGTTTAAGGTTTGTAACATATAGCTGCTGTAATAAATCAGCCAGCAGCAATAACATTGGTTTGGATTATTATTATTATATAATTATTTCACTGGCTGTTTCCTGGCTGTAGAGACAATTTACTTATTGGCATGTCTTGGGTGGAAACCATGGTACCTGGAGTTAACCCACTTATGCACAGGGAGAGTATGCAGACTCCACCTTTGTTTGCCCTAACGGGGAATTGAACCCGGGACTTTACCTTTACATTTGGTCATTTAACAGACGCTTTTATCCAAAGTGACTAACAAGGTGAGCACAGGGTTAGTCACGACATCCTTGGAGCAATGAGGGTTAAGGGTCTTGCTCAAGGACCCACATTGGTAACTTCAGTGGACCTGGGATTTGAACCCCCAACCTTCAGATTGATAGCCCAACACCCTAACCACTGAGATACCGCGCCAGGACTTTCTAGCTGTTAGACAGCAATGCGTCTTTTTAGGTGAAAGTAATTACAAGCAACATGAACACTTACCGGCAATGAAGTTAGAACTTGCTAGTACCAGATTGGACATGCTTTTGTCTTCAGACCTGCATTATTCATAGATCAACATGGTGCTGGAAATATTGCTTACTGATTTTGGTCTTTATTAATGAGAGCATCACAAAATCTCCCATACAATAACATCCCAAATGTACTTTTGGGAACCAGTGACAGTGGATGCTTTTACATATTTAAGAAACCATTTTGAAATTATTTGAACTTTGTGACATGACACATTATCTTTAGGTAGCCATCAAAAGAGAGGTACACTGTGGTAAAAAAGGGATGGACATGTTCAACAACAATGTTTAGGTAGGCTGTGGAGTTTAAAGAGGTGCCAAATAAATATTATGACTCCACCACCACCGCCAATCTGAACAAATACAGGCATGATGAATCCATACATAAATACATACATGTTGTTTACTCCAAATTCTAACCTAGATGAACCTAGATGTGGTAACAGAAATTAAGATTCCAGGAAACATTTGCCTGGTTGATTAGATATTTGCATTACTGAGTAGTTAATTGCGAACAATTTTAGAATAAATGTTGTGTTTATATTTACTTTGTTTGTACTTTATAGTGCATAGTTTTTAATACACATAACTACACTGTAAAATCATCTACCTATAAAACTGACAATATCTGACAATTTCAGATATTACCCAGGCAATTCAGGACATAACAAATGTGAAGCCCCGCCAGAAAAACCTGGCCAAGAAAGTGACCAAGAAGAAAGAGCTTACTCCCAAAGATGTAATGGACAGCATGCAGGAGCTAAAATGTGAAAGGAAGGAGGAGGAAAAAAAAGAATTAGAAGAAACTGCAGAAATTAAACTTGCTGAACAATCTCCACAAATTAAAACTGGGGCTCGCAATGATGTGCCTGATGGTGCTCAGATTAGCAAAGCCTTCGATACTCTCTGCAACATCGTGCGAAATCGCATAAGGAGGTACAGGAAGCCTGAGCCTGTAGCTGATTTCTTTACCAAAGGCAGCTACATTTTAGTGACAGGTGAATCTAGCTACCTAGATCCATGCTTCTACACCTCCACACCTTCTGCAGGCCATGTCATAGTCACAATCTGTGACAACAGACTCTTCCCATATGGGCCATCTGATCGTAAATCTCCTTCTCCTCCCCCTATTCCACCAACACCAAGTCTATCAGGTGACGACCACAGTGATGAAACAAGTGATTCAAATAGCAAAGAAAGACAAAGAGGACGAAGCAAAGCTAAAGACCCAGGAAGTAATCCAATGCCCCAAAAAAGTGACAAAGGCAAGAGCACAAAAGATACAAGCTGGCACCATGGACCACCACCCTTGACCATGCTGACTTCCAAAACGTTCCCAGACTCCATGAGCTATGAAAAGTTGGAGGTGGTAGAATCAGTTGAAAGGCTCTCACCAGACAGTAAGCTAAAGGGCTATGAGGAAACATCTGTTGTGGTTGAGACCATGATTGAGAAAACAAGCAAGAAAAAGGCAGAGAAACGCACTACGTAAGAAAGATTTCTTAAACCCTTTTCTTCTGCTTGAGTTGGCTACAGTGCTGATCCACATTCAAACATGGATAATTATTGCATTTGCTGTTAAAAAAATTTAAATACTTAAAATTGTTCCTGAAAGCACTGTCGCAAAAGCCAAGATTTTTCTACAAAGAAATCTTTTTGTGATTGCAGTGATTCAAAGAATGTTTCTTCAATCAGACTATGTATTTCCCACATTAAGACGTGTTAAAGCAAGGGTTTTCTGAAATTTGAGGAATTCATTTTGTTTTAGTTTATTCTGTAAAAAATGAAAAATGAAACAGTTCTGTACTATATTCATTTCTATATGAGTAAAAATAAATGCCTAAATATGTTCTTTTTTGTTGTACACACACTGAACTGAATTTACATAATAATTTTAAATAGCATTTATGTATTATACATTATGCATTACATATGATCAGGGATTTACTTGAGATTGGATTCAAACTACATGAAATATGGGACATTCACTCTCCTCACCCTATACCTAACACACATTGGTTTTTCTAAGTGAGTCAGCTGGAAACGACACAATTTAATCTAATGAACAATGCGCAGTAATTACTATATTCCCCTTTACAACGACACAGTTATACATATACACATTTACACACTAGTGAAAAGAACAGGTTACACTAATATTATTAACAAGTTTAGCTCACAATAACAGATTTGTTTGAATTAGATTTATAAGATTAACATAAGTGTTGCTTTTAATTAATACTGAAGCCTTACAGTTTTGTAAGATGCCAGAGAAGCTATTTAAAAAAGAATCTTCATTACTCAGAGAAATTAACAAACATCAGAAGAGATTTATTATTAGATATAATGAACCTTAAGAAATGTACTCTTTCTTGGACGCAAGCTGCAATTACAGGTTCTGTTTACTATTTTTGTATTGTCATTACCCATCATTAAAAAGGTATAACTAAAAACAATACTCTTTTAAAAAGGTATTGCTCCATGGAAAGAATAACAAAAATCATTCACAGTACAAACAGTTATCTAATTAGAACTGCAGAGATAAAAGATTATATAGTTAGTATATTCTGTACACATAAATATCTAAAATAAATAGTTTTAAGGTGGGGATTAACTTTTTTTTGTAGATCAAGGCATTTCTGATAATATAATTTTTATTAATGCTGGATACATGAAACAATCATTTAACAGGGGACTCTGCACCACACAATGGTGGAATTAAAGATACACTAATAATAAAATGGGACTGAGAAAGAGAGAGATAGAGGGAAAAAGAAATAGAGAGAGATAGGCGTCTTGGGGTACAACTCATGCAGTTCAGGCTGAGGTTAGTTGCTTTTACTCATCATTTTCTCCAGGCTTCTCTCAACAGCCTCATCCAGCTCTTCCTCCAGCTCCTCTTTTTTGGACATGGCTAATTTCGATTGGTAGTCCCTGACAACCTGCTCTATATATGGTGCACTTTGTGTGCCATGAAGCATGAGGGTCCATTCATTCAGGTACCCACTTTGTGAAGATTCTCCACTGAATCCAGCCTCTAACTTCCAGGTGCCCCTTGGATCCTCACCCCATGTATGTGTACTCATAAAGGGCCACTTATCAAAACCAACAGTGTCATCAGTATCACGTGGCCGGCGACTTAGCAGGATGGACATTGTACCCATGGGCGATGTGAGGTTGAGGGTAAGCTCACCACGTCGACTTGCATTCACAGTCACTACCGCCTGGACATGCTCTAGGTAGCGCACAAAATTCTCATGGCCCTGGCAAGCATCAGTGGAGATTGTAAGTGTCAGCCTGTCACGTGATTGAATCTTGCTGAATGGTGGAAAAAATAGAAAGAGACAAAAGAGTCAGTAATATGTAAGGAACAATTAACAGCATATCATTACTGCAGGTAAATGTCATAATAATAAAGCAATATATGTATATATTAGTATTTGGGTTATTTAAGGGGTATATCAGCACAACAAAAACATCTGGTATTTAGAATGATGTTACAGTGTCATTATATATTGAACAAAAATAAAGCCAAATGAAAACGTGTTTAAAAACACTATAAACTAACAGCTTGTATAACCACCTTCAATAAAATATTGCTGGCCTCACCACTGTCCTGTAAACTATTTCTTATTCTATATAGATACAAGGGGCGGCACGTTGGCTTAGTGGTTAGCACGTTTGCCTCTTAGCGCTAGGGATTCCCGGTTCGAATCCCCATCTGGGTGGAGTTTCCATGTTCTCCCCGTGTCTGCGTGGGTTTCGTCCGGGTTTTCCGGTTTCCTCCCACAGTCCAAAAACATGGATCAAGTCAACTGAGTTCTCCAAATTGCCCCATATAGAGTGTGTTTGTCTGAGCAACTGTTTGCCCAGCGATAGATTGGCGCCCTGTCCTGGGTGTATCTGCCCAGCGCCCGAGACATTCTCCTCTGGATGGGCATAGGGAACCCCCCCGCAACCCTAATATATGATAAAGTGGAAGATATGGATGGATGGATGTTCCCAGTTCTCCTCATAGCAGCTATATTAGCTTTTTGCATCTATAAGATTTTTAGATTAGTTTTTTAGTGTTTCTCTGGGATCTTTTGCCCATTAATATAGAAAAGCATTTTAAGGGTTAGACAAGTTGGGATATTCATAAGTGGGTGTATCTGCCCAGTGCCCGAGACGTTCTCCCCTTGAATAGGATAGGATAAAGTGGCGATAGTTTGGCGCCCTGTCCTGGGTGTATCTGCCCAGCGCCCGAGACATTCTCCTCTGGATGGGCATAGGGAACCCCCCCGCAACCCTAATATATGATAAAGCGGAAGATATGGATGGATGGATGTTCCCAGTTCTCCTCATAGCAGCTATATTAGCTTTTTGCATCTATAAGATTTTTAGATTAGTTTTTTAGTGTTTCTCTGGGATCTTTTGCCCATTAATATAGAAAAGCATTTTAAGGGTTAGACAAGTTGGGATATTCATAAGTGGGTGTATCTGCCCAGTGCCCGAGACGTTCTCCCCTTGAATAGGATAGGATAAAGTGGCGATAGTTTGGCGCCCTGTCCTGGGTGTATCTGCCCAGTGCCCGAGACGTTCTCCTCTGGATGGGCATAGGGAACCCCCCCGCAACCCTAATATATGATAAAGCGGAAGATAATGGATGGATGGATGTTCCCAGTTCTCCTCATAGCAGCTATATTAGCTTTTTGCATCTATAAGATTTTTAGATTAGTTTTTTAGTGTTTCTCTAGGATCTTTTGCCCATTAATATAGAAAAGCATTTTAAGGGTTAGACAAGATGGGATATTCATAAGTGGGTGTATCTGCCCAGTGCCCGAGACGTTCTCCCCTTGAATAGGATAGGATAAAGTGGAAGATAATGGATGGATGAATATACAGATACAAGGTCTTCAATTAAATTTTCTCCATTAGCAATTTCCTTATTCCACAGAATATGGACAATGGACTATGAGCAGGAAGCTGCTATCCCACTGTTTGCTGCTGTGCTCGCTCTCCATTCACATGAGTCACATTACTTCTGCTTCAGAGACACATTACTCCTGCTTCAAGAAAGGACTCCCCCCATTGTCAAGCAATGGTTGGCAGAATAGCTTAGGACTAGATCGGTAAGCACCCTTTAGCATTTGTTTCTTTTACTTATTTTGTGTAGGGTGCACACGCCCTCTGATTTAAATGTCTGTGACTACACAGTGGTAACAGCAATATGCCACCTGATTATGTTTATGTTTATAGGATCACATCTGAACTATGACATACTTTTGCTTCTGTTTTGCAAAAAAAATCTTTTATCTTCTACAACTTTGAGCTGGGAGTCCTTCTTTTCATTATTTTCATTATTTTGTGGTGGTCTTCATATGCTGTCGGCTGTATATGATCCATGTCCCCTTCTTCATATGTCGAATGAACTTTTGTTTCACATTATATATAAATGACAGTAAAGAGAAAGCCATATCTGCATTATGCACATAAATGCTGGTGAGGTTTTGGAAATGAACTGCGACAAAAAATACTATTTCCAGCAAAAAGTGCAAAAAATTATCATTTGTGATGGCATGGGGGTTCATCACTGCCCATAATGTCTCTGAATGTATAAAGTATATATAAAGACTTGGACACACCTTTTAATCAACAAATTCAGATTTATTCTGTCCAGTTGGCAAAGATGTATAACATAGTCTAGTCTAGTCTAATTTAATCATTGATTTTGGACAATTGTGTTGGGAAATTCCACTCCCAAAACTGCAACATTTAGTATCTTTAATTTCTAAATGATTAAATTATATAATTGGAGGAAATGGTGAAGTAACCCAGTGATAAACATACATCTGTCCGAATCTTTGCTTGAGTGTGTTGAAAACATTTGCTTTGAAATTTGTTAATATTTAACATATGGAATCAAGTTCATCACTACAAACACCAAGAATCTTTAAATTATTAGTGAATTAACCAATTACATTTTACCATATATTTATGAATTCCATCAGGTTTCTCTTGCTTTCAAATAACCTGATAATCACAGACACACCTGACAATCCTCCTACATCTATTTTTCTAAAATAGTGTACCAAGATTATGTGTGTGTACATGTGCATAAATGAACACATATGGCATTACAGAAATTCTTGTGTGGTAATTAGCTAGGATGTTGGACCTGTCTCTGATAATGCCATTACTTTCATTTTATGGCAGCTCTTTCCAGCCCTCTGCTGTTATCATCATGGCAGCACAAAAGAGCCTGTCAGCAGCACTCTGCAGAAACTACAAAGCCGTCTGACTTCTTTGTTGAAGACCAGATCCTATTATCTGGCCTGTGTAATTTACCTAGTTCCAGGGTGCGGCATTATTTAAGAAAAGAGGAATCATCATAGAGTTGGTCCATGACTTGGTTTTCACAGCCTGTTCTTAACAAGTAGTTACTTTTTTAATTACAATTTGATATAAGTTTAAGTTTAAGTAAAATAGGTTGCTGTGCTAACATTACCTGTTAAATGACAGCAGTTTTTGGGAGGAGCGCAGCCATTGGCAATGAACTTTGATTTTACATTATTACTGCACCTGAAGCAGGGCGGCACGGTGGCTTAGTGGTTAGCACGTTCGTCTCTCAGCGCTAGGGATTCCCGGTTCGAATCCCAATCTGGATGAAGTTTCCATGTTCTCCCTTTGTCCATGTGGGTTTCCTCTGGGTTCTCCGGTTTCCACCCACAGTCCAAAAACATGGATCAAGTCAATTGAATTCTCCAAATTGCCCCAAATAGAGTGTGTCTGTGTGAGTGAGTGTGTGTGCCCAGCGCCTGGGTGTAACTGGCCAGCACCCGAGACGCTCTCCCCTGGATGGGCATGGGGACCCCCCCCCCCCCACTCGACCCTAATAGAGGATAAAGCAGAAGATAATGGATGGATGGACTGCACCTGGCGTGGCTCTGGCTGATAGAGTTAATAAAGCCTGTTTCTGAAATCCTTTCTCTGGTCCTTATTCATACCCACCGTGTTACACAGTTGGAGGGTCACAAAAATTATCTATATATTTTACTGCATGTCTGGAATATGTTTGTGTTTGTTTGTGCTTATCATTCATGTTTACTACCCTAACCCTCTTTATTAATTTATTTTTTTGCTTTGGTTCAGGAAAGGAGTACTTGATTTCTCTTTCTGTTCTTTGTCACATTCTTGTTATAGAACATTTTCCCATTTTGAGTGTTTGTATATGCTCCTGAACTCCTCTGATGTATATTGTTTAGGTTTTTTCCTTTTTTAATCTGAACTGGGTTGGCAAAGTACATTCAGTTTGTATCTTACTTATGCAATAATAAAATGCAGATTTAGAAACTTAGTTTCCAAGCATTCTTTTGGAACTCCTCCTAACAAAATAATGTGTTATTATTACTACTCATTGTACTGGTATGGGGTTTTATCACAGTAAGTGCCCTTTGTGTGTGTGTGCCTATTATAATTCAGCAGCATTTTAATTTCTCTTCTGCATTTTTAATTGTAATTCTTGCTTGTTGCCAGTGCCAGCACTCCAATGGGCTCTTTGGTAGGCCAGATACAAGAAGAGGCACTATAGACTATTGGGGTTTAACAGGGACACATACAGGCACAAAACAGTAAATACAAACACACACACATACTCTCTCACTCACAATCCCTTCATGCCACTCAAGCACAGTCTAATTGAGGCTGTTGCCATAGCATGCTATACCCAGCAGTGAGTAGGAGAGAACTAATAATAGCAAGCATGAGAATAAGCAGCACTGGTGCTGGGGGACAAAAGAGGATCTCCCAGTGTTAGTAAAGAGAGCGAGAGAAAAAGGTTTTGAGAAATATGCAATTCTCTATCATGTGGAGCATTAATCCCATACATCAGTTATGCATAGCAGACCCAGAAAGAAAATTTAAAAAAATGGATCACATGGCTATGAAATGCAATCTTGGCAAATTTCAAATTATTTTACATAAAAATTAAAATGTGTAGACTGAAGACAAAACTTACATTTACATTTACAGTCATTTTAGCAGATGCTTTTATCCAAAGCAACTTACAAATGAGAATAACACAAGTCAGTTGTTATGGAGAAAACCAGCTACATTGTAGAATTATTAAACCTGATCGTTATCTGATCCTGCAGCCCCCCACCCCCTTTTTCAAACTTACTGTGTCTCTTGCACTGATCCAGCCACACAGTGGAAGCGTTCTGGCACTGTTTTCCATTCACGTGCCAAATTGACCATGGCACCAGCATCCAGCACTCCATATCCAAACAGATGGTTAAATTCCAAACCCACACCATTTCTTCTCCACTGATGTACTTCATCATGGAGCTTATTCCTTTTTGAAGTAAGTACTGTCAGATGCTGCATGTCCCTCCATGTCAGTTCTGGACTACAAAAATACAAGCAATATGGCAAATGATAATGCAATGTGGTAAAGGGTAACCTTTAATATGTTATTGAAATTTAAACTTGGCCTGCAAATGTATAGTTTATTGATGCATTTAAAAACTTCTGGGTTCATTTGTAATAGATTGTGAAATTGTCTGAAATGTTCTGACAAATAACAATCACTTAGAAATAACAATCACTTAGACTATGATATGAATGTAGAATTTACCATAAAATAACACTGTCCAACTGAAGGGAATGCTATATGAGAACACTGTGCCTGCTGGTATCTGATAAAAAGACATCAGTAAAAGATCCTTTAAATTGCAAGGTATAGCTCTCAGTGAACCTGGTCAGCAGCTGTGTTCAGACACATGTGCAGCTGATTTTAATAAAAATGCCTTTTATCAATATTTTACGCACATTTCCTCTAATGGCCTTTATTTATCTAATAATGAAGACTGATGGTATGATAACAGACCCATACCTATCAAAGTGATAAATAAATAAACCAGTCCTTAATAAACCAGCTAACCCTTCTTGCTTTATAGGCTAGATCTGGTGTTGTTGCTTCTATTGTAGTCAATTTCAGTATTAAACATGAACAGAAGTTCATGAACATCATGTGTTGCCTGATATCCCTTTTACTAGCATTAACATTTCTGAGTTGTTCCAAAGTAGCCCTTCTGTCAATTGTGAACAGATGGGCCCACCTTTGTTGTCCTTGTGCATCGATAAGCCTCAGGCACCCATTACTCTGTCGTTACTGATTTTACCCTCCTTCCTAGTCAGTAGGTGGTCATTACTGTTCAAAAGATCTTTTTAAAAATATATTCCATCTAAAATTAATAATCATAGTCGTGAAGGTTCTTAGAGGTTTCCATTTTTGTCCTGCAATCAACTGGAAACAAACTTTTCCCCATTTATCATCTAATAAAGATTAAAAAAAAACTAAAAATAATTGACTTCAGATATTTTAAAATGTTATTTTTTATGAGTAATCCTAATATTTTGAATCATCAGGATATTAAAACAATAACGATTGATTATCCATTCTCTTATAAAAAATCCCACTTTTTTCTGTAGTCTTAAAGAATCTGATTTATAACCATTTATTATACTTACAAAAATAGAAAAAGTAATGGAAATATTTCCTAAAAGCACTTAAATAGTTTTTAAAATGCTAGGCTAGACATGGAATATAAACGGCTGTTTTTTGTCCTTCAGAACAGTCCATTTTCTGCTTTTCAGATTACTGCAGGCTTGTATGACTACCGTGCTATAAGTGTGTTTAGGCAACAGACAAAAGACATACACTCCCTCTCTGCAATCAGTATTTACTCTTAGCTAAAGCAAGTGACCAGCACCATCAGCTACAACATTATTCAATAGTGAGCAAACACTAAGGCTTTGCAAAGACAAGGTCATGTCATTCATTAACACCAGTCCCATCGCATTAACACTAATGTCATGCAGCAGGCATAAGGTGAAAATGGCATGAAGAAGCATGTTTAAAAAAAATCATATGAAACCTCTTTAAAAAACATCCAATTATACAATATGTTTTTGTTTTTAGTAATCTGTATAAATGTTATAATTGATGATGGATGAATGGCATAGAGCATAGCTGAAACTGTCTCTCCAGCATACACCATTCAAGCATAGACAGCTTTTATTTTTACCCGGTTTAGCTATACACAATGTCAATTCCACATACACATAATTTATTTTTTAAAACACAATATGAAGTAAACACATTGTATAAATGTCAGTGGAATTTCATATATTGATAATATATATCTTCAAGTATTTGTAAAAAAAAAAAAAAAAAAAAAAAAAAACTGTTGGATGAACAAGCATTGTGGATAAGATTTTAAGACATATTAAGATGCCACTGTGAAAACAAATATAGACATTTATTAACATATCTGAATATGTTACACTACACTATAAGTAAGGGCTGTGTCTAAATTGTTGTAAACTAAAAACTCAAATATACTGAGATTCATGTATTATCTTTCAAACCAGATTGTGAAATTCAGATGAGCTATGCAACAGAAAGCAGAATACATACTTTGCTTCTAGTGCCAAAGCAAACACACCAGCAGCCTCAGGAGCAGCGGCTGACGTGCCAGAATGACGCAATGTACAATTTCCATACAGATCTGTGGTTGCCTGTAGAAAGAAACCTATTTTTAATAAGACTATTATTTCAGTCATATTGAAAATGAACACTACAGAACTGTAGATAATTAATATTTCAGGTAATTTTGCACCAACTTAAAAATATATTAAATAAAAAATTTGATGCATGAAGTCTAAAAAGCCAAGACCAAACTTTTCCTACTGGGTCACAGTTTTTTTCCTTTTAATTATACTTTTTATCTCTTAGGAGATACAGACTTTGAATAGCATTTGACAGGAGACAGATCTAGACCACAATAAGTTTAACTTAAAAAATTGAATTAAAAAGGTATAAAATATGGGTACTATTTAACTTACTATTAAACTAGTGTATTCAAACCACTTTCAAACAAAACAGTATATACTTTTGCACAAAAAAGCTTGGTCACTTCATTCCAGGTGTCTATAATATAATTGGTCACATTTAAATGTTATAAACTTTTTGATTTTAGGACGAATGGTGACATCTCTCAGAATTATTAGAGTAAACATTTAAGTTATCAGTTATTATTGCATTTTACTTTCCCAAAATTTTTGAAAATTAAAAATAAGTAAAATCTCTAAATATATACACATGCACATGCAGACAAACTCACCACTCCTGCTTCTGGGTTTCTCTTGCGTCCATTGCTGAAGGTTGAGGCAAGTGTAGATGAGCAACTTTCATCGTATAGTGCTGTGCGACCATCATTGATGGCTGAGTTAATAGAGATGGTCCACATACTTGAAGCATACCCATCGCAGTTGCAGTCATCATAACTGCCACCATCACCTGAGGCCCAGACATATATACTGCCTTTTCCTCCTCTGCCCTGTAGAACAGTTTAAAACATAAACAGTCATTATTTTCAGTACTAAATTAATACATAGTATTTTTTCTTATTTAAAAATACAATTTCATTTTGTAATTTAAAGTATAATGCAAGACACAGGAGAGGACATAGCATTTGAAATGTTTTTTTTTTTTTTAGATAAAACAATAACTAAATAAGAATTCCATATTTAATTAACAATTTTAATATTAATAAACATTATTTCAGTTGAAATATTTCTTATTTTATATTTTAAGCATAAAATCTACTCAAATCTCTCTCTCTCTCTTTCACTCTCTATCTCTTATTCCCATGGTATATGGGGCCATCAACTTAGCTTGATTGCAATTACGGTAGCTAAAAAAAATTATTGCACTTTAAAAAGCACTGCTTTTGTGATCTTTTTTTCACACAAAGGACTGCTACAAGGCAATCTTGTGGAGTGGGAGGACAAAAGACTTTAAGAAGGATAGTTTGAGTTGAAAGTTTGTTTAAGAATTTTTTTTACACAAGTTCACGTTAAAACATTGCAAAAACTATGTGTCACACATACACGCACACCCATTACTACACCTGTTGCTGGTTCATCTAATCACTGTTCACCCTCTCCTGATTATTAGTTTCAGGTGCGCCTCATCGGCGGTAGCCGCTACTTAAGTCGGCGTCCCGGATCCACCAGTGCAGTTTTTTTTTGCGGTCTACGTGTTTCGGTTTGAATGCGCACGCCAGCCAGCATTACTTGGCTTACCCGCTGCTTCTCTCCAGGACACGACACTGGATTAACGTAAGAGACTTCGGGACTCCGGCTCTTACGTGCCTTCCTCCGCCGCGTTCTTTGCCGCAGCTTCGCCGGCTCAGGAGCGCTCCTCTGACTGGTGACGCCATCGCCTTACGCTTAGTGACTGTGTTTTTTGTGTTTTGGGGTTTATTATCCTTTACTCCACGTGGGAGTTAATAAAGACTTTTTTTTTTTTTTTTTTTCAAAATCCTCGCTTACCTCGTTTCCTCCGGGAATTGACAACCTGACTTAATCTATTATTTTGGTTGTTTATTAAAATAACAATCTACAAAATAAAAGTAATTCTAGCTGGTGAGAAGTCCAAATACAATTGCTTGCTGGTTGGAATTTTTAAATTAGATTATTCTGGCTCAAACTGTGAGTAGTTAGCTAGTAGTTGGGTAGTATGAGACATCCAGACATGAACCCCACTAAAGATGTTTTGGAGAAGACTTTAATTAATTAATGCAACTTTGGACAGTAACTGGTAGAAATGATGCCAAACCAAATGCACGTCATCATAACTAAAGGTGGTCCAACAAAATTGGAGCGTGTGACTTTTTAGCCAGGCAGTGTATAAAAAAAAATAGTATAAATAGTTCTTTAGAGTTCTAACATTCTTATGGTACCTTGTTGACGCCATCTGCCATAGCCTGAAGGGTTAGCTCACGAGGTCCATCCACAGTTTTGCCATCATCAGTAGGACCCCAACTAGCACTGTAGATGTCAATGACCTGTGGCAAATGGCTGATGGAAGAGGCCTCGATTATATCGGTCATGAATGGCTGATCAAGCATTCGTATACCTGCACAAAATTAGGATCCAGATGCCCTTTATCCTTTTATCCACCTTTTTGAAGATTAGAAATTTATTCATTAATAAAAATTATATCTTTCTGTTATATCTCTGTTGAGCTAATGTGTTGTACAATCCCAAACCAGAATGTTGGAAAAGTATGGAAAATGGATATAAAAAAATGCATGTTTCTTATATTTACTTTGAATGTTATTGTTTTTTTGTTTGGTCAACTTCATTTCATTTGATTCAATAAACATTCTGCATACTATATATATATATATAACATCCAAAACAAGTGTTTCAGGTGTTATTTTTTTTGCTCATTCTTCTGCAAATAAACTATGATGTCTTCAGGCTGCAAAAATTGCAAAAAAAAAAAAAAGATTTCAATGTACTTTTCTGCATTAATGCTGCCATCACAGAACACTTTTACATAGTTAATTTAAGGCATTTTTTCCCCAAAAAAGTTTTAAGTGCCGTTAATAAAAACAATTTTCATTGTAGTGCATTGCCTGGATATTAATTCAGTATGAGGCACTGACTCTGACCCAACAAGACAATCTCAGATTCTGTCTTGTCTTACCTTCAATCTATATTTCCAAAAAACACTACGACTCGTTCACATCGCTCTAGTGACAAATGTCGCCTGGTGATTCAACCTCACCGTGTTAATTCTCACTTCGTATTGTTCACCACTGCTAAGAGATGAAAACGTTTACTAAATAACTAAATGTAAATGTAATGTAAATGTAAATATTCCTCTACCCAAGAAGATATGTTAGCTATTGTTGAATGGTGGATCTTGATGCAGCACCTTCTAATTAACTGAAATTCATAGGTGTTTACTTTAAATTTCCTTTGGCCTTTTTGAACTGAAATCCTGTTCCTTGAATTGTTTAATGATACTATGTACTATAGAATGAGAAATATGCAAATCCCTTTCAATCTTTTCTTAAGATACATTTTAATAAAAATTTTAACATTGCAATACATGTATCAAAAATTGTTGACAAATGGCGATCTTCTGGCCACCATTGCTCACAGACCTTTACTGGATTTTGTACCAAACAACAATTACCAGGTTGACATCATGACATGATACCTGTTAGAAATCACATCATGATTTAATGATTTTTTAATTGCCTTTGTCCTTAACCTTTTTTGGACAGTGTGGAAGACCTGAAATGCAGGGATATACTGTATGTTTACTGAAAACATCTATTTCTGAAATAAATTAAATAAGGTTGACCAGACAAGGTTTACTGTCTGCAATGTAATAAATGTAAGAAATGTAAGAAATAATGTGTGTGTTTTATATATGCTTTTTGCATACTGTCCCTCTTTGGGAGAATTTGAGTTGTAATTATGCTAAAGATGTGTCTTGTTAAAAAAATGCATTTACATTGACAATTCAATAACCACCCATCCACCCATTATCTTCTGCTTTATCCTATACTAGGTTCACAGGGGGGGTTTCCCATGCCCATCTAGGAGAGAACGTTTTGGGTGCTGTGCAGATGCACCCAGGAAAACAACAATATTTTGCTGGGCACACACTCACTCACACAGACACACTCTATATGGGGAAATTTTTGGAGAATTCAATTGACCCTGATTCATGTTTTTGGACTGTGGGAGGAAACGGGAGACCCACCGCGCCGCCCCAATTCAATAAGAATAAACATAATTTCTACTTTTTTTTTCTTCTTTAAATAATAACAATAATGTACAGTTTGTAACACAGTATATAATGACAACTATTGTTAGGATTTGCTCGAACTGCTTCAAACAAACATGGTCTTTGTGTCGTGTGTTCATTCATTCATTATCTCCCGCTTTATCCTCTATTAGGGTCGCGGTGGGGTTCCCCATGCCCATCCAGGGGAGAACATCTCGGGCGCTGGGCAGATACACCCAGGACAGGGCGCCAATCCATCGCTGGGCACACACTAACTCACAGAGACACACTCTATATGGGGCAATTTTGAGAATTCAATTGACTTGATCCATGTTTTTGGACTGTCGGAGGAAACTGGAGAACCCGGAGGAAACCCACGCAGACACTGGGAGAACATGGAAACTCTACCCAGATTGGGATTCGAACCGGGAATCCCTAGCGCTGAGAGGCGAACGTGCTAACCACTAAGCCACCGTGCCGCCCTGTGTCGTGTGTGATTTTATAATTTATCTATAAGGAACATTATTAATGAAAGTATCAACATAAAATCAGTTAATGTGATGTTGTACAACAAACCTGCTACTTTAGAGTTATAGGCCACTCCTACACCACATATGTTGTTATTAGCCACTGCAGAAACCTCTCCAGCGCACCTAGTCCCATGACTGAGAAAAAATAAACAAAAATTAATACATGGTCATTACATTTGCCATATACTATTTAGTATGTAAAGCTAAAAAACTGTTTTTATATTTTGAAAGCTGTAAATAAAATAATTCAAAATCTTGTCAAACATTAGCTATTTTCTTAAAATGCTTATTTACTTTAAATTACTTTCTGTTTCTTCTTGACTATCAATAGTTAAAAGTAAATTAAAAATGCTTATTGAATAAAGCATTTAATTTATCTCCATTGATATATATGCAGAGTTCGGGTTAAACTTAAACAGTTATTTGGCCTTAAACTGACTAAAACATTTGGGTCACTTTTTCAGATGTGACAAAATAAGAGATGCTCTTTAATCTGATAAACACAAGCTTCGACTCATTAGCCAGAATAACTGGTAGGATCTCTATGCTGACAGAATGCTTTAAAAGATTCTGCAACCAGTGGGGTACAGCCCTAGGAATCGTATTAAAAATGCTGGGTTGAAATTAAGCCTTCTGCCCAATACAGGGCCTGTCTAAGCAATCGAGAAAGATAAAGCAAAACCTTTTTACTTTTAGTAAGCTCTGGACCGGCAATAAAATAAAAACATTCCATACACTTCGTAATATAGTCAAATGGTTGTAAAGTAATGTTATTGAAGAAAGCATGAAGGATGGTACAGACAGAGGCTTACTGTTCCATATTCTGGAAGACAAAAAAAATATTCCAAAGTCATGCGGGAAAAAATAGGAAACATTCATTCATTTATTCATTATCTCCCGCTTTATCCTATATTAGGGTCGCGGTGGGGTTCCCGATGCCCATCCAGGGGAGAACATCTCGGGCGCTGGGCAGATAGACCCAGGACAGGGCGCCAATCCATCGCTGGGCATACACTCACTCACACAGACACACTCTATATGGGGCAATTTTGAGAATTCAATTGACTTGATCCATGTTTTTGGACTGTGGAAGGAAACCGGAGAACCCGGAGGGAACCCATGCAGACATGGGGAGAACATGGAAACTCCACCCAGATGGGGATTTGAACCGGGAATCCCTAGCGCTGAGAGGCGAACGTTCTAACCACTAAGCCACCATGTTCTCCCCGTGTCTGCGTGGGTTTCCTCCGGGTTCTCCGGTTTCCTCCCACAGTCCAAAAACATGGATTAAGTCGATTGAATTCTCAAAATTGCCCCATATAGAGTGTGTCTGTGTGAGTGAGTGTGTGCCCAGCGATGGATTGGCGCCCTGTCCTGGGTTTATCTGCCCAGCGCCCGAGACGTTCTCCCCTGGATGGGCATGGGGAACCCCACCGCGACCCTAATAGAGGATAAAGCGGGAGATAATGAATGAATGAATGGAAAAATGCACTCCAAAAGTTTTTTTGTCATGATAGCTTGATGGCGGTTAAAATGGAGCTATAATTAAACCATTAAAGAAGAATGTTTATTAACATGACCCATACATCTAATAATAAAGTAAACAACTATTAAGACCAAGGATAATTGGTTCCCCAAACAAAACTAGCATGACAAATCATAGAGCATAGGAAACAATACTTGAAATATCTGCAGGGTGAAATATGTACAGCTTATTGCAGAAGCAAATAGACCCAGGACAAGTGATTATAAATCAAATATTATACCTTCTAACAGAATATGCAAATTGAACTAAACAGAGACAACAAATGAAAACATACAGGAAACACACATGATAAGGATGCCAAGTGATATATTTTAACATAATGAAATAAATGATGCAGGCCAGGAAACTAAATGTAAATTGGTAAGAACAAACAAACAGAAAAATAAATATCAAATTCAAAGCAGGAACATGTTATGACTCAGGTTCCAGACAAGCAAACTACTGTAAATCTGTGCTTTCTTCCACACAAATCCCTCTTTAAATAGATTTTATTTAATAACCATGAGACAGTTGTTTACCTGTTAAACCAATCATCTGTGTAGCGAGGATATGGATAAGGGTCATTGCTGCTGAAGTCAAAGCTGGCTTCTGCATTCTAAACAAGAAAAGAATTTGACAATCTTTCACAGTAACAATTAAACAATGTAACAAAAAATATCCATATTTATTTATTATTTGTCTTTTGTACAAGCCATTCTCTAAGATTTTGATTAGTTGGTTTGGTAAAGAAACTCTAATTAACAGTAACTAGAAACTAGTGTGCTGCTATCTTAAATTCAGTGCTGTAATATTATGCAGGTCCGCTGAAGTTAACACTGTGGGTCCTTGAGAAAGGCCCTTTGAGAAAGGTTGTGGCCCTTGAGAAAGGTTGTGGGAGGGTTTCCCATGCCCATCCAGGGGAGAACGTTTCAGCACTGGGCAGATACACCCAGAACAGGGCACCAATCTAGCTGGGCACACACTCACTCATACAGACACACACACACAAACACACTCTATATGGGGCAATTTGGAAAATTCAATTCACCTTGATCCATGTTTATGTACTGTGGGAGAAAACCAGAGAACATGGAGAAAACTAACACAGACACAGGGAGAACATGGAAACTCCACCCTGATTGGGATTCGAAGCGGGAATCACTAGCATTGAAAAGCAAACGTGCTAACCACTAAGCCCCTTAGCCAAACCAAGTTGGGATATTTGTAAGTTGCTCTGGATAAAAGCATCCTACAATCAAAACCAAACCTTAGGATGCATGTCAATCTTCGATTGCTAATTCAGATTTTTATTAATGACCACAAGACAAGAGCGGCACGGTGGCTTAGTGGTTAGCACGTTCACCTCTCAGCGCTAGGGATTCCCAGTTCGAATCCCCATCTGGGTGGAGTTTCCATGTTCTTCCCGTGTCTGCGTGGGTTTCCTCTGGGTTCTCCGGTTTCCTCCCACAGTCCAAAAACATGGATCAAGTCAATTGAATTCTCAAAATTGCCCCATATAGAGTATGTATGTGTGAGTGAGTGTGGGTACAGTGATAGATTGGCGCCCTGTCCTGGGTCTATCTGCCCAGCGCCCGAGACATTCTCCCCTGGATGGGCATGGGGAACCCCACCGCGACCCTAATAGAGGATAAAGCAGGAGATAATGAATGAATGAATGAACCACAAAACAACTTTTTTAATATTAGTGGCTAGAAAAAAATTTCTAGCCAAGACATTGTGACCACACCTGACCTTGGGTGGATTTCCCGAAAGCGAACGTTCTTAGCGAGTTACGAACAACTTTAAGAACGACGTAACTTTAAGAACGCGAATTTTACGGCGCTTTCCCAAAAGCCTTCTTAAGTCTCCTAGACTAAGAGAGACTTTTAAGTCGTTCTTAGTAGACTCCGCCCCTGAAAAGGCACCGTCAGTCGAAAACTGAATCACAGATTACCACACAATCTCTCATTACAATGCACCAAAAATAAACAAATAATTTAGAAAATATTTTTTAAAAACTATATAAACACTAAATAATCATATTTAAATTAGAATACTGTTACAAAAAGCGGGAAACAACCAATTTTTGACCAATCGCTTACCAAGCAAGCTTATCCATGGGTGCACTTTTAACCAGAATTCATAATTCAGTGGCATGGCAAACCAACATCATAATATACACTTTTCTGAAAGCAAACTAAATAAGATGCTTGAATAAGTAGAACAAAAAGACATTATATCCATTATTACATTATTTTCCAAAGCACACGATAGTTCCACCAACAAAGAAGAAAGTGGAGGATGTATGACAAACTATCAGTGCTTGCAATTCAACTAATAGTTCAGGCATAAACTGCATTTGGCAGGAACATGAATGCCGTCTTCATTCTCACATTCTTCATATTCATTCATTCATTATCTCCCGCTTTATCCTCTATTAGGGTCGCAGTGGGGTTCCCCATGCCCATCCAGGGGAGAACTTCTCAGGCGCTGGGCAGATACACCCAGGACAGGGCGCCAATCCATCGCTGGGCACACACTCACTCACACAGACACACTCTATATGGGGCAATTTGGAGAATTCAATTGACTTGATCCATGTTTTTGGACTGTGGGAGGAAACCGGAGAACCCGGAGGAAACCCATGCAGACACGGGGAGAACATGGAAACTCCACCCAGATGGGGATTCAAAGCAGGAATCCCTAGTGCTGAGAGGCGAACGTGCTTACTGCTAAGCCACCGTGCCGCCTATATTTATATTTATTTATTTATTTATTTATTTATTTATATATCCCCATCTTGGTGGAGTCAAGTATGTACTTGGTGGAGTTCAATGTACTACCCATGTCCGTGTGGGTTTCCTCTGGTTTCCTCCCACAGTCCAAAAAAACATGGATCAAGTCGATTGAGTTCTCCAAATTGCCCCATATAGAGTGTGTTTGTGTGAGTGAGTGGGTGCCCAGCAATGGATTGGTGCCCTGTCCTGGGTGTACCAGCGCCTGAGTTCTCCCCTGGATGGGCATGGGGAACCCCACCGCGACCCTAATAGTGGATAAAATGGAAGATGATGTGTGTGTGTGTGTGTATATATATATATATATATATATATATATATATATATATATATATATATATATATATATATATATATATATATATATATATATATATATATATATATATATATATATATATATATATATACACACACACATACATACATATATACATACATATATGCATGTATGTGTGTGTGTATATATATATATGCGATTTAAATCTGGAAACTAAAGATATCTATAAAATAATCATAATGTATAAAATAATACGTGACTAAAATACAGAATTCCAGGTGATAATATTAGTGCTTATTTTATTTCTGTGCGATTTAAACAAGCAGTGCGTCTGTGAGTCTTTGTTCGCTGCCAGTTACGAACTTCTTAGTGAGTTACGAGAGGGTCTGAGCATTCGTAAGTTACGAACGATTTTAAGAACGACTTAAGCTACGCATGCATTCGGGAAAGCCTCGTAATTTTAAGA
The DNA here is from genome assembly GCA_019802505.1 of Corydoras sp. C115. NCBI lineage: Eukaryota > Metazoa > Chordata > Actinopteri > Siluriformes > Callichthyidae > Corydoras > Corydoras sp. C115. The sequence goes on from JAFMOC010000007.1 coordinate 5,119,804, forward strand.
ACGTTCTTAAGTACGAAGTTACGAAGTACTTAGCGCTACGACACTTTTGGGAAATCCACCCCTTGACTATATTCTCTAAATTTATTTAAGTCTATATAGCAATTGTACACAGAGTGGTGCGTCCATGTTCATAGATGTTAGTTGTCCACTATACACATAGTGCAAACCAAGTTATCCAGTCTGGAGCATACTGAGCTTAATAGCTGATTTTGGTGCTTTTGCATGATTGTGCTGGCCAGCTCATCTTAGAGCTGCACACACTTCCCACTGTCTGTCACAGAGCAGGCAGTGAACAGTAAGACATTCTCTTTATCAAAAATGGAAAGAAAGCATGTATGCCACTTATGCTTCTTTGCTACAGAGGCTGAGCTCACAAAGTCAGTGCTCACGTTAGAGCAGCTGGGAAGGACAACAGTAGCCAATCTCAAACAATTTTCCTTTCCACTGTTGCTTTAGCTTGATCTTTGAGTTTTCAGGTTTAGAATAATTTAAAGCTTATTTGAGACAATTTACGCTGTAAAAATTGCTATATAAATACACTTAAACTAATTGTTACAACAATATCTTATAAGAAACAGTTGCCACAACTACTAAAGGCAATGGTTGCCACAACTAATTGTGTTAACGGGTTGATCTTAGATGTAGGTCTTTAATAGGGAAAAGCATCATATAAAAAGTCACAAATTTATCCATGATTATTCAAACTGACATTTGTAGAAATAGGTCACTAAAAGATAAAGGGCAGTCTTTTATCAGTGTTATTACCGAGTAATGAAATGTTTAGTGCAAGAAACTTTAGAACATAATGACTAAGTGGTATTTACACTGCCAGTTTGATCGGTGCATTTTAATATGGGCAGAGATTATTGTTACTAGTCATCAGGACTGAGGGAAACCTTTTCTTCCATCATGTTCTCTTTATAAATGTATTTTGAATTTCTTTGCACTGTATTAAAAGATTTTGTGACTGGTATCTTGTTTTGGGGGATTATTCATAATCATTTTTGCCCTTTCAAATGCACTAGTTTTCTTTTTTAATTATAGTTATAGTGCTTGACAAATAATATTTAGTGCATTCACAATATTCATATTGGTTGTACGGGTGGAAGTATCTTGCTTATCCATATATATTTATTCCAGCACAACAAATTATTGCTAAAGGTGAATGCACCTGTCCAAAAATAGCTTCTTTTTCTGATGTCTATTCACAAATGGATTACTTGTGTATTTTGTCTAAATACCATTATGCCATTGCTGTGGCAACCTGATGAGGGATATCTGTACTTTGAAAAATATACATTAAGCTGTATAAAGTGCATGTTTGCCTAGCAAAAAGCGAGAAACAGAGGTGGAGTATAAGACCTCCATTTGGCCGCCAATTAAGCATGCAGTTAGCAAGCCAGAATTCAATGTGTATTAAAAATCCTTTACATAAATACACAAAATTCATTTTCTTTACATAGCATTTGAACAGTGTCAGAAAAGTCTAAATATTTTAGAGAGCACATGTGATTTTAAACAAAATAAATAGGGGAAATAATGTATAAATGAAGTGCAGTCTGGGTCCTGGAAAGGTGGTGTTTTAGATCCTGCTGTGCAGACCTCAGTATTTATTCAGATATTTCAAAGGAAATAGAGAGATGTAACTCTGGGTGGAACTGGTTCTAAATAAAACAGTAACAGCAATGGTGGGTAGGAGGAGGAGGAGGGCAAGAGAGAGGAGGATAGGGGGAGGAGGCAGTAAATGACTGTTTCAGCCTGACTCTGCAGGAGACATGGGGCCAGCAGAGCATGTGCTGGCATCACTCACCACTGTAGATAAGCAAAGGTTATTTTGGGGTTAAGTTGCATCTGTTTTCAAAGACAAGTAAGAACAGTAGCCCACACATCAAACTCTGCGACTCAACTCAATCAGACATTCACAGATGCTCCTGCCAGACTCCGAAAATAACCTGTTTTTCTCACATCTACCTGTTAAATTGCCTGTTAGCATGTACTCACTAGTGAAGACAAACAAAGTATGCAGCCTCATTTATTCTGTTTATGGGCTCCTTTATGTGAGAGTAGTCTGTTAAATCTAAACTGACTGAGATTTGTGATGGAAGAATTGCAGTCTTTCTTAATTGTTCAGGTGCTGTATGATCCCATATTACTAGGCCAGGCAAAACCCATAATTAGCAGTAGATCCTTTGATGTAAATGACCCAAAAGTATTACTGTAAAAAAAACATTTACAATTTTTCAAACTACTACTACAATTGAAATTTTATAGTAAATCTTACTTAAAATAAAAAGAGTTAATATTTAAGCTATTGTCCTTGTGTATCAACAAATTAAGAGAGTTAGGTTAATGATTGATGAACATGATTGATGTGTTGGGCAGAGCCATAGGAACTCAGGCTGTGACTTTTAATCACAACATGGAATGGATCTTGGAGAGGCTATCGTCTCTGCGATCGGGTTGGAGAAATTCATAGGCTGTTTCAAGCTGCTAAAATGGCTGCGAAGTGCCCATCAAAACAAAGGCTGAATCTTATATGCTTTTGGCTCCTTGTCCTATCAGTTGGCCTTGAGGGGCAAGCTGCTTCGTAAGATTCCCTGTATGTCCTAGATACTGTGGTGGAAGTGACAATAAATACTCTGTAAACTGCTGCTATTTAGAAAATTCCAGAGGCAATAGAGTGATTTTGGAATAATGGCAGCTCAGTGAGAGGACACTATGGATACTATTAAATATTACATTTATTTCATATATGAATAAATGTCAGTCATTAATGCATATGCGTGTCAAACTGAATTAAGTATTTTTTTAATTAAAAAGGTATACTTACATAATTTGAAGCAAGGTCAGGATGTAGATAATCAATACCTGCCAAACAAAGTATAGTGTACATTTAGAGTGTTTTAAAAGTTAATACGCTTGTCTAAAAGATCTAAAGTTTACATACCATCATCCATGATAGCAATAGTGACTCCTTTTCCAGTATAGCCCAACTTCCAAGCCTCAGCAACATTTAGGTCCAGTCCAGGAGTCCCATCTGCCTGCCCTGTATTTATCTAACAAACAATTCAATATGTATCTGTTGTCTGAGCTAAGCATTAAATGTGTGTGGACATTATAAAGGTCATCTGAAACAAAATAAAGGTCATCTGAAACAAAGACCACAGGGAAATATTTAAAACTGAAAATTGTAATAGAGATTATTTGTTTTCATAAAACAGATATTGCTTCTCAGTTCTGATAATGTCAAGGAGAAGCAGAAAGGATTAGTAATTCAAGAATATATCTTTCAGAAAGCCTAATTTGTTGTAAACAACCATACTTTCAAATATCGTGCAAAATAGTGACAATACAGTCTATAAATACTTACTAGGTACCACTGCTTGCTGAAAAGCGGATCATTCAAACTTATGTCAATGTCATTGATGTCTCGGTAGCCCCTCTTTTTGCGTTCAAATCCTTTCTGAACAATTACACTTTTCACCTAAGATGCCACACAGAACCAAATATATTTACAGAACTATGAGTACAAGTAATTAAACTTTTTATTCTTTATATAAAAAATAGTTATCTAATTGTCCTGATTACCACCAGTAATGTATTATTTATTTTAATTCACATGTATTTGAAAGCAGTGTTATAGTAAATTTAAATATTAAAGGTACAAATAAAACTTGGAAATAAATAACATTAAAAACTACATATAGTAATTACACATTATTAGAAACAATATCAACTGTCTGTACATAACATGTGGTACTGCTAGTATAAAAATACACTCATAACAATAATAACACACATAATTATACAAATCCAGCCTCGATGTCAAAAAATATTTTTAACTGTGAAAAGTATCAAACTGATATGCTAATGTGAGATGAAATAAGGGCGTGTGGATTTGAACAAACTCAAATATACAGAATGTAAATTTTTAAACCACAGTTTTATAAAACATACTGACAGTAAAATATTTAACTTACACATGAAATTAATATTGAAATTGTTTAGCAAGATGTATTTAATGTTGAATTTCAAAAGCTGTTTGTAAGTTCTTTTCATTTTACATAACCAATTTTTCTCTTCAGAAAAAGCTTTCTTTAAGCCTCAAATACATAGCACAACAGAAGCTAGAGCCCACAGAATCCAGATGCTCATTGAACACACAATATGTGGTGTTATAAGGCCTTCAACACAAAGAAAAGCAGCATTATGTGATTTCACATTTGTAGATCAAAGGAAAGCCAGACCTATAATTTTTTTTAAAAAAACTTCATATCTTCATGTGACATACCTAGCCACAACATAGAACAATGCAATATGTATTATGTGCCAAAATCATACTCAGATTAAAAAAACTGCCAATTAAACATGTTTTAAAGCCTATTTTAGATCTAAATTAACAATAAAAACATATAGTGAATAGTTTTTACATTTTACAGATACAATAAAGAAATGGTTGTCCCTCTTTATCGTATAGTAAAAAAAAAAGGCCTTTGGGTGTTTTAAGGTTACCCTGGATTTCTTTTTGTCTAATATATTTTTGTCTAATATTTGAGTAAAACACTGGGTACTAGACTGTGAACCGAATCAAAAATCAAGGTAATATAAAAAGCATATGTCCAAAACTCACATAAATCAGAACATGAGGAGCAAGCTTATCAGGATTAAAAATCGTAGATGAATTATAGATCAAGCCTATAAGCATTTGCAACCCTGCCTGTCTTTCAAGGCCAAAACTTGCAAGCACCTGTGCAGTGGTGAAAAGTTGAGTTAAGTTAAATTCACAGAAAAAATGGGAGCAGTTTGCAAAAGTCTTCTTGCAAGTTAGATGAAAATGAATGCTAATGCATCAAGGTTCACATTTTTTTACCTCCTTAGTGTCACAACTCATATCCTTAATACATTAAAACTTATTTGCTCAAGGGCGGCATGGTGGTTTAGTGGTTAGCACGTTAGCACTAGGGATTCCTGGTTCGAATCCCCACCTGGGTGGAGTTTCCATGTTCTCCCCGTGTCTGCGTGGGTTTCCCCTGGGTTCTCCGGTTTCCTCCCACAGTCCAAAAACATGGATAAAGTCAATTGAGTTCTCCAAATTGCCCCATATATAGTGTCTATGCGTGCGTGAATGTGTGAGTGAGTGTGTGCCCAGCGATACATTGGCGCCCTGTCCTGGGTGTATCTGCCCAGCGCCCGAAACATTCTCCCCTAGATGGGCATGGGGAACCCCACCGTGAACCTAATATAGGATAAAGCGGAAGATAATGAATGAATGAATGAATGAATGAATGATTTGCTCAAACAAACAGATGGTTTTAAAGCATCTAAAGTGTTTAAATACAGTACAACATGGTGACACTGGGTAAAAAGATCCAGAGAGTAACTCAAGATATAATCACTATAGCCCAGCTAAAATTCCTATAATTCTCCAAGAGCATTTATAAACCCAAATGGCATAACTAGGAATTCATAGTGACCTGGCATTCACCAAGCCAGTTTTCTATTAATTCCTTTCATTAATGTGTACTAATTTATAAGCATTATGCAAATAATATGAGAATTCTTTTTAAAAACAAGAAATAAAATGCTGAATGCCACCAGGGTCTTGGACAAACAAATTATGCCACTGGCCATATTTACAATATATGTCAGGATTGCACTTGCTTGCCCTTGTTTTGTCTTTTCTGTGATGGTTTTTAATTGTGTTTAGGTGATTTGTCTCTAGCCTTTTTTGTTCATGTGTCCCTTAATCGTCTGATTTATGTTATGCCTCACATGCCTCACACAGATTTGATTTGTTTACTAGTTGATTAATAAATCTGTGTTCATGCTACCTGGCTTCCTCTTTTCTACCTCTATGTTTATTCCACGCACCACTTATGAAAATATGCAAACAACGGGACATGCAAAATAATGAAAAGAGCGTAGGCTTGTTAAAAAGTAAATGGATGTAAAAAGGGTTCCTTAACTGATTCAAAAACATATTATAGTCAATAAAACTGAGGTTCTTACAGTTGAACAAATGGACAAATGATTTATATATATATTAATTTAATATCAATACCCAGTTCACCCTTAAATAATTTAGGCCATATTTCAAAAGCACATAAAATTACTAGAGTTTGTAACATAAAATGTGGGGATTGAGGTGGTATTTCCAAGCAAGAAGATTGCAGTGGCAAAGCACTCAGCACATAATTTGTCACCTGAAGTTGACTTTAATTATGTTCCCAGCACTTAGTGTTTTTAACTGGGACACTGCAAATCAATTGTACATGGGATTGTGCATCCACATTTACACAGTGCGGGCTGTCACATTTTGTAGTGGATGGTGTGCAGTGAACCACTGGCTGCTGAAAAATCAGTGGTACACAGTCAGCTGCATTTTGCTTATGCTTATGATGCATAACCCTGTAATCCACACATGCTCCCTACTTACTTCAGCAGCTGTGCTGCACCTGTCAGATAGTGATCATGTTAGACCCACCCACAGACAGTGCTGTCCCATCACAATTGATGTAGGAGCTTCAGAAACAGGTTGTTGCGTTCCTCCTCCTTTTTGTATGTAGGATGTGAACACTCTGTGAGTTATACATTGCTGTGTATTAAGAGTGCCACCCGAGGTATGGATTTAATAGTAGGGGTCAAGAGTCATCTAAGGCTTTGCTTTACACTAGGCATGGTGGTATTATGTGCATGAGCTCTGAGATATCTTGGAATTGCTTTACTTATTTTTTTGGAATACATTTTATAAAGTATTTTTCACAACATCCCTGGACCACACTAATCACAACATCCCTGGACCCACACTGATCAAGGACCCACACTAGTAACTTCACTGGACCTGTTATTTGAACTGCCAACCTTTAGATAGTCCAATGCCCTAACCACTGAGCTACCGCTCCCCTTAGTGGTTTACCATAGATGGCAAAAATTTAGCATGCACCTTAACTGAAGTTGCCTGTAGTATATTTTGCTGAGGTTCTCAGCAATCTTAACAAGATCTTACTCATTAATTCTTCTCAAATTTAAGATATTCTAAAGCATATAATATTAAATTATCTTTAAGATTTAATAAGCAAGACTTTGAGCTCAAAATCTAAGCTTGGTTGCATGTGAAAATGTGATGAATCATTAATCACAATATAAAATCTATTCAGTAGTAGTAGTCTTTGGCATAATAACATAATTCAGAATTTTAAGGTAAGCAGAATGGTATAGCAATTTACAATTTGGCTGCTTTTGCATATGATGTATGATAAAAACAAAACTTGTTTCTGAATAAACAGCTGCCAATGTAAGTAATGAGTATAAACTGGACCTCACTATGAAAATAGGATTCCAGGATCAATATGAGGCACTCTCTGCCAGCACTTGAATAGTGTTTCAGCTCTGAAAGATCCTCTAGACCTTTTTCATTGATTTTTGAAAGCCTAACCAGCAAAAATTCATTTGTTTAACCCATATTGATCCATATATATATATATATATATATATATCCATTGCCTTATAAATACTGAAATGCTCGAAGATTTGGCAGTTTACACATAAAAAAACTTAAATCTTAAAGATTTCAGTTAAAATGCTGAAAATGTAAGGTCTGATAAAAAAAGCATTGATTAAAAGCTTGACAGACACACATTATTGTTTTCTCATACATCCAAATTACTTAAGATTAAGGAAAATGTTCACAATACAAAGCTAAATGATTGATTTATAAGAAATGTAGTCTTTTAAAACTAGCACGTCTTGTGTGTAAATTTTCTGATAAATGCCCTGCTAAGGAAAAAAAAATACCCAGAACTCACAAGTAGCTACATAAACATTACACCCTTATTCACACATGTATGGTGATGAATCACATGTACAGTTATGTCTATTAAGTAGTAATACTGTATTAAGAAAAATAATTTAATACTTTTATGAAAAATTATTTTACAACACCATCAGATGCAAACAAGCAGTATTTGTTATAATTAATTCAGCTGTTAATTTCTTGTCATTTATATTTCTTAGCTTTATACAATCAAAAGGGGCTTCATATGGTGATAAGTTTGATGTTTTACTTTTAGTCTGTCTCTGTAGTATAAATGAAAGCATTTCAAAATGCTCACACTGTCTAGCAAACTAATTTAATGTATTTACCAGTACATTTTTTAAAGGTGAAATATATTTTGCCTATAATTATATCATTATAACCATATATATAAATTATTAATATTTAATAATTTAATTATAAATATTGATTATTTACAAAATGTTTCAGAAATATTAAATAAAATAAAAAATGCAAAGTACTCAATTAAAGTACCAAAATATTCAAGTTAAATATGGTAACTACATATATAACTACATGATTTAAATATAAAATATTAAATAAATGTATTGTAAAGAATGATATAATTATTTACAGATGTCATGAATTCATATCAATCACTTATATTTAACATAAAGTTAAATCAAGACATAATCAGATTTTGAATATTGTCATAAGAATATTGTCATTCTAAGACTTTGAAACATTCTGATCTTATTTTAGATTATCATCACAATTAGCCATTGTTTATGAGGGACTGGAATCAGGGTTGTTTCTATGGGAACCTCACACTGAGTTGTCTTACCCGTCGGTCCTTATCCAGACGCTGGCGTCCATGAAGGCTACGTTTCCTCTTTGTTTTAGAAGTGTCCCGAGGGTAAAAATGAAAAAGTCTTTCACCAAAGGGAAGCTAGAAAAAAAGACATATTTTGAAATTATAAATAGAAAGACACAACTGGAACAATCCTGGTTTATTCATTCATGGTCCAGAATTATTGTAGTCAATAAGTTGTACAATTACTTACAAAGATATATTATTCTACAATATAAAAGATTTATATCAGAATCTAATCTATTTGTTATACAAATAAAATGTCATGTCAAACATGAAAAAAGTTTCAACAGAAGCCAAATTTTGCAAAAAAAAAAAAAAAAAAAAAAAAAATTCTTCTAAGGTCCACATTTTTTTTTTTATTTGTAAATGCCATTACACACTTTTACAAACAAGTGTTGTAAAAATCAGACATTGCTAGATATGCTTTACTCATCAAATACTTGGAATTACAACTGTAGTCCATCTTTTTTAATCCAGCAATGTATTTAAGGTATTTAAAAGGATGAGGATTTTGATCATTTGAGAAGTAACATGGCCTTACAATGTATGCAAACAAGCAAATGTAATACAATCTCTAAAACTACAGAGTGCATTTTTATGGCAAGTGAAACTTACATACTAACATACTAAAGTATATACTTATTAAATTATGTGGCATTACATATGAAAGTATATTTAAAAAATATCTGATCCTTGGAAGATTTAAATTAGGGGCAGTCAAAAAGCCAAAATTGAAATACAACCTCAGAAGAACAACACATGAATGCATGCAAAATGCAATACAATTATTTATTTAACAAACCCAAAGCCAATATGTACAAGTGGTGTGTGACAAAATAGGTACAATATAGGTACCCCAATACAATAAAAAGGGTATTAAGAGGGTAAGTCATAGTATGGTACTGCTAATCATATGCCCTTATGTAATGGATTATCAGCAAACATGACCACTTCTATAAGAGCAAAATGTTTAGCATTTTACTGATCTGGAACATTCAGGTATGTATGAAAACAATGCCAAAGAGAAAATATACCAGCAATGATCTTAGCAAAGCAATTGTTGCTACTTGTAATTCTTAGAAGTGTTGCAAGGTCATTTCAAAACACTTTGAAGTCCATCATTTTACAGCCGATCAGGCCAATAAATTTTCTCAAGGGACCACATGAGAAACCAAGACTAGTGTTGAGAACATAATTCAAAAGCTCTTGTATTGGGTGCACATCATACACAAAACACAACTGCAATTGTGAAGAGTGGATTTTTATTTATCTATGTATGTGTGTGTGGGGGGGTGCGTGTGTCAGAAATCAAATGACCTCATGCAGGCCAGACAGGAACAAAAAAAGCAAAAGGGCCATATCTGCTTTATAGTAGGAAAGATTATTTATAAGTGGAAAACATTTAAGAGAGTCCTCACAGTCTTCTCAGAGTGATCATTTCAGCAAGTTGCTCAGAGAAATTGTAAAAAAAATAATTAAATAATTAAAAACGAATAAAGCTTATTATGTTTTTTTGCAGTTTCTCTGGAATAAATTTGCATCTTGGACTCTGCAGGCCACTGTTAGCATTTTAAGTGCTCATGACAAAAAAAGAACATCAAAAACACAAGTTAAAGTTGTTTTTAAACAGTAGTGCATGGTGAACACAGTGGTAAAGGGGTGATTAATTAGGCTTGTTTAGGCTTGTGTATGCCTATTCACCTTACATTTAGTTGATTGTATCTCTTGTGTTTAATAGTTAAAACTTGCAAAAAAAATAACTGCAACAGTACAGTCGTGCCAAGAACACCATCAAATCTATGACAGAATGACTAAGAAAAATACTTAAGTACATATCTATCTATCTATCTATCTATCTATCTATCTATCTATCTATCTATCTATCTATCTATCAAATAATCTTAATTGATTGTAAAATGCTCATAGAATCAGAAATAGATTTTGGTAAAATTTATTTAATAAATGTTAAGATTATTCAGTATATTAATTGTTAGTTTATTCAGATTCAACTTTTAATATACCATTTAATGCTTTATATGCTTTTCATAATGCTTTTTAACTGTACATTTGGTAATTAACCAAATAAACCATTAGTTTTAATCCTTATCTAAAATTATATTTTTTATTATATTATATTAATATATTTTGAAAAGGAAACGTTTTTTACGACTGCCAGGCTCTACTCAGTTTTTAAACAGGTTATTATTATTATTATTATCATATATATATATATATATATATATATATATATATATATATATATATATATATATATATATATATATATATATATATATATATTTTTTTTTTTTTTTTTTTTTTTTTTTTTTTTTTTTAAACAACAAGTTTTTCTTTGGCCCAAATCCTTCAGTTTAATTTCGGCAGAGAACATTTCACGTAAAAAGCTAATAATCTACTTGACGTAGGCTGTAGTATCTTACCTTTCTGGCACTCCCAAAGCCATACTCAAGTGCTAGTTGATGTCCATCCTCATTCTCACCCTTATGTAACTGAACAAGAAGATGTTTTGTGGAAATTCCTTCTTGGGCGGCTCCGGTGAAAAGGAGCGATACTGTAAACAACAGCAGAACGGCCCCTGTCCCACATTTAACGGCTCCAAGCATCGTTCCTTTATTCGGTCTCCCTAAGCTTGAGTGTCTCGAGGAAAAAACGAGGTGGCACTCTGTAAGAATGATGAATTAGTATCAGGGGTTTACAGGACGCATATCTTCGATGATCGCTGAAGCTGCAATGGGTCGGTGCTGCACGGGCTAAAGTACGCGCGTCGGACCCGATCTACATCTTTCAGCGCGAGGTTTTCATCTATAATTCATCCTCCAAAACGTGTGGCGCTCTCTCGCATGACGTTCCGCTTCGCAGTGGCCAATGAACATTAGAAGGCGTGACTACAAACATTGACCCCGCCCCTATCATCTTCCACCTTCAGTACCACGGACAATTCCTCCATCTCTTAAAAACAGAAGCCGGAGTTCTGCTGCCACGTGCAGCCCTATTCCCTCGTCTCATCGGCACACCGTTCTGGCATCAAAAACTGAATGTTCATATAATTTCTGACAGTCTCAATTAATTTGGTATTTCCAAAATTCCAATATTGGTAAGTTGCAATACCATGATCCGAATCTAAGGTTGCATTAATCCTTTGCATGACACATTTAAACATTCATCCATTTATTAGGGTCGCGAGGGGGTTCCCCATGGCCAGCAGATACACCCAGGACAGGGTGCCAATATACTGTATCGCTCGGCACACACTCACTCACACAGACACACAAACACACTCTATTTGGGGCAATTTGGAGCATTCAAGTTTCCTTGATCCATGTTTTTGTACTGTGGGAGGAAACCGGCAAACCCAGAGGAAACCCACGCAGACACAGGGAGAACATGGAAACTCCACCCAGATTGGAATTTGAAACGGGAATCCCTATGTAAAATGTATACACTGTACAGTTATTTGCTCATAGTTAGGTTTAAATTACACAGTCTGTCAAAGGTTAATGTGTTCCTTGAAAAGGAACTGTGGGGAGCCTCTGTTGCTACTAGCCCACTCACTATATGAATATATGTAAATCTGAATTGTGTTGAAGTATTCCTAATTGTAGTGAATTCAGAATAACATATCATAATACTGTGTGAAACAGAACCATTATTTATTTTCTTATCTAAATGTGAGAATGTTTTTTGTCCTTTGTTTTCTAATAATAACACCACTGCCAGCATAAAACAAGAAAAGAGATTTGTTCATGCCTAAAATGTTTTTTTTTTTCTGCCTGACTGTTTCATTGCTGGATTTGGTCTTTGTGGGATTTGTGTATCATATTTTGAAAAAATAATATCATATGTAAGTAATGCTTACTTCCAGACTCAAAAATGTGAGTATGAAATCAAATTTAAATAGGTGTACGTTGTACACTAATTTGTAAGTGATTTCTAACTTCCCATTGAGCTCATACAGAGACATAGTGTTTGACATGGTCCCATAGCTGTATAATGACTAATAGAGATATACAAATTAAGAACAATTGAAGTAATGTCTGGACTAACAGTTAAACAAACAGTCTATCAAAGTGAAAAAATATAATATTTTTTGTATTATGTTTGTCATTTTATGAAACACTGTAGTTTTATCAAAATGTCATGATAATGAGATGATGAATTAAGTCATCCGTATAAGCCATTTGAAGGAAAAACTTACAGCATAGGGAAGCCCAGATCTGCAATTAACACCTACAGGTGAAATTAGTCTAGTCCAGTGGGGAAAACATAAATACTTTAAGAGATAATTAAAGTGTAATAATGATAGTTTTATTTCATTTATGAAAAGTATCAGTATTTTTCTTTTGTATAAAATAATAAAAATTAAATAAATGCATAAATATTTTCAGAATGTTTAGAACTTATATATATGCTGGACATCAAAATTAGAAATTTCAAATTTTTTTTGTTAAAATTAGAAAAAATAAATAAATAAATACTTTTTTTGGGGGGCATGCAATGTATGATGGTAAAAATGCTAATTTCTCAATTTGTGAAGTCAGTTGTTGTAACAGGTGCTTAGGGCACCTGTAATTAGCTTTGTTTCTCTTTTATCATTTAAGTTAATTAACCTGTTACTTTCATTAGTTTGTTTTGGTGCACGTGGTTGGGTGTTTTTTGTATTTATATCTGGTGTTCCCCTTCCTCCGTGCGCATCGTTAGTTTTATGTCTGCTTGTGTTGGTTACCTCTTTGTAGGTTACCTTGTTTTTGGTGTTCATACTCCTTTAAATAAAACCCTGGCTCCCTTCAGCGCATTAGGGTTCTTCAGCTCTGCGCTTCTTATGCTCAGCCGTTCATCCCGAGGTAAGCAAGCGTGACAGAACGACGTGCCAATAAATTTGGGGAGTCCAAAGCCCAGGTAAGCATTTTTTTATTTTTATTTTAAGCAAGCGTGACAGTTGTAGGCATTCAATTAAAAAAAATCCTATCCTAATTATGACTTATAACAAATGTTTACCCACTTCTACCTTCTACCTATTGATCTGATTGATTTTAAAAACGAGTGTGCGTGGGCTATCCATGTATGCAGCCTTTTTTTGCTTTTCTTTATTTAGATTTCTAATACTTTATTATATTTGACTAAGCGACTTTGAAACTGTACCTTCATGAAACACTCTATTTTCCTCTGGGGTTAATAAACTATTTCAGATTGTGATTCTAAAAAAACATATTATATGATTATAATTATATTATACAAATTATTGAATAAAAAACATAATGAAACATGTTTAACTCAACAAGTAGCAAAGCATAATATTCATTTTAGTAAATAAATATTTTTTATGCAAGATTTATTCTGGTAAACCTTTGTTTCTATGATTGCAAGTTTTCAAGGTCCTGGAAGCATAATACAGGCCCCTTTTAGTTCTCCAGCTAGTTTGTTATGTATTGATCTTCATTTGGTTCTTACCTATCAATGAAATTTCTTTAAATAATTGTGTGCTTTGTTCAGATGCACCTTAGCAAACATAAATATGTTAATCATACTTTTATAGTGCCAATTGCACTTCTTGATGAAGTCAGCATGTTTGCAAAATAACAGACTTAACTGTTTATTACTATTTTACCATTTAGCCATTTGTTACACCTGTTCCTCTTACTCCTCCCACAAAATCTCTGAGGTCACACCCTTCTCCAGGGAGGACGCATGACGCTTCACCGAAGTTCAAATTGACACTTGTATTTAAGCGACGTTTCGGGTTAGGTCAACGCATCAGATTATGTATTGTTACCTACAGAACTGGACATCAGATATCTGTGTGCCTTCTTTCAGGATTTTTCCGGTATCTTTGTCTCTATCATCAATGGCCGATCATGCTCCGTTTCAGCCTTCAGTTCGGACTGGTGGCTGGTGTCCAAAGCGTAGCTAGTACTAGCCCATGATTCTTGTGGGGCCTACTACTAGTTCTCATCTCGGTGTCATGCCGGCGTTGTTTTTTTCATTTTAGGCTTTTGGATTTTGTTTCCTCCTCATTTTGTATTATCGACGGATCCTGAATGAATACCCAGCTATTATCAAAAGACATTTTTATTTTTTTGTTGAGTGACCGCCATGACAGAAGCCGACATCACAGAGATCAATGTGGGAGGACCTTCTACTCGAGCTTGGACAGCGTCTGGGTGATTTCATTAGAAATTTGTGGGTATGAGTAACACCATTCTCAGAACATTCAAGAGAAAACACACCTTCTACAACTTTCCCGCATGCAGCCTCAGCAAGCTCATCCTCCCCACTGACACTTACTGAACCACAACATTACACTGGTGACCCGGATATGTGTTTTACCACTGTGAACCACTGTGAACTTTTTATCATGTCCCGCCTTACTGGCCGAGCCAGGGCTTGGGCCACAATTCTGTGGGAGGCCAAAACAGCAAACACTCAAAACTACTCTCGTTTTTTCACATTTGACCACTCACACCAGGGTCGCCCTTGGTGCTTGGGTCGGTGAGGTGCTTCGGGAATTCCAGCAAGATTCCCTGCCGGTTTTGTAATATGTCTTGCGACGAATCGGCTCTCATCATCACATTCTGAGCTGGTTTATGTCTTGAGTATGCCAAGATCTATCATTTGAGTCCCTCTTTGCGGCAGCCATTCACCTTGATCGTCTTCTCTCCAGTCGCTCCAGCACTTCCCCCAGATGGACCAGGTATGTCAGTCTGCTGAATTTATGGAAATGCCTACGCAACTCTATTCCACACACCTGTCACACACCAAGCACGTGCGTCGCATCCGTGATGGATTGTGTCTATACCCACCAAGAACTCAACAAATTATCTTACAGGTCTTACAGTGGGAAAAATTGCCAAGAATTCATTGCACCATTCCGTGACAGCTCTTACACCGTTTCAATGCATCCTTGGCTATCAGCTACCATCGCGAGAACCAGGGTCAGGAACACAGGTGCATCCAAGAAGTTAAGTGGTATGTTAAGTAATTTGAGGATTGTTTACTGCTACATCCAACGTCTTATGCTATGGCCCCTAGGCCCTGGGAGTTTTATGAACTTACACTGTTGCACGGGCACACATAAACTGATGCCCAAATACGTCCACCCATTTCGTCCACCGATTTGTGAAGCATATTAACAAGGTCTCTTACCATCTGGACCTACCTCTGGCATGTTCCAGTATCTACATTTACGTTTAAATTTAGTCATTTAGCAGACACTTTTATCCAAAGCGACTTACAAATGAGAACATCACAAGTGGTAGTAATGAAAAAAAAAATGCTGCACTGTAGATTTATCAAACCTGATCATTATCTTATCCTGCCAACCCCCCGTGTGTGTGGCTACACAAATGTAACAAGGTGGGTACGAATGGGGACCGGAGACATAATTTAACAGCCTCAGTTATTCATTAAACACATGTGCTGGCCAATGGTATCTGCCCCTCTCGTTTCTGCAGCTTTTGGTTGATCTCTGCAGCTTATAAAGGGTGAACATTTTCATCAGGCAGAGCTGCATCAGGTGCATTAATTATCTGCATTAACTAAGTCCATTGCCTTCGGCTTCGCATTCTACCCCAGAGAGCTTCTGAGCTGCCTTCACGAGTTATCCATCTGTGATGCAATGGCTCTTTATACTGCTTTTTTGCAAATGCATGACCAGTCCCTGCTTAAGACATTTTGCAACATTGCACCATTTGCATGCAATTAATAAGGTCTAAGACCAAAAAATATGTATAAAAATCTTATTTTAATATGCCTGCTCATAGTTTTGGTTTTTTATGCTTGCTGGATTTTGCATTACTTAATAGTCAATATTGATTTTACACTTTAAGAATAGGTTGTCTATGTTAATAAATTAAGTAAATTTAGTTTCTGAAAGCTGTTTTATTCAAGAACATGATAATGTTTATAATAGTTAATGATAAATATAATTAAAGGAGGAAATAGTTGCCTCATCCATCATGACTGTATTTCCCAGCAGAAAATTCTACTGGCTCTACTGACCTTTTCATCCATCAGTTACTCTCAGTTGTGCTGGCTTTTCATAAATATGACAATTTTTTATCTCTTTATTTCTCTGTTATGTTTTGAGACCTGTAAGATTTAATTGCAGTTAAAGCCATTTTTATTTAAAAATCTGCAATATCTAAATATCTCTCCCACTAAGATGCTACAGCAATATTTGAATAGAAAAATACTCAATGTAGACATTAATCAAAATAATGTGATACCAAAATCTTTCTGTTGCCTGGGAAACAAGCAGAGCATGAAGCATATAGGCTTGTGTTATGTAAAATACAGATGGTATGGGTTTTTCTTTTGCTGAGTCAAATAAACTGATGCATAAGTAAGTATATTTGTGGAAATGCTAAGAGGTTAACACTGAATGTACATCTAGAATGAGTGCAAGTTCATTTATATGCAACCTACATCTTTTTTTGTCTATTATTACTGGAGTAGACAATGATTTGTTGATTATAGAAAAAGCTGAAAGCAATAAAACAAAAAGCTATTAAATTATTCTGTTTACTTTTTTATATACTGTATGAGAATTGTCCTCAGGCAAATAATGTTTGATTCCATGCTCTTTCACCAAAACATGCACCTAAGGACCATTTTCAGTTTTACTGTAAGGCAATAGGCAGGAGGGAAGAAGAAAACATCTGTTAATACAGGGCTAATCGTAGCAGAAAACAGCCAGCAATTTGTCATTTTGCACATCTCTGTCCAAGGTAGATTAATCGAATCCATCAGTCTCAATCCTCTTTCACTGGAAAGTAAATTGTCCTGCCTCAGTGTCACTGCTATTTATATTTCCACTGCTTGGTAGATAATCAGATGACATGTGAGCCAAAATGCCTTGCCAGCTCTATGATTTGCTGTGTGATTTTTCCATGCATGCTCAGGTACAAGCTCCCGTTTATTAAGGCATACTGATGTGTTCACCACTCATAATAAATCATTCAGTCTTTTTGTAAATGCATGTTTCATTCTATATAAAACCGGTGTGTGACTCAAGATAATTATAACATTTTAGAATTAAATAGTTATTTTCTGTGTGTGTCCACTCTGTCTGTTTCCTTACACTTTAATATTGGTATAAATTTAGTTTATAAAGGTGCTTAAATCTGAAAATTTCTATTTGGTCATGTACAGTCATTTTAAAAGCAACTGAATAAATATGTTTTATTGCCTAAGGTATTTGCATCAGTCTATAAGTTCTGTTCTGTTTGGGCTTCACTAAATTTAAGAATGAGAGAATGAGAGCACAAATTGAAACATAACTGAACATAACCATATAAAACCATGATAAAAGCTTAAGTTGAGGTTTCCTCCAAATAGGTTTGGATGTACAAAAACACCCTTACATTTTAAATAAATAAGTGTCAAATTCAGAATCCTAATTAACTAAAAAAATCCTAATTTGTGTTTTGTGCAACTGGCCGCAGAATCAACACTTTTGTTTAACACTATATGATACATTTACATTTAGTCATTTAGCAGATGCTTTTATCCAAAGCGACTTACAAATGAGAACACCACAAGTCAGTTGTTATGGAGAAAATCAACTACACTGTAGAATTATATATGATCTGAAATAAGGATTATTAGCTTCAGTTTGATATGAGGGATTAACTGTCTTATACAAAATATTGAGCACCATTGCTAAATTGTATGTTGTTGTTTTATGTTGTTTATGTTATTTTTCTTGTAAAATCAATTAAACATTCATCAGTCAAACAAATCAAAACTAACATTTACGTAGGATAGTGTTGATGTTTCAATCTATTGTTGTTTGGCGTTTAGAGTTATTATGCGTAAGGCTTGTGGAAAGTATAATTGTTAGTGTGCTGTTGCACTCGGCCCAGGATCTCAGTTTTGTTTGTGTGGTGTTCTGAGATCCAGTTTCTGTTTGTTTTGTGTATTTGGTCCTCAGTTTTCATGCAAATTATTTTTTACTGGTTTTATTCTACAAGTTCCTGTTGCTAGTGATTAGTGGGTTCAATCACAGAGAATGTATATATATTGCAATGTAGATCTGTTTATTGTACTGTGTATTATGTATAGTCTAGAGACAAAATCTACTATACCAAATTCCTTGTATTTGTATGTATACATCCAATAAAGCTGAGTCTGATTCATTGAACTGTAGCAACTCCACTAAGAAGCGATGATATCAGGCATTCAGAAGCCATTTTTGCACTGACTGGGGCATGTTTTGGGAGGCTGAAATCGACAGCTTCTTAAAATTGTACATGGTATCAGTGACCAGCTTCACCAGTAAGTGCAAATAATTAACACATCGTCTAACCATAAGCCATAGATGACAACAGAAGTATGCAAATAGCTGCAAAACCTGAAATACTGCCTTCAAATCAGATGATAACCCAGCTCTAAGACAACCTTAGACCTCTAAAGGCCAACCTTACTCACCTTCAGACCAGATATGCACATAGATAAATCCATCTCTATAAATCCATAGACCTAGACACAAGGGATTCACAGAGCATGTGGAAGGGCATCCAGTCCATTATCAACCCCAAGACATTAACACACGTGTGCACGGCGCTGACCCGATATGGTCAATGCACCTGTGATTCGCTACATCTGCAGGTGTATCTGAAGCCAATAATCAGTCCCAGTGTCTCACTGTTAAAAGGCTCTTTCTAGCAGAGTGTGGACCCTGGGACATTAACAATTCTATAATTTAAAGGAGCACTTTCGTCAATGCAGTGCTTCTCCAAGTATTTGGTTTTACCCTGTCTTTGTATTAGAGCACCCTTTACTTTTGATCAGCCTGCCGTGCCCTACAAGAAACACCAAAAAATAACATCTAAAAGGTTAAGAATAAAAATTACTTTTAAATGTGTTATTGTCACGTCCTGATGTTGTCACAGCTTGGGAAGACAGTGTCAGAGCTGAAATTGTTTAAAAAATCATCTTTAATGCAGAAGACACCAGGTGAAATCACACGACATGCCATTAACTCATTGCATCAAAGAATTCTCAAAAACAGAATTAAACACACGGAAGGAATGGCTTTACAAAGGTAAAAAAAAGTAAAAACTTACAAAGGATAATCACATGAAACGACACACAGCTGAAACATGATAGAATTGTATTATTCATAAATAAGAATGAATTAGGGCGGCACGGTGGCTTAGTGGTTAGCACGTTCGCCTCTCAGCGTTAGGGATTCCCAGTTCGAATCCCCATCTGGGTGGAGTTTCCATGTTCTCTCCGTGTCCGCGTGGGTTTCCTCTGGGTTCTCCGGTGTGTTTGTGTGCATGTCTGTGTGTGTGAGTGTCCAGCGATAGATTGGCGCCCTGTCCTGGGTGTATCTGCCCAGGGCCCGAAACGTTCTCCCCTGGATGGGCATGGGGAACCCCCCCGCGACCCTAATATAGGATAAAGCGGAAGATAATGAATGAATGAATGAATGAATGAATGAATGAATGAAGAATGAATTAAACAATTAACACTCACAGCTGCACCAGACAGGAATATCTGTAATACCACCAAAATCCGGTAGAAGGTGGATTAAACCAGATTAAACAGATTACCAGTTATAACACCAGCGCCCAATAGGATGCATTGATGTGACATTCCGATTAAGCCAGTAATACCACCAGTGGCAACTGATAAGACCTAATCAATTGAGGTCATCTTAAATAAATATGGTAAGCTTGAAGAAATATACATATTAAGATATTAATATTATTAAGATAAGATATATAAGATAATGCATACAGTACTAAAATATAAAATATAAGAAATGTTGTTTTTATCAGTGCTCATTTATTTGTTAATAGTATCTATTTTATATATTTAATAGTATTTATCAAATATTACATTTAGCTTATTTCTCAAGAAAAACAATAAACTATTCCATTTTAGTGCATTGCTAAGAATCACAAAAATGGGTAATGTATTTATGAATTACTAATCATAGTAGTTCAATTATTCAAATATTTATCACAGTAAAACTTATTATTTACTATTTATGTAGTTCAAAATGCCAACTCAATTTTTCCACCAGGCCATGTTCTTCTAATTGTTTGTCTCTTAGCAGGCACAAAAAATTAAATAGCACTTCAAACTGTGAACATGTGAACTCTGCCATGCTGCTTAATTGTTTCATTTAGCCCTGTGTCCCTTGTCATGGGTAAGTGGTTGTCATGACAAAACCCTGTTCAGCAAAGGCCAAGTAAAATCAGAAAAGCAACCATGGCAAAAAAACAGCCATTTGTTAATGGAGATTTCCACCATGTCCCCACAATAAAAAAGAAAATAAACATAGCCTAAAAAACCCTTATGTTTAATTTGGGTAAAAACAGGCAGCTATAATATTATAAAAAGGATAATATCAAACAGATAGATAGATGGATTGGTTAGTTGATTAATTAACTGATCATCAGGGACTGTTTTACCACTGTATACTTAAATTAATGTACAGGTTACCTATGGAAAGAACCACAATTTTTTAATTGCAAAATATTTTCATAACAGTATTACAAATCCCGTTATTTCACACCCTCGTGATCCAGGTAAGTGTAGTGATGACTCACATTGCAGTCAGGTAAAGGTTATCATTAGGAGCTTTATTTACAAAGGGTAAAGAAGGCATTACAGAGCTAAAAGCAAGGTTCACGGAAACTACCAGACATGACAAACTCTCACAGTGACCAGGGATCAAGGCAGAAATAAAAATAAAAAAATAACAAAGTTGGAACACATGACTAATTAACAGAAATGTAAACTTAACAATATTCATTTTGTTGGTTTTAAAGTAAATTGTTTGTAAACTAATGCTTTCAATACACTTAAAATAGTTGATATTAATACCAAATAAAACTGAAAAGCTTAGAGTAACACTGTTTTGGTATGTTCCTTTAAGGCCTCAGTGGTATTGCTTAAGAAACCATCATAATATCATGAGAAATGCAATCACATCAGCTCCGAGGTTGCAACAGACTCACAAAACAAAAATGACAGGATTAGGTTCTTGACTAGGTAATCTCTAATAGAAACTCTATGTAGAAATTCTGCCTACTACTTAACTACTGTGCTTTAAGTTCTCTAAATGCTTCACTGTGCTTTAAGTTCTCTAAATGCTTCACATAAATTAAATCACTACTTCACATAAATTAAAACCAGATTGAGTAATTATTTACATTTTTATCAAAGCTAAAGGTTGAAATTAAGACATGTTATTGTGTTTTTGTGAAATTTGAAAAAATACAATTTGAAAAACAAAAATAACGACCATTATTCCTACTGCTGAAGCTACCAGAAAGAACAATTTCAACATCAGTGTCTAAGAGCAGTGTCTAAGTCTGACACTACTTCACAATTCTGTAACATAGTGACATGCAGTTAAAACCCATAAGTTGAAATGGCATTATGACCTTGTTCAACATGACCATGTCATCATTAGCACAGCAGGATGAGGTTGGAGTGCTGCTCAGAACCTCTGCCACTGCTTCAAATCTTGACAAGGCAGGAGTGTGCATATTCACTTACTAAGCCTAAAATTTTGCTCATTTTCAGATTTGCACAAGTGAGTAATATATCCAATGCAATATCATTAAATGACCCTACACTTTTTATGATTTATGAGTAATATACAAATTGTGTAGCATTATAGCCTTACATCATTCTTATAATGTGAATGGCTGCTATTCTTTCATTCAATCTTCCGCTTTATCCTATATTAGGGTTGCGGGGAGGTTCCCCATGCCCATCCAGGGGAAAACGTTTCAGGCGCTGGGCAGATACACCCAGGACAGGACGCCAATCCATCGCTGGGCACTCACTCACTCACACAGACACACTCTATGTTTTTGGACTGTGGGAGGAAACCCGGAGAACCCGGAGGAAACCCACGCAGAAACGGGGAAAACATGGAAACTCCACCCAGATAGGGATTCGAACCGGGAATCCCTAGCGCTGAGAGGCGAACATGCTAACCACTAAGCCACCTCACATAGAATGGCTGGTATGTGATGTAAAAATAGTATTAATGTGGCCTGATGGCATTTGACTGTCTAAGACCAACTACGCACCTATTTGGTTTATACATAGAGCAAAGGGGAGCTCTGGACAAAGTACACAAGTATTCTTTGTAGCAAAGATAGAGTTCTCTTTATTAAAGTTTTGGTCACTCCAAACATTGGCTGAATAAAATAAAACCACAAAATATTACCATTTATAAAAAAAAATCACTAAAAGGAAAACAAGAAAAAAAATAGACAAGCTCACAAAATAGGAAAACTACCTGTTTGCTATAATCTCACAAAACACCCTCCAATCAATTCTATAAGATTAAGATGTAGCTTATTTTACTACAAATCCAAAGTTTTAGTGAACACTACACCCCACTTCAAATACTAAAATAGCACTCCAATTCCCCAAGGTGACATAACTAAAAAAAGAAAGAAAGAAAGAAAGAATACCTAAACCCAATATACAGTAGTTAGAAACAGAGCAGCATTGAGAAATTAAAAAACTTTATAATCCCAATTGTAAAAGATACTACATTTATTTAGAATACAGCTGCAAATAACAGCTAAATAAGGGCTCAAGAAAACAGCAGCTAGTAACAATTTAAAAGCTCCTGAACGCTGCACAGCAAACAGGAAACAAACACAGTGAATTAGTACTGCATATAAATAGCACATACCAGCATAGAAGAGTTAAATCACATTTAAAACCAAAAAATTACATTAAAAGAAATAAACATGTTAAATAATACATACCACAGTACAGCTCACTGAACTGTCACTTACAGAAGTTCTCTAATGACTCTGCTGTTGTCAATCTCATCACAGATGAATACCGGGAATACAGACAGGTGATGCAGAACTTTGTGGACTGATGCCTATGTAAACGCCTACAGATCAACACTGGGAAAACCAAGGAGCTGGTGGTGGATTTTCGTAGGCGCAGTCCCCCTCTCCCGACACCGGTGAACATCCAGGGAATGGACATTGACGGACACTTACAAGCACCTGGGTCTTCACCTCAACACAAAACTAGACTGGTCACTGACACAGTGGTGGCAGCCGCCATATTTTATGGAGTGGTGTGCTGGGGCCAATATATAATCCAATATAGGATTATCGTATCGTAACGTATCTCCTCATCTCATCTCATCTCATCTCATAAACTAAATGTGAACTATATTTGAGTCTTCCCAATATGCACATGACGAGGGTGAGTACAATGCAGACTGATTCAGTGAGTTCTAAGAAATTTTGGCCCATGGTAATAGTGTGGCAGACAGGTGGCTCCTTAGATGACCTGCGGAACACACTGCAATGACTGAACTGGTTGAATGCTTTTGGTCAGATAGGTGCAGTTATGTAAAGTTGACATGACATCAGCAAAGGGAAAAACAGTAAGCTGTATAAGCAGGTTGGAGTCATGATAGGCGACAAGGTCAATCTTAAATATAAGAAGTAAATAGAAGGGTAATAACAGGATAGAGTAGAGGGAGAGTATAAAAACACCATAAAGGAAAATAATTTTGAGTGGAGGCTAAAAGGGTCATTTTTTTCTGATCACTACTATAGCACTGATCAGAATATTTTGCTATTTGTGTTTTAAATATTGCATCCTAAAAGGGCTAAAATGTATGTACCAACCAGCCTCACATTTGACTCTTAAATGCTTTGTTAAATAGAGAGATTATTTTGAGTAAACCAATAACTGCAAGGTACCCTGGACCTGTTACTGCAAGATTTTACTTGTGAATACTCTCACTGTAAAATGAGACTTTGTGAGCATTTGAAAACACATGTAACAGTTTTTTTTTCTAAGATCATTACTTATATTTTTCCTCCTTGTGTTAACATACCACTGGACCAGCAAACTGGCAAAACATCTGCCACTGTTTCTACATTTTGCTTTATTTCTTTTGAAATACTAGTGCCAAAGTGTAATTGATCACATTATTAATCAAGAAATGTTGTTTGTTATCTAAGATTGTCTTCACATAATTTTAAGCCATTCAGAAGATATAATTACTCTAGATTTGAAAGAATGTGTATTTTCTGTTTTTCTAAGGCAATATTTTGGTATAATTATAAGATACACTCTCCTGTCCCTGCTGTGAAACCACAGAGGAAAAAGAGAAGAACATGCATCAGTGGTCTCATCTGTTAACTCCTGCTATTACTTTTGGAATTTGATCAGTCTATTACTTGCTTAATATGCTGGATAAACTCCTAAATTCCTGACTACAATGTATTAAAACCTTGACAATAGCATTTAAGGTTTTCATGGAATTTGTTTAATGCTGATAATGACTATTATTCATTATGATGATTATTAATATAAGTTAATAATAATTATTCTTATATTCTAAAGTGATTATTTTATATTTAATGGAATTTAAAACAATTTTAAGAGTGGTTTGAGAATGACAGACAGAATGTCAGTTCACCATGAATAAATGCATTTTGCATTCTAATTAGGTCAGAATTGATTTTCATTGTGTTCCTCTTGACAGGGACCTCCTGTGCCCAAAGGGGCCACAGCTGTGCCTAGTGCAAACACACATGCAAGCAGACACATAAACACAACAGTCTTGGCCATCTTCCTTTGCCACTCTTGTTTTATACAACAAGACGTTTGGCATCCATGGCAACGGACTAGTGCTGAAGTTGTCCATGTGATGATTGACTTTCGGCCCAGAGAACAAAGGATATTGGTCAAATAAAGTCTGACACACGCACAAAAGAGCTGGTTGTGCTCAGAGTCAGCAGGAAGCAACTCTTATTTAAACTGAAAGCAGTTTCATACAGTTCATTAGTTGTTAATTAGGAATTTACTTTCATATGAACATAAACCTCACCAGTTTAATAACAAGCAATTAGTACCTAAGTGTTGAATTCAAAATGACTTTTTTATTATGAAAGCATTAAATTAATATTGGCATAAAAATAAAAGAAATTAGCCTACACTTACAATAATGTAATCATTTCTTCTTACTAAGGTAATACTATTTAATATATAAGGAGTAAAAAGTGTGTGTGTGTGTGTGTGTGTGTGTGTGTGTGTGTGTGTGTGTGTGTGTGTGTGTGTGTGTGTGTGTGTGTGTGTGTGTGTGTGTGTGTGTTTCCTATACAAATCCACACTTTAATTCATAAATTTGACACACCTACTCTTCAGAACCCTGTGGAGGATTAAACACATTTTATAAACACTTAGGAGGAAATCAAGATGTCTCAGCACCTCAACATGATTAAATCATCTTCCTCATCTACTTCTCTACTGGGGGGACCCATGCCCATCCAGGGGAGAATGCCTCGGGCACTGGGCAGATACACCCAGGACAGGGTGCCAATCTATTGCCAGGCACACTCACTCACACATACACACACAAACAAACACACTTTATATGGGTCAATTTTGAATTTACATTGAATCCATGTTTTTGGTCTTGTGCAGGAAACTGGAGAACCCAGAGGAAACCCACACGGACACAGAGAGAACATGGAAACTCCAGATTGGGATTAAAACCAGGATCCCCAAGTGCTAAGAGGCAAATGTGCTAACCTCTAAGCCACCATGCAGAACTACATAAAGTTTTTTTTCCAAAAAAGAAAAATGTCAAGAAAACGTCATCACAAGCCTGGGCAATGCCAGGCCTAGAAAGGGCTAGTTTTCAATATTCCTTGAACTGTATTTCCCTAACTGACCACTGGTCTACTGGAATTCTGGTAATGAAGTATGTGAGTATTTGTTTCATTAATTCTTATTTGCTGTTTATATAGATTCTGTTTTAGATACAGCTGTGTCTCTTCATGGTGGTGTTCACCATTTTGTAATCGCGCTTTCAAGTGGTGTTGATTTTATTGGAAAGACGAGTTTCCCATATGGAAGTACATGAACACATTTACATTTACATGAACACCTTCTGAAGTTGGAAGCTAAAGTCGGATGCATCGAAATTTCCGATGTAGCACGAATTGGCTGAGTAGTGCTGTAAATGATGGCTGAACTGTTTATCAACATAAGATATCAAATAATAACATACGAGACTCCAGCGGCACTGGACAGCACCTTCACTGCTGGCTGCGTCATCCGAAGTGTGTTAAAGAGCGTTACCGCAGGTCCTTCATTCCTGCTGCAGTTAGATTGTACAATCAGCACTGCTCTCAGTAACCACTCACTGACAAACTGACAATACACTGTGCCATTAACATTCTATCATTATATGTGCAAATAGAGTATTTGCTAAACAATCTAAACAATATTTTTCTGCAATTACCATTTAATTAATTTTTTTATCATATGTGCAATACTTTATACCTTATTGTTTTTCATACATTCTCCCCTCTGTATTATATGCCATGTACAAAATTGAGTAGTTTTTTATTCAATTTCAAATAAAACAATATCTTATCTTATCTTATCTTATCATATCTTATCTTATCTTATATAAATAATTTATAGGTTAATGCTAATAAAAACTAAAACATTTTTAACATCTACAATAGCGTCTAGGATGCTTTGAAATATTTGTGCTCAAAAACCTGTATTGGCCATATAAAAAAGCTTAACAGTTTCCATGTTTTTTTTTTACTTCCCATACACACTACATGAATGCACACATAACTGGTGTATGAGTTTCATCTCGGAGAAACCTTCCGCCAACATGCAATTAAAAGCGTCACATGCTTATAAGCCCTTCCCTCTGTGTGTATGGTGTTGGAGCTTTATTGTGTTTTTGAGTTTGTCATTAATCCAATGTGTTACATTGCATCTTGTGCTTTTGTCTGATTTCACCTGGCTTCTTCTGCCTTAAAGATACCTTTTGAACAACCATCAGCTCTGGAATCTGTCCTTCCTAGCCATGGCATCATCAGATTGTGATAATATCAACCAACACGCTATATTATCTGGTTAAAAATAAAGCATGTCTAAGACTGTCTATTTCTCTGTTCAATTTTTTAAATGTTTTTTTAAATGTATTTACTTTCATTGCATCACACAGTTCATGATGTTCACCAATTTTTGTTATCTCTATTTATTTATTATTATTATTTATTATTATCTATTTTTCTTTCATTTCCACTGGTCATGTGGGTTTATTTAAATTAATTTCCTTGTATTCAAGCAAATATGTGTCAAAGCTGTACAAGGTGGAGTTTTCTGGAAATTGACATCCCCCTCCACCACTTTCTTCTTCACCACTTTATTAGTAAGTCTGCCCATCATTTTTAACTTAAGCTCTCTTTAGCACCATGTTCTTGCACCATGTTCTTATTTGCCATTGTTTAAAGGCAGCTATTTACAGTTCTTTCTCTGGCACTATTGTCACCTATATTTCACATTTCTGTACTTCAAAAATCATGTCAGACAACATTTTTACAACATGGCTAAATATAACAGTTTAGTGAGCTGTACTTAAAGCCTGCAGTGTACAGGGTGAAGAGGACTGGTACCAAGATGGTTTCCTGTGTAGCTATTGTACTGCAGACCATTAAGTCAGACAGTCTCGTGCCCTAACATATGGTCTTCCTTTAAGGTAGCCCAGAATCCACTCTGACATGAGAGTTGACTCATATTCACTCCATCTTATCCCTCAAAATTCCAGGTTGAACTTGGGGATTCAAAGAACATGATTTTTTTCAAAGTGCACCCGTTTCTCCAGATGTGAATATGCTCTGTGCTGCAGGTAAGTGAGAGCATTATCCACCATTATCCAAATCTTGCTTTGAGTTTCTCTCCTGGATCATTGAGAGTGATAGGTTGGGGCATGGGGCATGGGGCATGAGGAGTGATCAGATATTGTTCTTGGAATCTGCTGTTCATGAAATATGGGGGAGGGGTCTGTAAACTGAAATATGTGCTAATGAACATGTCTTTGCTTGCGTATATGGCATTAGAATTGTTCTACTGAAGACAAAGACTGAAGTAGATGTGTCCTGGGGAGCAGAGGGGGGGGGTGATCTAACTTTTCAGAATCAGAATCAGAATCAGAATCAGAATCAGGTTTATTTGTCACATATGTAGATACACATTGTACAATTCACCTACCTATGGTCCCCTACCACCTGGGAGTCTGGCTTCTCGTGGTTTTAGCTCTTTACAGATATCACTGACCTCTTTCTACTGAAGCTGGTCTTATATTTTCTACTGTACCTGGCCTTTCCCTCAAGGATCTTCCCTCTTAGCTCCTTATGCACAGTTTTTTTAAAAAAAAAAAACTCCTCCTTGATTAATGATATATAAACTCTTGCCTTTTCCTTCTGGAAAGCCTTTATATCAGAGTTGATCCATGGTATGTTATTTGGAGTAACACTGAACAGCTTTGGTGGGTACAGTGTTTTTCACAAAGAATATGTATATAGTCTGTGATGCAGTAAGTGAGACTGTCCATGTGCTCTCTATTAAGTATCACACAGTACTTCCCACACAGTTGACTCAAAAGTCTTTCAATGCCTCCTCCGTTTCCTCAGACCATTTCTTTACTGTGCAGGTGACTGCTAATTCCCTGTATATGAGGGATTTATACACAGATTGAGGATTAACAAGGTTGTGATCTGAAGTATCAACAAAACATTTTCAAACTTTTAGCACTTCTTTTCTCATTTATACCAAAACTGTGTATTTTGAATTGTGCTAATTCTGTGGTGGTGAGGATAATAAACTGATGTGGGCATCTCACTATTCTGGA
The DNA here is from genome assembly GCA_019802505.1 of Corydoras sp. C115. Lineage (NCBI taxonomy): Eukaryota > Metazoa > Chordata > Actinopteri > Siluriformes > Callichthyidae > Corydoras > Corydoras sp. C115. Next base: position 5,149,153 of record JAFMOC010000007.1, read on the forward strand.
AATGTTCTGGAATGTGCCAGGGCATATTGATAAGTGATACGCATCTCAATTTTAAAAAAAGAAAAGTTCCAGTAATCTGATACAATGAATCACAAAATACTTCTATTTTTTATTTTAATTTATTTATTTGTTTTTTAAAGTGATGTTTTTCCTGGGGTGGCACGGTGGCTTAGTTTGCATGTTCTCGGAATGTCTACGTGGGTTTCCTCTGGGTTCTCTTGTTTCCTCCCACAGTCCAAAAACATGGATCAAGGTCAATTGAATTCTCCAAATGACCCCATATAGGGTGTGTTTATGTGTGTCTGTGTGAGTGTGTGTCCAGCTATAGATTGGCGCCCTGTCCTTGGTGTATCTACCCAGTGCCCGAAACGTTCTTCCCTGGATAGGAACCCCCCCCCCCACCCCGGGACACTAGTAGAGGAGAAAGCAGAAGATGATGGATGGATGAATTTATTTAGAGTTTTGGACATTTTTGTTGTGTCAGATGATGTTTTGATTTATTCTACCGTTTTCTGTGCTTTTGAACAAAAACATTAAGGGACATCACACATATTCAGATTCACTAGAGTTGGATCTCCACCAGCTGCTGCCGCTGCTTTGTTTCATCATCAGCTGTAACAGCGGGAAATAACCTTACATCTCTACCCACCCGAAGCTAAGTTTATTTCTTCATTTATATATAAACTTTACAATGGCACTTTCCCCTCTGTTTGCGTGCCCTCAGTGCAGTATGTATAGACAGTCTTCCTCCGTCATTACTGATAATTCAGCCTGTGAGAAGTGTAGCCTAGTCCTTAGTCTGACGGAGAAGATTTCAGTGCTAGAAGAGCGCATTCGGGTTTTAGAACAGGGTCATGTTAGTAAAGGTGTGTCAGGGACCAGTTTAGCTAGCCCGAATGCCACAGGATCAGGTCCTAAATCTCCGGCTTTAGAGCCCTCGCAGCAGGGCGAGTGGGTGATGACCAGGCGACGTACACGTAGAACTGAGCATCACTCTTCTAGGATCCACGTGTCCAATCGGTTTTCCCCACTCAGTGACTCACCCACTGAGAGACCGGTTGCTAAAAGTGCTCTGGTTATTGGCGACTCCCAGCTCAGACACGTGCGAATCGCTACCCCTTAGAGACCCCAGCAACCATAGTCCGGTGCATTCCGGGGGCCAGGGCTCCAGACATCAGGGCGAACCTCAAAGTACTGGCTAATGCTAAACGCTCATTCTCTAGAATAGTTATCCACGTCGGCACTAATGACGTTCGTCTCAAGCAGTCAGAGATTACTAAGGCTAATGGTAAAGAGGTGTGTGGAACTGCTGCAATGATGTCTGATGAAGTAGTTGTCTCTGGTCCCCTACCAATTAGGCGTGGTGGCGAAACCTACTTTTGAGGGAAGGCCTGGCCTTTTGAAATGGGACGGCATCCATCCTTCCCGGGAGGGTGCTGCGCTCATGTCACATAACATAGCCGATAGGGTTTTTTCTTCAGATAGGAATAAAAATTGACAATTCAGAGCCAAGGCCAGGCATTAGACAGAATGGCCTAACCAACTGCCTGTGAACTGCCAGGAGTCGTCACCCAAAATAACTAGGTTCCATACAATTAAGACAGTTTTATCAAGTATCGCAGTGAGCAAAAAATCAAAGAGTCCAAAAAGTGTGCCAAAAAAATCTCATTAATATCAATACAACCTCAAGTAATGTAAGAAACACGTTTAAGTTAAAACTTGGGTTATCATACATTAGGTCACTGTCATCAAAATCAGCTCTAGTTCAAGAAATAATAACTGATAACTTTCTAAACGTCTTTTGTCTCACAGAGACCTGGATTAGGGCCAATGAATACCTAGCATTAAATAATGCCTCCCCACCTGGAGTGGCTACGATCTATAATGAAAACATAAATGTAACACTTAATAATAAGTATGAGTCAAAATCCTTCGAAGCTCTTGTACTCAACATAAGCAGTTCATCTTCATTGAAGAATAAATCCAATCTAATGCAACTTATTACCATATACTGCCCTCCCGGCCCATATACAGAGTTTATTAAAGAATTTGGTGAATTTCTCTCTAACATAGTAATCTCATCAGACAAGGCCTTAATAGTCGGTGACTTCAATGTTCACTTTGAAAACCCACTAGACTCATTTAAATTAGCCTTTGACTCCATCCTAGATTCCATGGGCATTACTCAAAGTGTAATTGGTAAAACACATCGCTGTAAACATACATTAGACTTAGTTTTATCACATGGTATTAACATTAATAATTTAACTATTGTTCCACTATGTGAGGTCATCTCCGATCACTATTTGATAACCTACGATTTAGAAATTGATATTGATCCAGTCATTAAACCACAATATGACATGAAGCGTACAATCATTCCCTCTACGGCTGTGTCATTCCTACAACATTTACCCGAATTAAACATTAAACCAGCATCAGGACCCGATGAACTTGAAAACACAGCGGAATACCTTAAACACGTGTTTTCTGCAACCTTAGACAGTGTCGCTCCACTTAAACTAAAAAGGATTAAAGATAAAAGACTCATTCCATGGTTTAATGATCAAACACGTGCCCTAAAACAAGCCATTAGAACCATGGAGTGTAATTGGAGACAAACTAAATTAGAGGTATGTAGGGTTGCATGGAAGGACAGTTTGACTGAGTACAAACATGCACTCAATGCAGCGAAGACTAAATATTATTCTGAATTAATAGAGAACATCAAAAACAACCAAAGATTCCTCTTTAGTACCATTACCAAATTAACTCGAAGTGCTACTGAATCAGATTCACAGATTCACTCACAGTTCAGCAGCAATGATTTCATGAATTTCTTTAGTGACAAAATTGAAAACATTAGACTTAAATCTTCTAATGCATCGTGTAGCGTAACCAATAATCCACCCTCAATGATTTCTGAAAATCTAGTGGTAGAGAAAATAATATAGTACAAGAGTTAAATACCTTTAACCCCATATCTAAAAAAGAGCTTGTCTCATTAATTACACAATCAAAGACAACATCCTGTATGTTAGACCCAATACCTGCAAACCTGCTTAAAGACCTCCTACCAAATATTACAGAGCCTTTTATAAACATTAGAAATTCATCACTTAAAATAGGCTATGTCCCCAAAAATCTGAAGTGTGCAGTCATTAAACCATTACTTAAAAAACCTAATTTAGATCCTCTAATACTGTCCAACTATAGACCAATATCAAACCTTCCTTTTGTCTCTAAAATCCTAGAAAAAATAGTGTTAGCTGAATCGCCATCTTCTAGCTAATAATGTTCATGAAGTTTTTCAGTCAGGTTTTAGGTCTCACCATAGCACTGAGACAGCCTTAATTAAAGTCGTTAATGACTTATTAATGTCCTCTGATAATAACCAAATCTCTTTTCTTGTATTATTAGATCTTAGTGCAGCCTTTGACACTATAGACCATAACATCTTAGTTGATAGATTAGAAAACACTGTGGGTGTTACAGGATCTGCACTCCAGTGGTTTAAATCATACCTGACAGATCGATATCAATTCACCTGTGTTAACAACCAATATTCTGATCTTGCTAAAGTTAAATATGGTGTCCCACAAGGGTCAGTTCTGGGTCCACTCCTATTTGCATTATATATGCTTCCATTGGGATCAATTATTCGTAAACATGGAATCAGTTTCCACTCATATGCAGATGATACACAGTTATATGTTTCAGCTAACCCTAATGATGGTCGTTCAGTCAGTAAGCTCGAGGACTGCATCCAAGATATTAAAATATGGATGTCAAAAAACTTCCTACTGCTAAATTCTGATAAAACAGAGTTTCTGATAGTTGGACCCAAGGACAAAATTAACAAAGCTTCTAACACTATGTAAAACCTTAATAACTCTTTAATTAGACCAAGTTAATTTGTAAATAATCTCGGTGTCATTATTGATTCAGATCTCTCCTTTACAAAGCACATTAGCAATATTACTAGAATTGATTTTTTCACCTTCGTAACATTTCGAAGATACGAAATATCCTCTCCCTCCAAGATGCAGAAAAACTAATTTATGCTTTTATTACCTCAAGATTAGATTATTGTAATTCACTTCTGACAGGATGTTCTAATAAATCATTACATAAATTACAACTTGTACAAAATGCTGCAGCTAGAATTTTAACTAAAACCAGAAAGTTTGATCATCATCAGTCCTGTGTTATCAAACTTGCAACTTAAAATTAAGTTTCGTATCGAGTACAAAATTTTATTGATAACATATAAAATTCTACATAATCAGGCTCCACAGTATCTGAGTGAGCTGATTCAATCATACAAGCCAACACGTGAGCGCCGATCTCAAAGTGCTGGTTTACTCTTAGCTCCTAGAATAAATAAAATTACTGCTGGTGGAAGAGCGTTCTCCCACAAGGCTCCTCAACTTTGGAATAGCCTTCCAGTTACTGTTCGTGATTCTGAATCACTATTAATCTTTAAATATAAATTAAAAACACATTTATTTAATCTTGCGTTTAATTAATCACCTGTAGATAAAGATGTAGGTCTCAGACTTGGCTGTGTTGGGGGTTAATCTGTGATCAGTGTATGCTGGCGTTTCACCTCTTCACCCACCTCATCATTAATGGGGGGGTGTGGTGCTGAAATGATGCTGTTCCGGGGCGCCATCTCAACAATGTAGAGTCTGCAGTATCTGCCTCTTTTAGTTATGCTGCTCTAGTCAGTGATGCCGGAGTCACATGCTGCACTGTGTCAATAAATTACCTATTAATTAAATGCCGTGCTTTATTATTAGCTCTAACTGCCTTCCTTGTCTGTTTCTTTTGAGGTGTCCCCCGGCTTCCAGGAGATCTTCATCCATGGCTTTGCTGACGAATACTGTATGGAACCTGACAAGGCGGTCCTGCAGGACGCCCCCTAATGGACTCACATATAGTTTTCCAGTTGTTAGTTTTTCCATTTGTTTAATATCTGTACATAGCTGTCCTACACTGTTGTTGCTGCCTGGCCGCTCAAGGAGGATGAGTCCCCCACTGAGTCTCGGTCCTCCCAAGGTTTCTTCCTTAAATAACAACATAAAAGGGAGTTTTTTCTTGCCACTGTCGCTTCGGCTTGCTCTTTGGGGGTCTAAAGGCTTTTCATTCTGTAAAGCTGCTTTGTGACAATGTACTGTTGTAAAAGCGCTATATAAATAAATTACTTGAACTTGAAATAAAATTACTTGAACTTCTATATACTGTTTATTTTTGTATAGGTAGTAGACTAGATTGTGTCTTAAACCGGTCCTTGTATTCATTGTGAATGTTTAAATCAGAAACAGTGTTATTCAGTGCAATGCTGTTTTGAAAGACTGGCTAATACAAGATTTGTTACAAAACAAAACTAAACAGTTACAACGCCACTGAGTGTACAGTCATCCTATTGCAGCTCGATTGCAACAGCCGAAAAAACTGAAACTACTGAATATTCATATTTGTTACCAACCAATAGTTGCGTCTCCTCATTATGGAAGCCCATTTCCGCCAATAAGAAGAGAGAAAAAGTAAAACTATTTCAGAATTCGAACTTTGTTCTGGCCTCAGCTCCCACACCAATAATCTTAGAAAGTGCTTACTTCTTAAAGCTTTGACTTTATTGAACTCCTTACAGTCATTTGATTCCCGTCATTTTAAGTTCACACTGCACTTCATTCTATGATGCTGCATTATTCATTTATCATATCGGTATATTTGCACGGTCTAATACACTGTACTTGTATAATGTACATATTGTATATAAAGCTCGTATATAACATCATTCACTCTGAACAAACTGTGTGTGTGTGTGTGTGTGTGTATATATATATATATATATATATATATATATATATATATATATATATATATATATATATATATATATATATATATATATATATATATTCCTTCCATATATATATATATATATATATATATATATATATATATATATATATATATATATATATATATATATATATATATATATAAAACCTTGAAACTATGTATAATGTTCATATTTTGTCTTGTTATTTGGATGATATAAACTAAATCGCTAATCGCAAGCAGCTTTACTGCTGTGATAAATAATAATAATTATGTAATAAAAAGTCATACTTGTGAGTTAATAAGTCAGAATTTGTAGATATAACGTCATAAATCTGAGACAGACATCTGGAATACCGAGTTTCTAAACGCAGAATTCTGAGACTAAACGTCAGGATTTGTGCCGCTTCCGCAAACTTGTAGAGTTGTTATGTATTTTTTTCAGTTGGGGGTTGTGCCGGGTTGCTCCGCCAGGTTGAACACTGCTTTCCTAAGCCTTTATCTTTCTTATTTGAGGCGGCAAAATCATATAAATGTAATTATTTGCGTTAAAGTCGAAGTTTGTGTAAGGCTGGAGGTTAAGGGTGCTATTTACTGGAATGGATAGGCGCTTATCCGACTTGTTTGGTTCCGGTTTGAGAAGCACCTCGGATCTGGACTCTGGCTTCAATAACTCTTCAGTGATCGACAAAAAACATCCAGTGAATAATGGTAATATGACAAAGTCTCGCCCAGACAGAGTTTCCAAAGCAAACAGTAATCCACCATTTCTACCTCCAGAGGCGAGTACATTTTTTCAACCTTTTTATTCACATTTCGTCTAACCTTATCAGCTCACCGGCTCCGAGAGTTAGCTTTAGCACTAGCAGTTCACTTTAAAGTAATTAAAAAAAACTTGAACTAGTTATTTTTATTTGGTTGTTCTCGTTCTTTTGTACAACTATCCATGCTTCAGTTATTTGGTAGTTTTTTATTTTGTTTTGTATTTTTACACCTGCTGCCATACAATGTAAAATTGTTACTATTTAAGTAACAAAGAAATGTGTACGTGTTCCATTCGGATATCCGTTTTCAGGAGTCCGCCTACTGGAAGCTTCTTCATTGTCTTTCTTTTAAATCGCTGTAATATAAAAATACGTGCATACACTTTCTTCACCCAAACTAGAACGTGTAATGTTATTTTTAATGTATCACACTCGGGTACTCCGATATATTCTTTGATCTGATGTTTGTTTCCAAGTCCCAAAGTATACTAAATTACTAGTAGAGAGTCGTTTGTAGCATATTTGGAAAAAGTTCAAATATGTACTATCCATAGATTTATAATGATATTTTGGGGGTAGTTTGGATACTAGAGGATCAGCCCTTATGTAACACAAACGTAACAGCTGTGTTTGTAAATATTCAGAGTGTGAGAGGAGTCCGTGTCCTCTTACATCCCTCAGCTCACATTCATAGCGCTATACTTAGAGCAGCAGACTGTGGCGTGTTCTTCTGGTAAATAAGCTTCCTTCGTTTATTTGGCTTTCAAGTACTTAAATTCTGAAATAAAAATTAAAGAATAAATCGTTGGGCACACTAACTCACACAGACACACTGGCTGTTCTACACTGTTGTTGCTGCCCGGCCGCTCAAGGAGGATGAGTCCCCCATTGAGTCTTGGTCCTCCCAAGGTTTCTTCCTTAAATAACAACATAAAAGGGAGTTTTTTCTTGCCACTGTCGCTTCGGCTTGCTCTTTGGGGGTTTAAAGGCTTTTCATTCTGTAAAGCTGCTTTGTGACAATGTACTGTTGTAAAAAGCGCTATATAAATAAATTACTTGACTTGACTTACTTGACACACAAACACACGATATGGGGCATTTTAGAGCATTCAATTTACCTTCAATCCATGTTTTTGGACTGTGAGACGAAACCAGAGAACCCAGAGAAAACAACAAGAACAAGGGAACTCCACCCAAATTGGGATTCAAATCCTATAGCAATGTCTTTTTTTTATGATAGAATTCATAAAAACTGTGCTGCTCAATGTTGAATAGAGTGCAGACTTTTTTTTTTGCCTTTTTTTTGCCTTGTCCTGTATTAATTTTTTAAAATTTAAATGTAAATTCCCCACTTTCCCCCAGCTGGGTTACTAAAATTAATGTAACATTCAAGTCTATAAACAGTCAGCATACTTCCAAATGTCACCTAAGTGACTTTTGTTTTGAAGGAAATTTGCATCCTGTGTTCCTCACAGAGATGTAAATGGGTAGAAAGGGAAGTGCATCAGTTTCTGTTGATGCTGTGATATTACATTACTCTCTGTACTCTAATGATCAGGATTGCCACAAGACCACCACTGGGTACATATTAACTGTGGCGTGGTGGATCATTTTCAGACCTGCTCTGAGATTGACAAGATACAGATGTATCAGCCATATTACAGGATGTCATTTGCTGCTGCATGGTTTGTGTTACTCCATTGTAACTAAAGGCAAAACTGGGGTTGGTAAAATTTCAACAACTGTCATGTCTGATTTGGGTGACATGGTGAGGTGTTTAGTGCCCCTGATTTCGATCCCAGATGGGTCAAACAAAGGTCCTTTCTGTGTAGAGACAGCATGTCCTCTTTTACCTGTGTGAATTTTTTTAGTCTGTTGTTTCCTGGGAAATATAAAGGCACGCTGATAAGTAAATTAGAGAAACATAACTTTTTCTAGACATTGCGGTGTGTAGCACTTGTAATGCGAGGCCTAGAGTAAATTAAAGGGTTGCATCAGAAAGGGCGTCCAGGGCATGTTAAACAACTTCATTACAAATAATAACAAAAATAATAAATCAATACAGTGATCACCAGGAGTTACTAAAACGTGGAACTTTTTTGGTTGGTGTGTAATTGAAAGAATATTTTAACACATTTAAACTTTACTACTACTCTTATGGTAAAAGCTAAATAGTTTTTCCATTTTTCTGGATCAATGTTTTAATTTGAGGTTAAACTGGAAACGATTTCTTGAGTAATATTTTTATTGGTCTTGGTGGTGCATGGCAACCAATTTCTTTTTTTTGATTCATTCACTCTGACTAATGAATATTTTACATTTTCCTGTAAGTAGAGCCATGCGTTGTGATTTTGACAAAAGAACCATGCAAACTCGTATTTCGAGCATGGTGACTAATGATTATGTCCTTTCTTTTTGTTTCAGGTTGAAGAGGGTAACATAGAGTACAAGGTAGGCTTTAGGTGTCATCTGGATGGTACCTCATTTAGTGACTGTCAGCTTGTCACATTTTGTTCCCTGACACACAAATATTATTTGTAATTTATAGGGGCCATCAGCTCATGCATTCCTGTCATGGTTGTCTTTAGTTCCTTTATATGTTTATTTGTGGTTTCATGAACTACAGCAGTTTTTAAAATTGCTCATACAAAACCCATTGGCTTAATGGTTGTTTTGTTTTTAAATCAAGTACAAAAAACTTATTATTATTAGTCATAGATGTGAATAATGTAATGTCTGTCTTTTGCAAGCATCCATGCTGACCTAAATACATGATAAATATTCAAGTAGGTGTTAATTACTACACCTTATTAGTGGTCAATGACTTATTTTTACCCCTTTCAAAACATTTCCATACTTTGCCCTTATGACAAAAATATTGTTTTCTCTCATAATACTATAGTGTTTTTGAAATGTCTATGACAAGGGTGCCCACACTTTTCTGGCCCGAGATCTACTTTTCTATTCGACAGGTCATCGAGAACTACCGGGGTCAATCTCTATTTTTTAGGCTTTTATATTGAAACCTGTTTACACACATCATGTTAGTATTGTTGAATCTGTTAGAATTGCTCTTTTATTAAAAACATTCCAGCAAATAGCATAGAGAAAACCTGACTTTAGTTAAACCCAAACGACCAAACACACAGTATACAGAATAAATGTAAAACAATCACTGTAACCCACATTTCCCCAAACAGAACATCCATCCATTATCTTCCGCTTTATCCTCTATTAGGGTCATGCCCATCCAGGGGAGAACACTTTGGGCGCTGGGCAGATACACCCAGGACAGGGCGCCAATCTATCAATGGGCACATACACACACACACAGTTTTTGGACTGTGGGAAGAAACCAGAGAACCCGGAGGCAAGCCACGTGGACGCGGGGAGAACATGGAAACTCCATCCAGATTGGGATTCGAACTCCCTAGCGCTGAGAGGAGAACATGCTAACCACTAAGCCACTGTGCTGCCCCCAAACAGAACATGAGAACATTAATAAAAGCAAATGCATTTTGAGTTTGACATTGTAAAAAAATTATTCACCCCCCACTCTAAATGAAAGTGGATCATTTTAGTTCTTTTTGAGCTTCACTCGTACTTCACTCATCTTGTCAGTCTAATAAAGTGTAAAAACACAAACGGGAACTATCTAACGTAGATGATCCGGGAGGCAGTGCTTCAGATTTAGGCACGGAGGCGTGGCCACGTGCCGGTTTTGGGAACAGCAAGAGAGACGGTGGGGGGGGGGGGGGGGGGGGGGGGGGGGGGGGGGGGGGGGGGGGGGCAGACCGCTCGCTTTCAGAATGATAGAGATAGTGATTTAGAATGAATCACATTGTGTGTGAATGTGTGTGTATAAGCGCTTCCGATACTGTGCTCTAAAAAAACTGATACGCACTGATACGTGATAAATGCTTTTTTTTCTCAAACCTCCATCGCGATCTACCTGACACCCCTTCGCAATCGACGTATTGAGCACCCCTGGTCTATGAGATTAGTATGTTAATAATCTACTTGTTTATGTGAAAAGGAATTAGTTTGAAGTCTGTTTACATATATAACACAGATAATGACAGCTGTTAAAGGCAAACAGCTTTGTAAGGAAGCTAATGCATTCTGAGTTTTTGATTTCAGTATGTTTTTCTGGTTTCAGCTAAAACTTGTGGACCCCACACAATATCGTTTTGAGCACCTGGCCACACAAATGAAATGGAGGCTTCAAGAAGGTAGAGGAGAGGCTGTCTACCAAATTGGAGTCGAAGACAATGGCTTGCTGGCTGGTTTATCTGAGGCAGATATGAGGGCCTCTCTTCAGACCTTGTGCAGAATGGCTGAAAAGTATTTTCTGTTTACTCAGTATTATACCAAAACACTTTTGCCAGTTTAACTTTGAATTTTGCTGTCAGATTGAAGTACTGACAGTAATACTAGACAATAGTTAATTATTTCTTGGTAGATGGAACTTCAATTGCTTTGCTATTTTATTTAATGAATTTTTTGTGGTTATCCAGAGTAGGTGCTGACATCACAGTTCTCAGGGAGGTGGAGGTGGATTATGATGCTGAAGAGCCACGAAAAATTGCTGAAGTTCTTGTCAGAAAAGTGCCAGATGACCAGCAAGTAAGGCTTTTAACTTTTTTTTAGAAAACAAAAAACATCCTGGTTAATCATATTACATGACAGTGATTTTAACAGTTACACTCAGTCAGGTGAACTATTCTGGCTATACAATATCTGTAAATAATCTGGTATATGAATGGAATCATGTAATCAAAATCCTTCTATAGCTGACACATCCATTTGATTATGTCTCAGTTCTTGGACTTACGGGTAGCTGTGCTTGGTAATGTGGACTCTGGAAAATCTACACTGCTTGGTGTGCTCACTCAAGGGGAGTTGGACAATGGCAGGGGCAGAGCACGACTTAACCTCTTCAGACACCTTCATGAGATCCAGACAGGAAGAACTTCCAGTATCAGCTTTGAGATTCTGGGTTTCACTAGCAAAGGAGAGGTAGGAATTGCTGCTTGTCATTTGTGATTTGTATTTGAATCAAACATTGCTGAACAGAACAGCACATTTAAATATGGGTGCATATTTATCACATAGCATGCCTTCATGTGATGAGGTTTTGTTCAGGTGATTATCATGCCACTCAACTTTTGAGTTTATTGGTCTCTTGTCCACCCACAGGTTGTCAATTATAGTGAGTCTCGGACAGCAGAGGAAATCTGTGAGAGTGCTTCAAAAATGATTACTTTTATAGACCTGGCAGGTCATCACAAATATTTAAAAACTACAATCTTTGGCCTCACTAGTTACTGCCCGGACTTTGCCATGCTGGTCGTCAGTGCAAACAAGGGCATTGGTAAGTCATTTTTTCAAAACATCCAGAACGTAGTGTAGGCTGTAACTTTTAACAGTCTCCTGAGAAAGCTGGAGTAACTTGACTCAGTCAGAGCCGCATGTGATAAATGATGGACAGGAGGGCAAAGTGGCCAAATATTTGAATTTATTATTTGAATGTGTTTCAGTTTTATTTGAAACTGATATCCCAAATTCCCCATAAAAGTTCTCCTTAATAAGAAATTTTAGTAGGATCTAATATATCACCTGCCACTTTGCCATTTTAGAGAAATATTCAATAGTCTCGAAAAGTAGGGAAATGGATATCCCTTATGTAACATGTAACCTGGACCAGTGCTGACTCTGTGCTCCTAAAATTAGAAAGATTTAGAAATGAAGTATGTACAGTGCCTTGCGAAAGTATTCATCCCCCTTTACATTTTTCACATTTTGTCACATTTTTCAGACATATTTGAGGGTCTGCATCATTTAATTTACAGACCATGCCTACAACTTTCAACATTTAACATTTTTTTTAATTGTGAAGCAAACAACAAATAGGACAAAATAACTGAAAACATCAGTGTGCATAACTATTCACCCCCGTAAGTCAGTACTTTGTAGAGCTACCTTTATGCAGAAATTACAGCTGCAAGTCGCTTTGGATAAGTCTCTATGAGCTTGCCACAATTGGATTAAAAAGTCTGGGCTTTGACTAGGCCATTCCAATATGTTTACACGTTTCCTCTTAAACCACTCAAGTGTTGCTTTAGCAGTATGCTTTGGGTCATTGTCCTGTTGGAAGGTAAATCTCCGCCCTAGTCTCAGATCACTGACAGACGTAAACAGGTTTTGCTCAAGAATATCCCTGTATTTAGCACAATTCATCTTCCCCTCGACTCAGAACAGTTTTCCAGTCCCTGCTGCTTAGAAATATCCCCACAGCATAATGCTTCCACCACCTTGTTTCACTGTGGGGATGGTGCTCTTGGGGTGATGAGATGTGTTGGGTTTGCGCCAGACATAGCGTTTTCCTTGGTGGCCAAAAAGTTCATCTGACCACAGTACCTTCCTCCATACAGTTTGGGAGTCTCCCACATGCCTTTTTGCAAACTCGAAACGAGCCTTCCTATTTTTGCCTGTAAGTAAAGGTTTTTTTCGGGCCACTTTTCCATAAAGCCCAGCTCTATGGAGTGTACGGCTTATTGTGGTCATATGGACAGATACTCCAGTCTCTGCTTGGGAACTCTGCAGCTCCTTCAGGGTTACCTTTGGTCTCTGTGCTGCCTCTCTGATTAATGCCCTCCTTGACCGGGCTGAGAGTTTTGGTGGGCGGCCCTCTCTTGGCAGGTTTGTTGTGGTACCATGTTCTTTCCATTTGATGATGATGGATTTGATGGTGCTCCGGGGGATCATCAGAGATTTGGATATTTTTTTAGAACCCAACCCTGACTTATACTTCTCTACAACATTATCCCTGACTTGCTTGGATAGCTCCTTGGTCTTCATGGTGTTGTTTGGTTAGCTTAATGGTGTTGCAGCCTCTGGGGCCTTTCACAAAAGGTGTGTATACACTGACAGATCATGTGACACTTAGATTGCACACAGGTGGCCTTGATTTCACTAAGCATGTGACTTCTGAAGGTAATTGGTTGCACCAGAACTTTTTAGGGGCTTCACAACAAAGGGGGTGAATACATATGCACATGCCAATTTTCAGTTTTTTATTTTCATATTCTTTATATATATATATATTTTTTTTTTCTCATTTCACTTCTAAAACGTAGACTATTTTGTGCAGATGCATCACATTCAATTCAGATTAAAAAAAACAAATACATACAGGTTGTAATGTAGTAAAATAGGGAAAAAAATCCAAGGGGGTGAATACTTTTGCAAGGCACTGTATATGTGCAATAATATAAACCAGGCTAATTAAATTATTGGATTTCCCTTTACGTAAACAACATTGCTGGTCTCTGAAAGTAGACTAGTTTTAATAAAACCACTTCTACATGTTATAATCAATACTAGTTTAGAAAAGTATTTTATTAAAGTGACTAAATGTAAAATAATGATTCAAAGATCATTACCGAGTTTCTTAATGACATTTTGGCATGCTTGCCACATGAACTATATCAACAGTGACAGAAATAAAATAGTACACATAAATAAATGTTAATAAACATGGTTATCTATATGACGTGCTGTTGAAGTGGGAATCTTGTGACTAGGATGATGAGTAGAGATATATAAGATTATATAATGCGTATCTAGAGAAATGGGGACAGCTCAAAGGCCTTTATATATGGATGACATTTTAATTTACTGACCATATTTTAAAACCACACAAGTGTAAAAGTGCTGAAACATAAACTAGTGAAATTTAAACTGAGTTAAGTTTTCTTTTTAGAAGTATACCGATTTAGTTAATGGCTTCTCTTTTTGGACATGATGCATAAAAAAAGTTTCTATTCTGCACAATATTACACAAAAACAGATAAAAACACAGGGCATTTTAACAGATGAATCTATTTAAGAAATAATATTCTGTCCTATAGTGATTCTAAAACTTTAATGGCTATTTGGGGGGGGGGAGATTATACATAGAACATTAATAACTTTTCCAAAAGCTTCATTCATCATGAGCCTTATACTGTTTATAAGTATCAGGATTGATACAAGCATGAAAGTTTAAATTGGATTAAATTCTCCCATCCATTCACTGATGTGGTTATTTGCTCTTTGTTTTTCTAGGGATGTATCAGGTTTCAGCTGCTTCATAAAGCATTTAAATGGGTTTATTTTTATGTACAGTGTTGCTTGCTTAAAATATTGTTAATAGATTTCTATGTAGATGTAACCTATAATTTTTTATAGGCTTTTCATACAACACATAAAAGTAGAAAAAGAAAAGGAAACACATTAGATTATAAAATAATACTTTAACAATTACTTCATTTACTTAGATCAATGATCCAGTATGAACATATTTTAAAACCACACAAGTGATCATCTGTAAATGGTAAAATAACTTATTCTGCATCAAAATTGACAAATAAACTGGTAATTGTAGATTAGTTCTGCACATCATCTTATAGTAATTTTAACCCATTCTTTTGTGTAAAACAGCTTCACCTCTTTAATTTTGGTGTGTTATTGCAGATTGCTTTATGTCCTGCCACATCATGTGTATTGTATTAAGGTCAGAACTTTGACTAGGACATTCTAAAACATATATTCTTCTTTAATGATTTTTGTGACGTGTGCTTAAGGTAGTTTTCTTTCATGATTTACATTCTCTTAAGGTGCAATGCACAGATATGTGTTAACATTTTTTTTTAGAATTGCTGGTATAATTCAATATGCATAGTTCATTCAATCCTGGCTTACATGCAGAAAAACGGGCCCAAACTATGATCTACCTACCCCAATGATTTACTGGAATGTAGTGTTTTTCTTGTTTCAAGTGTAACATGTAGTGTGCATATAGCTTATATAGTGTGCTTTTAAACCAAAACATGATGTGTATAAACTTTTTCCTGTTAAGTTAGTTATAAATTACATAAATTATACACCTATTCATTGCTAGATTTAATAAGTAGGGTATTGACAATATATACTATGAATTGAACAAAAATTCAAGCAGCAACAAAACTTACCCTGCTATCCTGGTAGTCTTTTGGGTTTATTTTATTTATTTATTTATTTTTTTTGGGTGATGTTCAGTCCATATAGGTTTATTTTGTCTATTTGTGTTTGTATGTCTGGCTCAAAAAACAACTTACGTGGCTCTAGATATCTATCTCTCGTTTCTTCATCTAGTTTAAAACAGCAAAAAAAAGTAAAATGTTCCCACGCATGAGGAAGAGAGTTGAGAGAGGATTTATTTTATTTCAAAGCGACCCCAAGTGGCTACAGCGAGTGTTGCCTTATAATGCATTAAATTTAATTAAACTAGAAAAACTGTCTCAATTATTATTATGAAAATAAAAATGAAATAACACAATGCCCTGCTTTATCTAATAGACACTGTCACATACCTAATGTCACTGAATTTAACCTATTCTGTTACATTTATCCAGGTTACACAAGCATAACCTTAAACCAAAGAATATCTATTTTGGTCTAATCTGACAACAAAAGGTTGCTCAGATCATTTCCAGCATGTGCATGTGATGTTTAGTAAACAGCAGACAAGCAGCATATTTTTTTTTTTTTTATATGGCAGTTGGTTATTTTCCTTATGGAAAACTAACAATCGCTCTGATGATGAGAAGAAGCATTTCATTGTTTTAGAATTTGCCTTCGATGTCTTTGTGACGTACACTATTATGCTCTTGGTGTGATCTTTGTTGGTCGACTACTCATGGAGTGTGTACTAATGAGTAGAGGAAATTCCTTTTATAACTTTCAATTGTTGCAGTTAATTTTATGTAGCCTGATGAGTATTAGCATCTCTCTCTCTCTCTCTCTCTTTAATCTACAGTAGGTACAACACGAGAGCACCTCGGTCTGGCTCTGGCTCTGAAGGTGCCAATTTTCATTGTGGTTAGTAAAGTGGATCTGTGCACAAAAGCCATAGTGGACAGAACAGTGCAGCAGCTGGAGCGAGTCCTTAAGCAGCCAGGTTGCAACAAAATCCCGCTGGTCATAAATACAGAGGATGATGCAGTCACTGCAGCCCAACAGTTTGCCCAGACTTCCAGGTATCAAAGAAGCTTATTGTATTGCATCATTTGAGTAAAAGCTCTTTTAATGTCCTAGTTACCCATATTATACATAAATTATATGTATACATGAATCGAAATTTTATTTGCAATATTATTAATAAACTTAATAAATTAATTTGGTTAGTTTTACCAAGTATCTGGAAGATACTTAATTTTTTTTATATAATATCATATAATTTTTTTTATATAATTATGTAATTTTTGTTGCTTTTCTTACCTTTTCTCACCCTCTTTAGTGTTACACCAGTGTTTACACTGTCCAGTGTGTCGGGGGAAAACCTGGAGTTGCTCAAGGTTTTCTTCAACATCCTACCTCCCCTTAGCAATAGTAAAGAACAGGAGGAACTCATGCAGCAGCTCACGGAATTCCAGGTTAACGCCATTAAAGTTATTCAACAAGTATTTCTTAAAGCTTATGTAGCACAGACAGACCTGTCTATATCAATTAACTTGTAGTGAAACTGACAGTCACTTTATACCTGCATGTCAAACATTACTGTGTGCAACTGTTTTTCCTGACTCACAGCTAACCGATAGCACAGCTCAGTATGGTCTGTCTTTATAATTAATAGCCCCCCATGTCATCACTTCAGCAAAGCCTGATTTTATTGTATTTATTGTACTTACTACATCATTATATCACGATCACTGATGGTGAAAAGCAAACTTGATACCTTATCGGTAGTTTGTATTTTGTATAAGTAAAATATTTTTGTTCCCATTTTCAATTGGAAGTTTTTCAATTTGCTTTCTATTTGCAATAAATATGTATATAGAATAAGAAGTAATAACTTGCACAGTGATGGTAGGAAAATAAAGCTTTGCCGTGATTACTTTCTAATGGCTTTTGCCACAATTTGTGTTTTCATTTGTCAGCATTGACAGTTTTAATTTGATTTCCTTTTACTATGGAGTGATATTAACACATGCTTTATTGCCAGTGTGAATGCAGGAATATTTTAGTTTATGCTAGAACACATTAAAGATGCTAATAAATACTTTGTGTACTTGTGGTGCAGGTGGATGAGATTTATACTGTGCCTGATGTTGGAACTGTAGTTGGTGGAACCCTTTCCAGGTAACAAATCATGTTGCTTTAGTTTTCTAAACAAGTTTCTTGACGCTAATAGTTACTTAACTTTGTTTTGACATTTATACTAGTGGGATCTGCAGAGAGGGAGAGCAGCTAGTAGTTGGGCCTATGGATGATGGCCAATTCCACCAGCTCACTGTGTGCAGTATCCAAAGAAACCGATCAGCATGTCGAGTCCTGCGAGCAGGACAGGCTGCTACTCTTGCGCTTGGAAAGTTTAACCGCTCACTTCTAAGAAAGGTTCATTTTTTATTATTATTTAATGAGCTTTTATGATATTTTTGAGCAGGTAGCAGAGGTTGGTTATAAGTTTATATATTCGATTAAGGTTGCATTTAGAGCTATTTGTAATTATTATTTCAGATTTCTATAAATTGACACATAATATAACAATATTCAAATGAAGTAATTAAAACAACTGAACAGTAAAATAATTGTAGCATTCTAATCCATTAAAAACTGAAAGGTGTAATGAAAGAATTTGAAACCAACAAAAAAATTTTTTAGAAGAGATTATTCCTCTACACAATTTAAGTTTATTTCTGTTGATCGTTGACCTGGACTATTGAAACCTCTCGATTTCTCCATTAATGTTGAAACAGTTAAGTCTCTTTTACAATACCAAGAGGGCAAAACAGAAAAATATAAAGCCATGGTTTAAACAAACATGAAAATATTTTTACCTGTGTATTTACATGCAACTGGAACACACAAATGGGCTGGGCTTCAACAGATCAAACTGTGAATGAAAGAAAACCTACAAATTGAGAAATTGGGCAAGTTTAAAAAAGGTCAAACTTTGCTTAGGATTAAAAAAAAAAAAAAAAAAAAAAGATGAACACGAACACTCACTCAAAAATCAAACGACTTTTTCATATGAAGTTGGTGAATTATAAGGGTTGGTCTAATAAATTAGTTTCAATTATACAATATACTATATCTAATATTACATTACATTCTACTGTAGACAAAAGAGGGTGTAAAACACAGTTGAATGCTTACCTCAATAAAAAAATCCTTAATCCCATTATTACGGATTTATTGAAAAAATATGTTCTTTATTTTGACTCATGTTGTGACCTTACATGGCACATACTGAGTAAAGTATGCAGTGAAACACTTTAATGTGAACATCGCAAACAGACGTGCCATTTTTTAAAAAGAAGATACCAATCTATTGAGCCCACATAATGTTTAATATTATATGCAACCTCATTCACTTTGTACAGTCCTGCTAATCTGAATGTTGTGCTGCAGGGTATGGTAATGGTGAGTCCAGAGATGATTCCCACAATTTGCTGGATTTTTGAGGCTGAGGTTGTACTGCTCTTTCATGCTAAGACCTTCCACAAAGGCTTCCAGGTGACTGTACATGTGGGAAATGTGAGACAGACAGCCACAGTAGAGGCTCTTGAAGGGAAGGTAAGGCTGTTTAGTGAGTCTGTGTAAGATTTAATTTTTGAGGTTTTATACCAGAATTGAACCCTGGAATTGAACCACAAAATTTTCTGTATTTATGCATTCTGACTTTAAATTTAAACACATTCACATATTTAAGTAAAGATGAATTAGCCTAATTAAGAAAATACATTATAATTATTATTTATCATTATATTATCTGCGTACAAATATTACATTATTGGACTGCTGTTATTGGCAAAAGTGATATATTTAATCAGTTTTTAAAGTTTAAAGTTTATCAGGTATTTTAAAGTTATTTTTGATACAGGCTTGTCACTTATTTGTAACTTGGTAATTTGTGATTTGTGATAATACGTAAATAATAAAAAAAACAGATTTGAAATAACAATTCAATTGTATTTTCTAAACAAAATTTAAAATAAAAATTTTAATAAGACTGTGAGTCAGCTGTGAAAAAGTTCAAAATTAACTTTAGAATGCAGTATTGAAAAAAAAATTCACTATATACAATATATAACTTTATAAAATAATCCAGATAGAAGAAGTTTCTGTATGTCAAGGATGGAAATCACTGAATGTACATAATCTTCATATCCTCAGACAACATCATGTTTAAAGGGGAAAAAAGAATAAAACCCTTTTTTGATGTCCACCAAGAAAATCTCTACAAAATAGGGTGCCTAGATGTGTTTGGTTATAGAGGATATTAACACTGAGTAAAAAAAACTCGAGCACGAAACAAAAACTGTTTTTATTATAATGTGGCCTAACAAATGATATTAGATATTATAGCTAAACCATATTTGGCTATCATCGTGTTTGTAAACACAATATCTTTCTTTTTTTTAATTTATAATTTAGCTAATGTTGGGAGTTTATGTCCACAAAATGTTGGTGGTGCACTGCTCAGTGTGTTGATATGCCTCATTACATTTTATGTGCTGCAGTTGATTCAGAATAAAGTATGTTTTCTGGGTGAATTGTTAATGGAAATATTTACTACAAACATTTTTATTTTCAGGAGGAGCTGCGCACCAGTGAAAAAGCAGTTGTCCGATTCAGGTTTATCAAACATCCAGAGTACCTCAAAGTTGGTGCCAAATTGCTATTTAGACATGGAGTTACCAAAGGCATCGGACAAGTTACTAAACTGCAGCCTTTGACTGAATACCAACATCAAACATAGTCATAATCCTAACTCTTGTGGCATTTTTCACTTTTTCAGCACAGAACACAGTAATCAATTTGCTGTTACACATCCCTCAAATCTTTTGCTTTTCTCTTTACCAAAGATTCACTTACACCACCCCCAAAACCTATTAATGGGTCAGATTTCACTTCTGTTGCCTTAAATGTCATTTTACTCATGCAGTGGCAGCAAGAAGCTCAAAATGTTTTGTAATATTTATGTCCCTATTCCAACCATTTGTATTTTTTAATATGAAAGTACAACCAAATACCTGAAATTCAAGCTTCATTAGCGGTTGGGTACATCCGTGGTTCTTTCCCTTTTTATAACTTTTTTATTAGCTACTTACAACACAACACAAGAAACTACCTGACCCTGCAGACCGTAAACCCATCCCTTAAGATTACACTTTAGTAGCAGCTGTGTAATTCAACCAGGTCTGTTGGAACTCAAGAGCTTAAGGATTGGCTCTGGTTGAATTTATAAATAATATAACACAAACTCTTGTATAACTTGATTATGCATTTTTGGTTTAGTAGCTGCACAAATAAGGTGAGGTACTGAGAATTGCACAATGCCACTAGCCTAGATATCTAAAGATAATCACCCATCTGAAAATAAATGAATATTTATTTTATTAATATTAAATGGCAGTTATTGCACTAAAAAGTTTTAAGCAACATGTCAACTTTCAGATTAAGTGCACTGTCATGATTGGTCTGTAAAATGTAATCACTTAATTTTGTGATCCATCAACTCATCTGTTTAAGACACTGCCTTGTCATCACCTTTATTAAACCAGTAAATTTAAAACCTTCTTATGATATCATTTAAATAATGAACTATAATTGTAGTCTACATTCTCAGACACTCTTGCCTTTATTCCTCAGGTGATTGTTTTATGTATCTGTTAAATTTGTATGGCTCCACTGTTTTTACTTATGCAAAATGGACTGAAGGCCTTCTTTGATCACTCACTATATTTTTTTTGTAGGTTAGAAATGTCATCATGAAACGTCAAGGTGCTTTTTGTCAGTGCCTTAAATTGATTACTCGTTTTCTAAGTTAATGATACAGTTTTGCAGCTCCATTTAAACTTGAATTGGTGCTAATCCTTTCTTCAGAACATTACCAAAGGGTTGCCACATTTGTTTCCAGACACAAAAGCTGCAACAAAAAACTGTTAATGCATGGTTAATGCATGTTTAATGCATACATATATATATATATATATATATATATATATATATATATATATATATATATATATATATATATATATATATATATATAATGTGTGTGTGCGTAATATCAGTCAAGCCAGAAATTATTCATACCCCTGGCAAATTTTGACTTAAATTTACTTTTATTCAACCAGCAATTTTTTTTTTGACTGGAAACGACACCTGCGTCTCCCAGGAGATAATACGATGAAGTACAAGAGGCATCATTGTGGTAAAAAAAATATCTTATTCTTTTATTCACATTTGAACAAATTGCCATTACAGCAATCAAATGCTTCCTGTAATTGCTGACCAGCTTGTTGCATGTCTCCACTGGTTTTTTTTACCCATTCATCTTTAGTGATGAGCTCCAACTCTTTGAGGTTGGAGGGTCTCCTTGCCATCACCCTGATCTTTAGCTCCCGCCACAGATTCTCAATTAGATTCTGGCTGGGCCACCGCAAAATGTTAATGTTTTTGTCTGCTAACCATTTCTTCACCACTTTTGCTGTGTGTTTTGGGTCGTTGTGCTGAAATGTCCACTGGTTCCCAAGGCCAAGTTTCTCTGCAGAATGCCTGATGTTGTTGAGAATCTTGATGTATTGCTCTTTTTTTATGTATTGCTGATGTATTTACTGCAATCAAGTTCCCTGGTCCATTGGCTGAAAAACACCCCAAAACATTAGGTTCCCACCACCATGTTTGACAGTGGGCATGGTGTTCTTAGGGTTGAAGGCTTCTCCTTTTTTACGCCAAATGAAGAACACATCATTGTGGCCGAACAATTAAATTTTTGTTTCATCTGACCATAAAACAGAAGACCAGAAGTCTTCTTCTTTGTCCAGATGAGCATTTGCAAAGGTCAAGCAGGCTTTTGTGTGGCTTTTCTGGAGAAGTGGCGTACTCTTTGGTCTGCGTCCGTGGAACCCAGCAGTGTGCAGTGTTTGTTGGACTGTCTGCCACCAGCAGATCCCAGATTCACCAGGATGGCCTTGGTGGTGATCCTTGGATTTTTCTTCACCTCTCTCACTATCCTGGCCAGCACAGATTTTCCACAGTGCGGAACTTCTTGTATTTTTTAATAATACTTTACACTGTAGCCACTGGAACTTGAAAACATTTTGATATGGCCTTATAGCCATTTCCTGAATTGTGAGCGGCCACAATGCACAGCCACAGGTCCTTAGTGAACTCCTTTGTCTTAGCCATGACTGTCCACAAGCCAACTGCAGAGAGCTGCTGTTTTTCACCTGTTGAGTTGATTAAAACAGCTTTTCCCAATGAATCAGGTTAATTAGGATGCTTTAAAAAAGCTTGGACTATTTGGAATGATATAGAACTTTGGATTTTCCCATAGACTATGACAGATTGCAAAGGGTATAAATAATTTTGGACATGCCACTTTTGTTTAAATGTGAATAAAAGCTGAGAAATATTTTTTTCCACAATGATGCCTCTTGTACATCATCATATTATCTCTTGGGAGATGCCTGTGTCATTTCCAGTCAAAAATAAAATTGCTGGTTGAATAAAAGTAAATTTAAGTCAAAATTTGCCATGGGTATGAATAATTTCGGGCTTGACTGTATATGTGTCTGTGTGTGTGTGTGTGTGTGTGTGTATATATATATATATATATATGTGTGTATAAATATATAATATGCATATCAATATATGTGTGTATATATATATCACACTTCACCTTTAGCTTTTAGTGCAATTTTAGGAGTAATAAAGTGAATGCATTTAAAATACTTGGTGCAATTTTTCTTTTCTTTTGAGAGATATTTAAATAGTTTACTTCAGGTGCTGAATAGATTTCCCCCAGTTACTTTTTTAAATCTTTCTCATGTGATAAATGTACATGACAGATTGAAAATTGTGGTGTACATAAATAAAATGTTTATCATGATTTATTTCCTTGATCCAATGTTCTTTTTTAGGCTGTGTTTAAAAAAAATCACACATTTAGTAGCAATTCTGATTAAATATAACAGAGCAGCATGTATCGCTTCTGCCTCAAGATTGTGATATGATTCCTAAGTGGGGTGAATACTGGTCCTTTCTGAAGGAAGTCTATATGTATTCCCTTTAAAGATACCCTCCACTGGCCCGCAAAGAAGAGTTCCTTCTATATAACAGCTCATAATCTGATCACGGAGAGTGAACTGGTTGTCAGTAAGTTGAGGTCATAGATAGAAATCGCTTTTTCAGGGAAAAGCCTATTACTTTTTACATTTACAGTAAGGATACAGGAACAATTCCACCACATGCTAATGCTAAAAAAAAAAATCATTACTCAATGAGGTCATGTTAGGTAAGTATGCAATGGCTTAATCAACCAAGACTTTCCCTCTGTACAATTTGTTACTATTCAGTTGCTTTGACTGTAGAGCTATTAAATATTAATTTGTGAATAAAAGGACCGAGGCAGAGATGCAAGTGATGTAATGGACTTTACAGGTCGCTTGTTTTGAGCAATTCCCTGTGCAGGAAATGGAGAGACACAGGGCAGCACAAAGACAATGTGTCTAAAATTTAAATATCGTGGCTTCGTATACCAGCCCAAGAGCATGACAACCTATTCTCATGCCTCAAGGTGTGTCAGTTATCTATTATATCCATCGATCTATCCATTATTTCCGGTTTATCCTCTACTAGGGTCACTGGAGGGGGGGTTCCCCATGCCCATCCAGGGTAGTCGTCTCCGGCGCTGGGCAGATACACCCAGGACAGGGTGCCAATCTATCACTGGGCACACAACTCACTCACACTCTATATGGGGCAATTTTTGAATTAATCCATGTTTTTGGACTGTGGGAGGAACCCGGAGGAAACCCAGACGGACAAGGGGAGAACATGGAAACTCCACCCAGATTGGGATTCAAACCGGGAATCCCCAGTGCTGAGAGGTGAACGTGCTAACCTGTGCCGCCCTTATCTAATATAATTTCTGATATTTTCAACTTGCTTTATTTTTTGCTGTTACACTTGCTCATTACAGTAAAAACCTGGTTGGGTTTATTTCTGATTATAAAAACTCCATTAAAGTTCAGAAACTTGTCAATGTGCCACAGCTTTGTTTAGTTTCCTTATTTAATGAACATCTTTTTTAATTACACTGCACTAAAAACTATTTTCCCTTTAGTGGTGTCTTTGTGAACTAAAACAATGGATCCCAATCTTATTTAAATTCATATTGAATTTTTTTATTTTATGAGACCAGCTAAATAATAAATACAGTACATCATAAAATCCAGTAAACATTTCTATATTAATAAAGTTAATATTTAATAATGACAGCAACATTTACAGGGTTAGACCCATTTTGGTAAAGATAGACAGGTTGACAGCTGATGCTTATTAACCCTTAAGCCTTACATTTATTTATTGTCTAAGACATATATTTGTATTAGGGTGGCTGGAATCTGTCCCAGCACTTACTGCACAAAACACAAAACGCATGTTGTCCTCAATGACAAAAACATATTTACACATCAGAAATTAAAATCATTGGTATTAGGCTGTATGTGGTGGCATTTTAATATTGTAGGAACAAAATATTTAAAAAAAAAAAGTCTTGCATGATAGCAACAGGTTGGTACGATATTAAGATGGGCTTCTGGTTTCCACCAGTCTTGTACAGATATATATTAGACATGTTGCATGTGAAATTTGCCATTCAAAATTATTAGAGCATGGAAAATCATAGCCTTTTTCAAATTAAGGCTTCTTAAAGAAAGACTCTAAAGTATGTGCTTTATCAGTCACTTTGGCTCTTTTGGCCTGCGGTCCAGACTGAGTTTTAGATCGACTCTTTCCCCGCGAAGGTCCAATTTCATTCTTGATAGCAGTTGTATGAGATGATGATGAGGAGGAGAAAGAGCTCTGCAGATCAAGTGCATAATGATAATCTGCGTGTTCCGGCATCTCCCACACCAGCACTTCCTGCCCACAGCGATCACACATATGCAAGTCTTCTTTAGCAATATTTTCAGGGCCAGTGGGAGTGTGGTATTCTGTGCTCACCTGTTGATCCTTATTGGAATAACCAAATACAGCTCCTAAGCAACCCTCCAGTGTCTCATCAGCAGAACATTTGGATTCCATCTTGGTTATTGTTTTTAGGTCACCTGTGACTCCATCTAAAGTTCTCTCGAAAGACTTTCTTTGAAAAAAGCAAGAAATGGTAGAACTTGCACTTCCTAATTTCTGAGAGGGTGGGGTTTGAAAGTTCTCAGACAAGTGAAGAACTGGTTTAGAAGAACATAAGTTCAGGTCACCAATTTCCGCATCTTTGGAACCATTTTCTGTTTCCCTCTTTTTCTTTTCAGCAGCTTTTTGAAATAGAGTTTGGATGGCACCGGGTTTCTTAGGAGTTTCCGTTTTTGAAGGGGTCTGACTGTTGTGTAAGAGACACTGAGTCGAAGAAAGATCACTGCTAAGAAAATTAGCAATTCCTCCGAATGAGGTTTCATTAAACTTGCTGGCAGACAGATGAAGGCAGGTGAGAGCTGGAGACCTATTAGGACAAATAATAAATTATTTAGCATAAACGTGCAGTAGATTTTTCCCCACTGAACTGAGGCTATTTTGTTTATCTAATATTAGATTCAGGGATGCATGTTGATACATAAAATGGATTTGCAAATGTTTATTTTAAGTAAATACGAAACTACATTTACTATTTTAAACTATTTAAAATGGCTTACCATGCCTCCTGATGGTTGCCTGCAAAGTTGAGACTCTTTATTATGGCAAAACTGTCACTAGAGATCTTGGAAGCATCATAGCGAACAAGAGCACAGCAGCGTGAGAAACTGTTGGGCTTTTTATCCCCTGCTTGGCGGACACCTACAGTTAGCTGCTTAGCCACTCGACCATTCTACAAATGGTAGATGTGATTTTTTTTTATTGAATTTATATAAAACATAAAAATGGTTAATGTTTAACAAAACGTGAATTTCTCACCATCTCTCTGTCCTTATTCAGTCTCTCTTCCAGCTCAAGAGCAAGCTGGTAAAGCCAGTGCTGAACCTGAGTAGCAAAAACATGAAGACAATAATAATTAAATAAAAAACAAAACAAGGCATGGAAAAGAAATTAATTTTGGTTTGATTTTAATGTAATTGCCACCTCGCTTTTTGTAACCAAGGCTGTCCTTCCTGGAAAGGTCTTGCTACAGCCAATGGATTTGGGAAGCTGCCTGGGTTTCACTGGTTCAAACTCAACACCTCTGCACAAGTCGTACAGCCAAGGTCTAGAGATTGATCCAAAAATATTTTAAAACCTTCATTCTAAATCATCCATTAGCCATCGCACCTGTGTCTTTTTTGCAGAGTTACAACTTCAAACTTCACAAACATTTTTGACAAGTGTCAGCCAAAGTGCAAAAATGAAGGATAATTCATTCTAATTATTAGGCTATAACAGTGATTAGACTATAATGCTAATCATTTTACACAACTTTGATTAATATACTTCTTTACAAATTCTGCATGACAAAATTTAAGACTACAAAGGTTGCGGGGTCAGAGACAAAAACATTCAGAGAAAATAATCTGTATCTTTAGGAGTCCAATGCTTAACACTGAGGTGGTAACCTCTACAGTTCTCAATTGACTGCTTTGGAACATAAATGTACTTTTTGGACTTCAAAGAGTACATCTAGTTTACACACCATCCAATAATTATCCAGTAGTAGTAGGGGATCAGAAATGGGCCTCTACCAAACTTTCATTTATGACAGTTAAAAAAAAAGAAAAATAAGACAACCAAAATTTCTACATTCGTTTAAGTCTTTTTAAAAAGTGTCATAACATGAGCCTGTCAGCGGCTGAAACTAATTATTTTGATAAATAAATCCTTACCACACATCCTTGTTTAAATAAACTACTCAAGAATCTGTGGTGCATCAATTATATATGTAAAGTCCAATGTTCTAGGACAGTTAAAGATGTATAATTTAGAAGGTGCTTTGCTCATGTGAGATAGAAAACTTTATTTCCTGTCACTTTAAGCATTCATACAAGCTGCTCTATTCTATAAGTCTGTGGTGGTAAGTGTTATCTTTTATGATGTTGAATGCTACTAATGCGAGTGTAGAGCTGGACTCATTGATAACATTGTCAGAAGAAGACGCTGTCCTAGCTGAAGGCCATTATGGACAATGTCTCCCACCCACTATACAATACACTGAGACACAGGAGCACGGCATTTATAATTCCTCATAAATGCACCACAGAGCTACACAAGAAGTCATTCCTATCTGTGGCCATCAAAATATATAAATCCCCTTAATGAGTAAAACTATGGTTCAGCTGTGCAACACACAATACATTATACTGTTTATTTGTGCAATGGCTAAAATAAATACTTTTTTTTAATTACAGTATTATTGTCCATTTCCTCCACTTACCATATAGATGAACTTTGTAGTTTTACAATTACAGACTGTAGTCCCCTATTGGTTTTCTGTTCTCCATTGGTCAGGACCATCACAGAACAGGTAAAATTTGGGTGATGTATTGTTTGTTGTTAGTTCTGTGGTGATGGGGGTTTTAGTTAAAATAAATGCTAAAATAAGTGGAACAAAAAGGAGGAATATCTAAACTTTTGAATAATACTGTATGTCTGCAATAAATGCTATGTGTGAAATTCTATACTGCCTGTACAGTATATTCCATATTTTATCACAGCCACTGACCCTTTATGATTATGTGTAGTCTGGGAATTTCTATATTACTGTGTCTTTTTTAAATGTATTTATTATATGTGAAGTGATTCAATTGTAATAACCATTATTTCTCCCCGGGATTAATAAACTATTTCTCATTCCAACATTGCCATTTGATTTATCAGGAACCAGCTAATCCTAAACGTAGAATGTAAATGTCAACTTCTACACCATGCAGCACAAAACACTGTTTTGATTAGCTTACTTTTATACTGTAAATGACCTAATGAATCTTAGCAAAAAATGTATTCAGAAAATGACCTGATTTGGGGGAAAAACTAAATACATTTTCCTAACAATTTTATTTAGGATTACTCATGTGCATGTACATTTCTGTATGCTTACCCAGTCTTTTCTCCAAAGTGTTCCTCTAGCTGCTGGCGAGTAAATCGAGTAAGCTCACCCATATTCTGTACCCCTAGCGTCTCTGTGATGGACACACACAATTTTCCACCTAGATTGCGACTAAAACAAACACATAGGACAATTTCATTAATACACTGAAATGTTAACTAATCAACTATTTGTATTTGTGGTTGGACTTACATCTTACTAACAGGCAAAGTTCTGAAGAGTTCACTTACTGATCCCAAAGGCAACACTGTCTGTCGATTAGGTTTGTTTAGACCGCAAGCCAGTTTAGCCAAGACCTATAGCGTATGTATAATAATAAAGGTATATTATTTGCATTAGCTTTGATGTTGTCAGTGTAACCATAAGATTTTACTAAAATGAATCAATACTCATGATCACTTTAATAACACTAAAGGTAAGCTAATCCCCTTAGACAATTACATGCATCTTTTTCTGTCAGTGGTTAGAGGAAGCCCTGTGCCCATGTGCACAATGTACGGTCTATAAAAACTGCTGGCAATCTCTGAGTCTTGTATACTAGGTGGAATACTATTTTACAACGCACTGAGTTTTACACATCTAACCATCTATTTTTAAGATGACCTAAAAGAGTGTCTAAAAAATAGTTGAAGTGTCTTATCCATCACTAGACATTCTCTTCCAGTCAGCATTTTTAATGTGCCATCTGTGTGGGTAGAAAAGATGAATACCCAAATTAAATGGGTATTTGTTTCCTCATGCTACTTGACCCCCCTGTAATATATACACAAGCTGAAAAATTAATTACTGCATACTTTTTAATCATTAGATTCTGATGTTACATCAACTTTATTAAATTCATTTGCAATGAAAAACAAAAACCGTAAATTGCAAGCATGATCCTCTTGTCCAACATTATTGTCTGAGCCTACAAATGCTCCTATCCAATACTCAAAGCATTGGGTAGGTGGAACAATACCTCTGTCTATATTGTGTACACTGATACACAAAAAAACTATTCAAGAACAAGTCAGGCATTTGTGTAGGAACAAAGCTGTATCTTTGGATAACATGTTCGGCATTTTAGATCTGCGTGTCGGCACCTTTAATAGTCACGGTAATACACATATTTTGTTCATAATAGTTGATTTCGTCTTTTTGGGTGTTTTTGTTCTTAAATATTAAAATTACTGTCGGTTAGTGAGAATATAGCTGTCATTAGCGGTTTCAGTTCTAGTTATGGTCTGCTGCCTCTATGCAACTTGCATTCAACGTGTTAGTGTTCCGGAGGGGGCGTAGGCTAGTCTCATGCGGGATATTTAAGAACCGTCAATACACTGACATGACAGTCCTCTCAGTTGAAGACCTATTCGTGTGAAGACCTATTCGTGTGAAGACCTCCGAGTCCACCGAGCAAGGACAATGACATGGCAACTAAGTAGATTTCTCATTTTTCGACTGTTTTTGGTTAATTACTCCTCTTGCATAATTCACTTCTTCTGAAATCTATTTTATACCTATTCACAGCTTCTTTCAGTTCATCAGCTCATTTCCTTCTCACGAAGAGCATCAGCTCCTTTTCTCAGAAGAGAAGGCGCACTCTTGCACACCTGCCAAATCTGCAGCAGGTGAATACAAGCGAGCCCTTCACCTTCTCTGCAGAACTATGGAAGCGTCAGTCAGCCACCAAGAAAGCTGATCTCATTCCTGTATTTGCTGCTCATGCTAGTATTCAGGTTTTAGCCCTCACTGAGACGTGGATTCGCCCAGAGAATTCCGCGACACCAGCTGCCCTCTCAACTAATTTTCACTTCTCTCACACTCCTCATATCAGCAAAAGTTTGCTTATCACTCACAAATGGAAATTCTCTACTCTTACACTTTTATCACACACTGTCTCATTTGAATTCCATGCACTGACAATCACAGAACCTGTTAAATGTTAATTTGTCATCTATCCCCCCCCTCTTTACTAACTCCTCCTCCCCATCCCAAGACCTCTCTATCAGCTGATGTCTTTGCAACCTTCTTCACAGAAAAGATTGAGGGCATCAGCAAACTCTTTCATACCCCCCATTTCCACAACACTACATCTCACACATCCAGCCAACCAACCTTCTCCTCCTGCTCCACTGTCACAGAATCTGACATCTGCAAGATTCTTCCTATCTCACCAGCACTTACACACATCAACTCCTCCCTCACGTCTGGTACTTTTCCTGATTCTTTCAAATAGGCCATAGTTAAATCTCTGCTCAAAAAGCCAATGCTCAACCCAAAAAGACCTGTATCACTTTTACCTTTCCTGTCTAAAACACTTGAACGGGTGGTATCTAAACAGGTCTCCGGGTTTCTTACTCAGAACAAACTCTAATCCCAATCAGTCTGGTTTTAGGTGTGGTCACTCCACTGAGACAGCATTGCTCTCTGTGATTGACTCACCTAAATCTGCCAAAGCTAAATCTCAATCCTCTGTCCTTATTCTGCTAGAACTTTCTGCAGCTTTCGATACAATAAATCATCAAATTCTACTGTCCACTTTATTTGAATGAGGTTTTTCTGATATGACACTTGAATGGTTTTGTTCCTATTTAACAGGAAAGACCTTCAAAGTGTCATGGAATGGCACTAAGTACTCACCGGTGTTCCTTAGGGATCTGTACTTGGTCTTCTCCTCTTTTCACTATACATATACCACTGCTATGATGACACTCAGCTTCATTTGTCTTTTTCCCCTGAAGACACCACAATCTCAAATCGGATATCTGCCTGTCTCACAGACATCGATTTGGATGAAGACCCATCATCTCAAATTAAATGTAGCAAAAACAGAGCTTCTCATAATCCCAGCTAAACCCTCAATCCAGCATGACCTGAGCTTCCAAATTGATGCCTCCACAATCTCTCCAACCGATTTGGTCCGTAACCTTGGTTTCACAATTGACTCCCACCTTAAACTCTCTGATCATGTTATCAAAACAACCCATTCCTGTAGATTCCTTCTTTACAAGTATTGTACTCAACAAGTATTCAACCAGCCCAAGCGAACCCATGTCACTCCACTACTCATTTCTCTCCCTCATTTGGCACCCTGTAGATGCTCGCATTCAGTACAAGTCACTGACTCTGGCCTACAGGACCATTTCTGGATCTGTTGCCTCTTACCTTCACTCTATCTTTTCAAAATACACTCCAGCTTGTTCACTTCGCTCAGTGATGATTGCCACCTGGTGATTCCACATCACAGAGGAGCTCATTTTCACTCTGTGGCATTCACCACTGCAAAATGGTGAATCTTCACAATTCTGTCCGTAAGGCAGAGTCACTAGCCATTTTTAATGAACTACTAAAGACACATCTTTTTAACAAATACCTGTTGTAGAAAAAAATAAAATAAAAGGGGGGGGGGGTGCAGGATCAGATAACGATCAGGTTTGATAATTCTACAGTGTAGCTGGTTTTCTTCATAGCTACTGACTTGTGATGTTCTCATTTGTAAGTTGTTTTGGATAAAAACTTCTGCTAAATGACTAAATGTAAATGTATTCAAGTACCTGAAATATCAAATATTAAAGTGTGTTGTTTTTTTGTATACAAATCTAGTTCAGCTGAATCTAGTATTAAATAAATGAACAAAAAGAAGTTTACCAAAGCACCTTATTATGTGAAATTCCTGCAGAGCACCGGAATCCAGTGTGCTGCTCCACAGCAGCCCTCATTTCTTCCACAATTATTGCTCCGATTGCCAAACATGCCTCAAAGTAGCCCAAACACCCCGGCTTGGGGAAAGAGGGCAACAGGTCGAGCCAGTGCTGCAATCCCTTTGACCTTTGCAATTCTATAGAGAGAGAGTAATATATGAGAGATTAAACTTTTTCACACCATAAACAAGTCGTTATAAACACATCACCTACTAGTTATCAAACATTAAGCCTTTCAGGTCATTGATTTTGTCCAATATTCCCTAAACATTTGCAATCCACTGTGTACTTTACACACCTTTGTCCAAAAAGTCTTTGTGGGTTTGTGCATCTTCTTTATCCAGTTCAGGAAACCCTTGAACATAAGTGTTCTTTAAAAGTTGAGGATCAATACGTTCTGATATCAGATCATTCAGTCTTTTCTGTACACTCTCAGTAAGATCCATGTAGGCTTCATCAATGCTGGCTCTCTCGATGACTGCAAAACGAGACATCACCTCAATTACCTCCACACTGGCCTCCCTGTATCTGGACTCAAAGATTAATGCCATAGCATAAGCAGACTGAACAAAATAAGCATTTTACCTCTTTTATAAGATCAGTGGAAAGGTTTTACCTTGTGAGATCAGCTTTGCCATGGGACTCCTGAACTCGAGCCACTTGAAGGTCTGGACACAGCTTTTTAGCGTCATCAGCCCACATGTTTCTTGTCACACCATGAGCTCTGGCCTCATAGCTGACTGCTATAATACTGTTTTAAAGAACACAATTTAGGGTTTACACTTAACTGAAACTAAAAAGCAATTAGATAATGAAAGACACTAAATGTATAACAAGGGGGAGATTGTAGTCATAAAAAATGACCAAAAAATAAATGTGCCAAACTGCTATTGAAAAAAATAGTAAAGGGGTTCTTTCACCTGGAGGGTTGAGCACTATGTGGGAATGAGTT